>JAJOZX010000138.1:672500-1137500 GCA_023014485.1 Bathynomus jamesi | reverse complement strand
AACCTACTCCCTTCTATAAATCATTTAGATATAGAGAGTAATGGAACTAAATCTGATCCCTGTGGTACCCAACTTTTCACTTTCTGCCACCCAGATTCATGACCATTTAGAGTTACTCTCTGTTCTCTGTATTTTAACCATTTTTCTACCCAATTTATAACTGACCCCAATATCCTATGAGCTTTTAATTTATATAGAAATCTCCTATGTGGAACCTTGTCAAATGCTTTACTAAAATCAAAGTTCAATTTCTTATCCCTTACTCACTTCTCTACCAAATTTCAGTACCTGCCCTGAGATCCTGTGTTTGAATTTATACAAAAGTTTTCTGTTAGGAACTTTATCAAAAGCCTTGCTAAAATCTAAATAATATCTATCTACTCAGTGACATAGGCCCAGGCTGAGCCTACTCTAAGAACTCCAAAATATCTAAATGATTTCAGGCATATTTTAGGGAGAAACTTGCAAATACCTGGAATTCTCTCTATACAGTCATTGTATAGAGTAAAACATTATTTATAGGTTCCGCAATTTTTCTTCCATGTGGTTTTGTAGACGTATGTGATCTCTGAGAAATGCATTAAAAGTTTATTTATTTCACGAAAGTTTTTTCTATTTTTTTCTATTTCATATATTTTTAAAATTTTTATTCCATTTCTTTCCAATCTGGCATATGGTGCAAAGGTTTTGTAAATTGGATAACATTCATCACAATTGTCAAATAACTCCTTGTTTTCTTTCTACCCCTTATGAAATTTACTCAGATTTTAAGAATATAGGCTATCTGTTTTACTTCCCAAGTACATTTTATAACACAGCATTTCTAGCTTTCTTTGTAAGATGGCAAATTACTAGTGGTGTTGTACAAGTTCCTTCATTGTGACTCATTTAGGAAGTCCTAGGTAAACCTAGGGCTACTTGACTTCACTTAATGAACCATTATTAGTTTTCAGTAATAAAAGCTCACTTTCCCATCAAAACTTAAAGCCATTTAGAAAATAGTTTCTACAAGCATATCCTAAAAGTTTTGTGGACCTACCCTTTCTCTGTAGCTGTAGTAGGAATGTCTGAAAATGTCTTGTCAGGTCCAGTGAATCTTCTCTCAATCTGTACTGCAGTATGCAGAGTATATTTTACTGTAGGTTTTGTTTTGTCTTTCTAATGTACAGTCAAAATATTATCTTCATGTTTCCATTTTGGAAGTGTCTCATATATAGATATACGGTAGTCATAAGATTTTTTTTAGGGTCTGGCATCAAATAATTTTACTGTAGCTGATGTAATTATTGTTGGAGATTTTAACTATAGATATATAAATTGGGTAACATTACAAGCACCTGAAAGTAATGAGAACTTCCTTGATTGTACTGTAGAAAATGGTTTAAATCAGTTAATTAAAGAACCAACCAGAGAAAATGCAATTTTAGATTTATTATTAACAAATATTGCTGATTCTATATATAACATATCAGTCTTTGAAACACTGGGTTCGAGTGATCATTTTATAAGAAGATTAAAGGTGAAATTTGACTCAAAGTATACTAAAAATGCAGCTGAAATTCTTGACTTTAAAAATGGAAATATGACTGAACTAGTTAATGAGTTAAACTGTATAAATTGGGCAGAGATTTTTGAGCTTCAACCAAAGTAAATCTGCATACTAGTATGTATTGGAAAAGTCAAAAAATAAAATAAAAGATGCTCAAAGTAAATATATTCCTCAGCATAAAATAAGAATCAGAAATAACGGAGAACCCTGGATAAATCTGTCTATTAAGAAAGGAATGAGAGAGAAGAGAAAGGCCTTCAGCAAATTTAAGAGAACTCAAAATGAAATGGACCTTGAAATCTATAAAAATAAGAAACAAGAAAGCAAGAAACTTATAAGAGATAGTAAGTGCAATTTAGAGAGGAACTTAGCCAAAAATTGCAAAAAAAATCCCCACAAGTTCTTTAGTCATTTCAACCTGAAAAATAAATCTAATAAAAAAATTGGACCCTTTCATGCTGATGACAAAATTATTGAAGAAGATTTTGAAATTGTTGAGCTAAATAGATATTTCTGCTCAGTATTTACAAAGGAAACTGAATAAAATTCCAGATTTTACATTAGTAACACGAGAGAGATAGATAAATCATACCATATATATTTTGAGGAAGTGAATATTTTGAGAGCAATTGACAGGCTAAACATAGATAAGTCATCAGAACCTAATGAAATTTATTCTAAAATAGTAAAGCAAACAAAATATAGCATAGCCCAAGCACTTAAAATACTTTTCAACCTTTCGTTGATTAATAGCGAAGTTCCAGAAGACTGGAAAAAAGCAAATGTAGTCCCACTTTCAAAAAAGGAAACAAATACCTAGGTAAAAACTATAGACCAATTAGTTTAACTTCTATTAAATTATTTGCAAATTACTTGAAAGTGTCATCAGAGACAAAATTACAATATTCTTAGGAGGAGGAGGATTAATTAGTAATAGCCAACATGGCTTTTGAAATGGCAGGTCATGTTTGACAAACTTAATTGAGTTTTATAATAGTATGTTAAAACATCTGGATAAAAAAGAATCTGTAGATATTGTGTACTTGGATTTTGCCAAAGCTTTTGATACAGTTCCTCATAAGCAGTTGCTTGTTAAAATTAGAGCTCATGGAATAAAAGGGACAGTAGCAAATTGGATTGAAGAATGGCTTAGAGAAAGAGAACAGGGAGTCCAGTTAAATGGGACTAGGTCTACATGGAGCCCTGTTCTGAGTGGAGTCCTACAGGGATCAGTACTTGGACCTCTACTTTTTATTATTTATATTAATGACTTGGAAAGGGGTCTAAATAGTAAAACCTCAATATTTGCAGATGATACAAA
Organism: Bathynomus jamesi; assembly: GCA_023014485.1. Classification (NCBI taxonomy): domain Eukaryota; kingdom Metazoa; phylum Arthropoda; class Malacostraca; order Isopoda; family Cirolanidae; genus Bathynomus; species Bathynomus jamesi. The sequence goes on along the minus strand of JAJOZX010000138.1, from coordinate 1,134,630 downwards.
ATTGGGACAAAATGTAAGATCTTTAACAGGTGCCATGAAAATGCAAAAGGACATTGATAAAGTAGTTGCTTGGGCAGATAGATGGGAGATGAAATTTAATATGGAAAAGTGTAAAGTTATGCATGTTGGTCATGACAATCCAGAATTTGAGTATAACATGGATGGAAGTTGGATAAATAAAGAAAAAAAAGGAGAGATATTTGGGTGTCATTGTGAATCATGATCTTAAACTTACAACTCGTTGTATTGAAATTAGAAATAAAGCTAATGCTAGATTGAACCTAATGCAGAAACATACAGAATATAAATCGCCAGAGATTATAAGTAGGCTCTATACTTCATACGTGAGGCCTCTTCTTGAGTATGGCATTCAGTTCAGTAGTCCTTATTTAGAGCAAGACAAAGACAGACTAGAAAAAGTACAAAAGAGAGCCACAAGGATGATACTATGCCTTAGACATCCTAGTTACAAAGAGAGATTGGAGCACCTAAACATGTTTTCCCTAAAGCGAAGAAGGTTATGAGGTGATATGATAGAAGTATGTAAAATAATAGTTAGATAATATAGACTTCCACTCTTTTTTTACAAAGGATCACAATGATAGGACAAGAGGCCATAGCCTTAAGCTTTTTCAGCAAAGATGTAAATCACAGTTAGTACAACATAGTTTTTCAAATAGAATAGTAAAATTCTGGAATAGCTTAGATGAAGAAGTTGAGTTCCCATACTTTGGAGACTTAAGAATAAACTAGATAAATTAATGACTGAAAGAGGTATTTGGTAATGATGTTTTGCTGGAACTGGTAATGGTGTGGAGAAGAGGTTTGTGAACCCTTCCCACATAGTTTATTTTTTATTTGGGTAAATCTCATCACCCACACAGAGTGATGGGATGTAGGGAGGCAGCATCTTGGGTTAGGGGATACTCTGTCTTTATACCCCCCATTTAGAGATATTTCTCTGCTGAGTGGTGCCCCCCATAGCACTGTGATGTATGAAAGACTCATTATGTTCACTTGCCTCATAGACACCTTTAAATGGGAGACACTGAATGGGTGTACATTCAAATACTCTATATGGCTGTATAGATAACCATGTGATGTCTCCAATTAGTACAGTAGTGGTATTGATGAATGATCCACGAGATCCAAAGTTTTGAAGTTAATGTACAGCTAGTAGATGCGTGACAATCTGCAATTAGCAGAGATCACTTGGATCTTAATTTTGAATGTAACTGTATTTATGGTTTGTTTATATTAACAGTGGAGGCACCCAGATGGGCTGAAGGGCCCCTAGTGTGCCCACTATAAAATTTTTACCATGTTACCATATTTAAGTGTTATAAGAGTTAGGTGACTTATGTGGTACTTTACTTTATGTTCTGAATCTGACATAGCCACTGCAGATAATCATATCTCTTTAATAGCTAGGACTAAACCTGTTGAATAGTGTAAGTTTAGGTTTCTTCTAGGCATAACCTGTTATGATTTTATTACTTGTGCATTTTCAAAGTACAGTGTGTCCGTAAAGTCATGGTGGGATTTTAAATAGCTATATTATTGCAACGAAACATGATAATGAGATGAAACAATGCCAAATTGAAGAACAACTCTCAAAGTTGTATCTTGTAGTTAGTCTAGGCTAAGCTTAACCTTTATCTCGTAGTTAGTCTAGGCTGTCCACATGCCTATGTTGAACATGAGCATAATAGCCCGAAAGTTAATGTGTGGTGTGCTCTAGCACGAGATCGAGTGATTGGCCCATTTTTCTTCGCGGAACCCACTGTGACGTCACACAACTACCTTGCTATGTTGGAACATTTTGCAGTACCCCAATTTATTGACAATAATGTCATCTTTCAGCAAGATGGTGCTCCTCCGCACTATGCCAACGTTGTTCGAGAATTCCTTAATGAAAAATTTCCACAGAGATGGATAGGAAGAGGAGGATGGAAGCCATGGCCTCCACGCTCTCCGGACCTGACACCTTTTGGACTTTTATTTGTGGGATTACGTCAAGCAAAGCGTGTACAGTGTACCCATTAGGGATATTCATCACTTGCACGAGCGAATCACGGAAGCTATCGCATCCGTCACTCCTGATGTTCTTGGGCGTGCGTGGCTGGAATTGAATCACCGCCTAGACGTCTGCAGGGCTACCAGAGGAGCCCATATCGAACTACGTTAAATAAAGTTATTCTTTTAGAGTTCTTCAATTTGCCTTTTTTTCATCTCATTATCATGTTTCGTCGCAATAATATAGCTATTTAAAATCCCACCATGACTTTACGGACACACTGTATAGTGCAATAGGTACTGTACACACACACACACTTCATATGTGCTATTAAGTTATTAAAAATAGGTCTTGAGTTCTGTTTATCTCTGTCATTTATTAGTAAGTTTAGGCACTTTTTGAAAACTTTATGGGTCTAAATTACCATACTAGTTGCTTCATGCTTGATCAGTTCTATCAATGGCTTTATTCGTAGATGCTTAAGATGCAAAATTAAGTGAAAGTATATGAGTTATGGTACAGTACCTTAGTTTTGAAGTACAGTAAACTTATCAATGTAGTATTGGGCCTCTCTACTCTTGTAGCTAACTAATTATTGTGGAAATTGAATTAGCCAAGGCTCTCCCTTTCTATACTGGGCTTAGTCATTCTTTTTTAAAAATTATATTAAGAAATATAGAAAAGTAATCATAATAGGTGTAGGCCTACACAACTCCTTAAATGATATGTATATGGTTTGTAATACATAATATTAAATTTCTTAATTTGAGATTATTATTAAAGCTCATTGAAATCACTGACTTAATAGTTGGTTGCAATTTAGTTAATCATGGTTAGGCCCTTCGTATAAAATATTGTTGTCTGTAAGTTTTGGACCAAGGTCCCATAGTTGTGTGTGGAAATCCTAGGCTTATAAGGCTATATTAAATGACTAGGTACTGTATGTTAAAACTTATTTAGATTGGTGGCAACCCAGTGGCATAGCATGGTCTTTTTTTTGGGTGGTGGTGGGGGATATAAGTTCCAGACTGGACAAATTTGGAATGTTTTTCAAGCCACTATGTCACAGGCTTAGCCATCTTATAATATAATGTATTATGAGAAGCTGAATTTAAAATTGGCCACAGGGAAATGTATGTATCTCTCTTATTGCCAAAAAGTTTTATAACCAGTCCTAGATTTCTGACTGGGCCAGATATTTTTCTGATCATGGGTGGCAGTTGCCCCCTCTGCCCCCTCGAAGCTACACCACTGTGGCAACCTTAATAGAGTATGTAACTCATAATCTTATAATATATACAATGTTACACTAGCTGCCTTTCTTTATTTTCAGTTGTATCGTCATGGTGATAGAGCACCCGTATCCTTTTACCCAAATGATCCTTTTAAAAATGTATCTCAAATTTATTGGCCTGAAGGATTAGGACAGTTATCAAAGGTAATATTTTTGTTTTTCATCTAAACCTTGAGTTCTTAGTTTTTCAAATTAAAGATAATTTTAGCCTTTAATAATTAAGTTAGGCAGAGGTATTTTAAAAGCATGGTAGTCTTGAGTTTGATGACCAGCTTCAGTTGGGTTTTGCCAGATCTGACTGGACTTAAGGATACAATCCTGAAATGAAACCACTTTTGTCTTGTAAATAATGGGTTACTGAGTGTGTAAACCTTTTTAGATCAGATTTTCATTAATTTGCCATCCTAATTTTAAAACTTTATGAAAGTATTTTGATGTGGAACTTATGCTAAAAAAATAAAATTGAAGTTGATACTTTTCACAAAATTAATGGTTTTCATTTGTCAATGTAGGTTAGTTAAGACCAAATTTGGTTAGATCATTTTGTTTCATTGCCTTCACTTGTGGTGTTCCAAACTGTTTTACTGAAAATTTTCTTGAGAATTTGATGGGTTGGTCAAAAGTTTTGTCTCAAAAGGCTCCAGTGTCTCGGATAAATACTTGCAATTGTGGCCAAAACTTTGATAACACTAGAGAATTGAAGTGGCCATCCTAAGTGTATATCTGTTTGATGGCTTTTTAACTTGTTAATATATATACAAGGTGTCCCAAAAGGTATGGTCTAAAAATAAACTTTTACAATTTTTCTATTATAAATGATGAGTTAAAGAACAATGATAAAAACAGGCATGAATGCTTTAAGTTTTATTTAATATAGTTAGTAAACATCCACATGATATCCACCATTCACAACTACTAGTCTAATTCTACGTTCAAATTCTAAATTTCAGACAGGGAAATTACTCACTGATTTCAAAATTCATCATTTAAACAGTTTATGGCACTTAACTTACGGCATCAATTACAGTACGAGGCTATTTGATGTGTTAGGCCTAAGGAGCTAGGATAAGTTAAGCTAAGCACCTTTTTATGACATATGGTATGCGCATCACTTATACCAGATTTCATACGTTCAGCTTTTTTAGAATTTGAGTGTAGAATTAGACAAGTTGTTGCAAATGGTGGACATCATGTGGAGGTTTACTAACTCACTCCAGACAACCAGCTCAATGTACACTATTAGCAACCATAGACATTAGTAAAGCATTTGATGCTCTGTTCTCTCACCAACACTGTTTAACTTATACATGCATGACATTCCAACACCCATAGATAACAAGCACTCTAACATCCACCCACAACAACATTGACACCGCTACTAATAACCTACAAACATACATAAACAGTATACAAGACTGGCTCACACACAATAGACTCAAAGTAGCGCTCACAAAATCAACCATCACCTTGCTAACAAGCAACACAAAAGAACACCAGATAACCACAGATTACACTAAACAACACCAACATGCCACACACTCACAGGACCAAAATACTTGGGGGTCACATACAACACATCATTATCTTTTGCAAACCACATTCAGGACATTAAAAACAAATGTATGTCAAGACTTAACACACTTATGGTACTAACAGGCACAAAATTTAGACACCAGCAGGAAACATTACTCGTATACGAACAATATATTCGCTCGGTTATGGACTATGCTAGCCCATGCTGGGCACCCATTATCTCAAACACACACACACACACACACACACACACACACACACACCTTTCAGACAATACAAAACAACGTACTTTGTAGGTATCATTACAGGATGTACTCAAACAACACCAATAAGAACACCTGCGCACACAAACAAAAATAATGAAAGTTGGGGAACATTTGGACATGAGGGGAACACAATTCATGGCAGAAGCGACAACTATCCCACAACACCCTTGCCACTACATGTACAATCATGCACTGACACCTCGCACCGTTAAGGTAACACCAGAGAGACATTATAACCAAATACTCCATTCCATACTGCGCCCCACGGACATCACACAGTACAGAAAACGCGCGCGCACCTAACCCACAAAGCACTGACACGACTCAGTCCGAATGCAGTCCTAGGTGCGAAGCCGCCACCCATTGACAGGTCAGAGACCAGCCTGAGCAGATCGGATCGAGTTAACTTAGCACGATTCCGATGTGGACATCACCTCAACTTACAGACATATAAACACATACTAGACAACTCCACAGACTACACCTGCCACCTGTGCCAGAACACATTATGACAGACTGTACCACTCTAGCACAACATAGAACACAACACAACACATCACGTGTGCTGAACCTCTGGTCCACTCCGGAGAAGGCGATCAGTTAACCAACAACAACTGCCGTGCAAATTTTTCTTTTCGAGATAAATTTCTTTATAGCCTGCTAGAAGTTCATCCAATTTTCTGGTAAATGTGCTGCTCCTTTCTATGTTTTGATCATTGTTGGAAAAAATCTTTGCTATGTAATCAGCCAAGGTAAATGCTTCCGACATTTTTGTCGTTGTTAGCTCTTTAAGTTGCCCGAAATAGATGTAAAATTAAAATCTTCGTGAGCGAAGGTTTTGAATAATCCATTGAACGTTATCTGGGAGTTTTCAGTGTTGCGTTTACATTTTTCATATTGTTCCGTGCGAAATAGATATACTAAAATTAAACTCACGGTGAACGAAGGTTTTGAACGTTAAACTATATTTAATCAGACAGTACTTAGCTAACTATAAGCCAACGAATGATTTTGCGGTGTTGATATTTTTTTTTTTTTTTTTTTTTTTTTTTTTTTTTTTTTTTTTGCGTGTAATTTCAAATTTTACGTGTAATAACATTTTTATGGTCTTAAAATACTTAGCCATAAATACAAATCAGCGTTGTAATAGTACGCGTTATAGCAGGGCCGACTGTAATGTGTTTAAGGTAGGCCTAACTTTCCCTATTTTGTCTGTTTTTAAAAAATGTTAAGAAGACATTCCTTAATTACTTTTCAGTTTTAACTTTTCTTAAGATTTCCCCAAACTGTTTGCTTTCTCAATTATTTTAAGAGCTTAATTTAATTTGTAGTAAGAAATTCTTAAATGTCTAATTTGACACAGTTGGTACCGTAATTAGCCTTATTGAGTATGGTAGGGAAACAAAAAGTCTGAAATTTTAATTAGCTGGTACCTAAGCATGCTTGCTTTTAATTTTAAGACGCTTTAGGCTGGGTGTAGGGCATATATAGTGTAGTGTAGAACTATTAATTATTGGTTGATTTTCTGAGATATAAACTAGTTTATTTTTTACTTTTACAGAGAGGAAAAGCTATGGAATATGCCTTAGGAATGTGGCTTAGGAAACGTTACAGCTCTTTCATTAACTCTGTGTTTGACCCTGAGGAAATGAATATAATTAGCACAGACTATGATCGAACTTTGATGTCTGCGCAATGTGTTTTGGCCTCTTTCTATTATCCTGATAATGAAACCCGATTCAACAATCACCTCTCGTGGATGCCCACCCCAGTACATACTTTTCCAATGGAAACTGATAAGGTGGCTTACCACTTTGTTTTAATATCATTATGGTTTTGTGACTTATTATTATTTTATTTTCAGTTAGCAATCTGCTGGTAACAATGTACTATTCCAACCCTGCACATGAAGGTTCCTACTGATCACGGAATATAGGTCTTGATAGACTTAGTGAGAAGACTGAATAAATTTGTTTATAGGGTACATATTTAAGAGTACCATACTGTGATTTATTAATTTAGATTTTATACGAGAACTACTGTTGCTTGATTGATTGGAGATTGGATTCAGGTCTAGCCACCTACTCTGACCGCTCCAGCTCAAGTGACTATCAGAGTTTATACATGTGGAAAAGTAGAGATTTCATGTGCTATCTGTTACCTGATGTTAAATTTTTATTTTACACCCTTGGCTAATGGGTGTTTTTACTTTCATTGGCTCAATGTTTTCAGCTTTTTGGGTTGTTTCCTCACAAAAGTCAGGTACAATTGCAGCCTGTGGAGATATGACCTATGAGGAATTAGCCTACAGTTTAGAAAATGCGATAGGTTAGGCGTGCTATGGCTAGACCTATTGAAGACGGCACTGTGTTTTTCTTTAATACTACTGTAGTTCTTTCGAATTATTGGAGAAGGGGTCTTGTCAGAAAAATGCTTGCTTCTAAACAGAACTTAATTTCTTATGTCTGCATGTTGGGCTCCATATGTGAACGTGTATGAGATCAAACTATCATGTTGATAGACTTAATTTTCAGTGCTGCAATAGTCCCTTGCCACCCATTGCTTTTCATTTTTCTTCAAATAGCTTTTGAATGTCGATTCGGCTTGTCCTCGAGTGTCGTTAGAAACGAATAAGATGCAAGCACTTCATGAAATCAGAGCTTACCTCGACAGCCACAAAGAATTCTTTCATTTTCTTTCTCAGAAAACGGGAGAGAAATTGAACACTGTTTTGGCAGTAGATTACCTCTTCGACACTCTTAAGATTGAGGTAAGACGCGAGTTTCATTTAGGAATTTACATTTTTTAAGCGCAGGTTCAGTTTTTCCATATAAGTGTCTAGAATCTAGATTTAGCAGTTAACTAAATTTGTTTATTTTAATATGTCCAGTGCCATTTTAGTTATGGTATTCAGTCATTAAATATTTTCAGGATTTTAGTCATTGATTTTCAGTTGTGGAGTCTGAGTCAAAATAAGAATTTATGTGAGGGAGAACTCCAGCTAGACTGTAACCCAAAATAATTGAACATTTATGGTATTTCTTCCGTTTTAGATAGTTTGGGTTAGGTTATGGTCATATCGCGACACCAGTTCCCATTAGATGAATGAGGTGAAGCGACTTCGGATCTGTTTAGTAGTAGTTAGATGGGTGACCGTCCTATGCCTTCAGATGATGTAACGACCCGTAGTTCGAATGCCGCGTAGAGCTGTAGGTCCGCTCCGTCGCATGACCTTTGCCGTTATGAGGAAAGTTAAACAAACGCTAAATATTATCATTTAGATAGCTTGAAACGAATAAGGAAATGAGCAATAATGAATGTATAATAGGTGGCGCAAGTGTCCTACAAAAGTGTAAATAAACACTGAAACTTACTTTAGAAATGGTTGCCAATTGTACAAAGTCTCTTTTTAACTCCTAATTTGAAGTTGATCCGTGAACAAGTATTTACAGATTACTCTCATATAAGAAATTTACTGACTTAGGGATTATTATTTATTATTTATTATTATTATTATTATTATTATTATTATTATTATTATTATTATTATTATATTACTATTATTACAAGATGGTTAGTTAAAATAAAAAATGAAAGTAAATAAACAGGTACAAGTTAGCTGGTTTTTAACAATGTGAAGTATAAGAAACTAAACTAAAATTACTGCAGATTTGCAATGACTGCCAAATAGATATTCATTAACCCGTAAACTGTGCATTGCTTTTTTCAAGAGTTCACGGTGTGCTAAAAAAAAAAAAAAAAAAAAAATCAAATCAAAATATCGAAAACCAAAATCATCAATTGGCGATATTCGCAGTTAGTGGTAAATCGTCAAATGATGACCACAGTAGTTTAGACGTTAAAGCAGTAAATCGTGAATCATCAGTTGGTGAATCGTGTATCGTCAATTAGCGATCATAGCAGTTTAAGGGTTAATGTACAGTAAAATCTTGCAGCAAACAACGAAGGTGAAATGCAAGCTATACAGGGTGTCCCAAAAGTCCCTATCTATCTTGTTGAAATAGGCTGAATTCCAAATGAATGTTTTAATGACGTGATTGCATGCACCTTTCTAGACAAATACATGCATTAGATTTCTATTTTAATTATTTTTAAATTTTTAATTAATTTTTTCAGATCCATATCATTGGTGATGAATGTGCATGAACGCGTTATGATAGTAACCTGTCGCATCAGAGGAATGAAATGTTGTGAAATTAGAGACCGATTCTCAAGGTTTCATAAGCCTGGACCGACGGATAAAGCAATTCGTGAATTGGTGAACAAATTCAAAAGGACTGGATCTGTGCATGATGAAGGAAGAAGTGGACGCCCAAGAACAGTACAACAAAACATTGAATCTGTTCGCATAATGTTCGAAGACGATCAAAGAATGTCAGTTCGCCAAGCATCCCACAAATTGACCATACCCAAAACAACTGTTCACAGAATCTTGCGTTCGACGCTGAAGAAGAAGTGTTATCACATTCAGCTGTTACACAGCTTACACGAGGAAGATTTTCCAAAACGAGCAGCAATGTGTGCGGAACTGGTCGAACAAATCCAAAATAACAATTTAATGGACCACATTTTGTTTACCGATGAGGCGACTTTTCACACCTGTGGTAAAATCAATCGACATGATTGTCGCATCTGGGCTAATGAAAAGCCAACTGAGTTCACTGAATGGGAAAGAAACTCGCCTAAAGTGAACGTGTGGCTTGGAATGACGAAGTCTAAGATTTACGGGCCTTTTTTCTTTGCAGAGACTACAGTGACAGGGTCTGTTTACTTTGATATGCTTCAAAATTTTCTAGAACCTCAACTTCTTGAAGATGGCATTCTCAACAATGTAGAATTGTTCAGACATACCTAAACGAGCGTTTTCCAAATCGTTGGATTGGACGTGGGGGGGAAATAGGCCCTTGGCAGCGCGATCTCCGGATTTGACCCCATTGGATTTCTTTGCTTGGGGTTTCATTAAATCGGAGGTCTATCGCAGAAATATTCGAGGTTTACCAGATCTGCGAGATCGCATTAGGCAAGCAGTTGAGAAAATAACCCCTGAAATGCTCGGAAATGTGTTCCGCAATGCAGCTTCCCGCTTTGAGATTTGCAGAGATACAGATGGAGCACATGTAGAAACTACTAATTAAAGATTTTAATGATGTAATACTTGTAATTTGTATAGAAATACATCTGTATTCAGGTCAGTGTGACATTTATTTGAAATTCAGCCTATTTCAACAAAATAGGGACTTTTGGGACACCCTGTATAAGCCTTGAGTTCGGCCTTCTCAACCTGTGGTATGGATGGATAGAAAATGCATTTTAACTGAAGAACTTGGTATAAAGGTGGTACGGTACTGATACGTCAAATGCATTAAATATTCTCAGGTGTTACGCTAGGCGAAAGGTTTTATGTTTTGGTAACATTAAAGTTTTATGATGTTATTGATGCACGCTTGCGTTGAAATTGTTTTATGGATGTTGAAGCCAAGCCCATTCTTCTAGCTTTTTATACCTGTCTTTTGTGGCTCTGATTCTACTATAGTTTTCTCGGCTTCTAGGACATTTCAAAGAAAGAATTGTTTCGCATCTAGACTTCATTTGTTTCCCTATTTTGAGTAAATTGGGTTAAGGAATCATAGGTTTAAGTGACTTGAAAACCGAAGATTACGATATTTAGCCTATTAGTAGGTCATATTTTCAGATTTTGGGTAAAAATTTAAAAAGTTTAGTCTTAGATATTTGATAAATTAATTAATAATTTTTATAACCTAATTTTTGGGCAAGTACTGTACAATATATTGCAAATGAATGTGTGTACATTCAACAAAAGCTCCGTGGAAATGTGTCATGCGTAAATTTCACCTCCCCACTTGGAAAATCTTAAATTCGGCATGTTCTGCCTCTGCAGTTATTCCAATCTAGGTAGTTTCACTGTAATGATTCTCATAAATACTTTCCATAGGCCTTTATGTTTATGTATCTTCGTAGTCATTATAAGCAGTTTGTTAGATATTGTTTATACAGTGCTTGAAATGCTTCAGTTCTAAGAAAGTTTGAACATTAGAAATTTCCTTCCTAATTCGTCCAAGTTATTGAGTCAAATTTGTAGCTTATATCTATTTGTATTGTTTATGTAGTGTAAATTCATCTTGATTTTATTATATGAGAATCCATTTATTTACCTTAGTTATTCAGTGTTTAAATACTAACTTCTCTATTTTCAATTTACTCGTAGTAAGTCTTGCATCATATTTGTAGTTCGAGCAACACTATTTTAATACAAATTTGTTATTTAACAAACGTAAAATAGGCTAAATGAAGTACTTGTACGTATTTAGCTGACACGCATAAATGCGGTCAACACAATCATGTATTTGCTTTCATTGCTGGCACTGCGCAATAACCTTTAATATTTCTTTGGTCATTGCATTCTAATTAAGAGAGAACCGTTTTTCTCAACCGATTAAATTGATAACCGTATCCGTTGTCGATTTAGATAGTGTGCTTGGTTTTAATGTTTCTAATAAACGTTTCACTTAAATAGCGAATCTGAATTCTAATACAGTAGTTGGAAAAAAAATTCTTGCCTATTAATATTCATGCAATAGAAGCCTGGTGAAGCAAGAATTAGTTTCATACCTCGAACATTAATCGTTAATTATATGGGCTTTAATCCTTCCCCCCTTAATTTCCTACATTTATAATTTTTGTTACCCGATATTTCAGAGACTGTACAACCTGACTCTTCCTGATTGGGCCTTGGAGAAATATGATGATATGAAAAAGGTCGCAGATTTCAGCTTTGTAATGCATAGTTACACTAGAGAGTTGAAGAGACTCCGTGGAGGTAAGAATCAGATGTAGTGAAGAGGGATAATAAAGAAAAAAAGGGAATAAAATTATAATGAAAAATAGCCATTCACTGTAATAGTTTCTCTTAAGTTTGCGAGAACATGAAAAGGAGATCTCTGTATACAATTCGGTTTCTGATAGGCCTGTATAGAGAGGGCGGGGTAAAACTACATTGAGGCTAATAATTCTTCACTATAATTGGTCTTCCTATTTTTGGTATGGAATACAGGGGACACGTTTCATCCGTAAATTAATGGTTTCCATCTCACTATATAGGACCTTTAGTGGGCTTGATATCGAACAATATGCATAAGAAAGCCCACGGAGAGCTTTCTGAAAGGAAGATGCTGATGTTCTCTGCCCACGACACCACCGTTGCTACTATTCTGGACACTTTGGGTGTCTTTAACAAAAAAGCGCCTCCCTATGCAGCCACGGTAATCGTAGAACTCCACCAGCAGGGACATAAATATTTTGTTAAGGTATTGTTAATTCCCTTCTGAATGATTACTTTGAAATTGGTGGCTATTGCAGTAACTAGACTCGTCGTTCTCTCTACTTGCTGTAAACAGTGTGTCCATTTACATCAGCGATTGAAACTTAAGTTTGCTTAGGCGGGGGTGCACTTTCATTCCTAGCGTTCCCAGGCCAGACCACTGAAATGAAATAGATTAGGAAAAAAATTTCACCGATAATAATAATAATAATAATAATAATAATGGCTCAGAAAAAGTCTATCCATCATAAATGAAACAAATTATTCTATTTCACTGCAATCTAATCGTGCTGTTAAAATATTTCAGTGCTACTATATTTGTCGGAAATTTTCCGATTACCTTTTTACGGTTCAGGAAAATAGAAAAGATTTTGAAGTTCATTCAATTTTTTTGCAATCACTTCATCTCGACTCTCGTTCGGGCCACTTATTGTTACTACTAAATTAAGATTGAGCTCAATCCTTTAATTTGTTACTATTTTCGTGTCAGTTTCGAAAAATTAAAAATAAAAAAAATGGATGATTGGAATGTAGTAAATAGACTTATGTCAGTTCCATCGTTTTGAATTATAACTTGGGTGTAAATTAGTTGAACAGTTTTTTTTTTTTTAGTGATAAGTTTGCTTAAAATTTTATGCATTGCAGAAGAATTAGGTATGACGAGAATTTTGAGAGTAATATTAGCAAAAAAATTAAATTCGGAGTGATGCAGTGAGCACTTGGTCGTGATAAATTAAATTGGAAGTTCCGATATTATCTCGTTAATTAAATTCCTTTGACTTGGAATTTATATTTCGTTTAGATTTTGTTAATGGCAGTTAGAGCTTATATATATATAATATATATAAACTTTAAGAATACTTAATATACAGGGTGTCCCATAAGTCCGGTCTCACAGGAAAATTTATTTTAAATTAAATTTACAAAATGTAATGATTGGGTTGTTTAACCTCCTTCGCAACGTTTAGGGTCATATGACGGAGGGGACCTACAGCTTTATGCGTGATCCGAACCACCGTCCGTCCAGTTCTCTTTCGGTAGCTTATACAATTGTGTAAAGAAAAAACATTCATTTATCGGTGTGTGTGAAAATTGACGTGCTATCGCTTACCAAAAGTTAGAATATATTGGGTCACACCTACCTTATGGGACCAAGGTATCTTGACTATGGTAACTGATGCTATATCTTCAGTTTGAAGTATCAGGCGTGATCGCATTTTCATAGCAGAATAAGTTTGTCTCCGGCAGTCCAGCTAATGCTGGAAATAGGTTTTCACGTGGCGTACATTAGTAAAGATCCTTGAACAAAGTATTTTATGATTTTTATACCAACCAATGTGAAATGTTTCAGGCCTTCTACCAGAACGACTCGTCATTGGTGAGTGATCCTCATCCTTTGGTCATTCCCGGTTGCACGGAAGAGTGCCCAGTTGAGGAGTGGGCCAAGCTGCTTAATGACGTCACTCCCAAGGACTGGGACAGAGAATGCTACCGGCCGGATCCTGTCCGCGATCATTATTTTATTATGGCGTCAACAGGTTTGTCTTGCGTTTTCGGAAGTATTCTAGTCTTCCTCGTCGGGTGGCTCATGTTCCGGAATCGCTGTTGTCGTTTTACTCGTACGAGGGAAGCCCGCGACCCTCTGACTCGAGTGATCGTTGCCACTCCCGACTACGGTTCATTTGATAGCAGGGACGGCAGCATCCGGTGGTCCGGACAGCCACGAAGCCTTTGATCAAGGGTTTAAACCTCTTTCCTAAGAGTGAAAGACTGACGTATCAGTGTTACCAAAAAAGCACCACCCCCCAATCTATCCCGCTTAGGAGATGATGGATGTCGAAAGACATTTTTAGAAGAAATTTAGCTATGAAAGACTTGTTTTTAAGTCTCTCTCTCTTATTTTTTATGAAATTTAAGTTTACAAACACACTTTAGATCCCGTATTTACGGGTCTCTCTGTTTTTAGGTTATAGTATGAAGATCGTATGAGACAGCTCAGATGTAGTAGTCGCTTTTGGCTTATTTTGTCTTGCTATCGGGAGGAAATCCTCCTTTTGAGTAGTCTAAAGTTGTGATGTATAAAATGTAGATTTAGTAGTAGGTGCCAATAATGGATTAGAAAGCGCAGTATAATGATAGGTCTTCCCTTTTTAGGTTAAGCATTTTATTGTAATTTATTTATTTATGAATTCGTAAATATGATTCTCAGTGCATATTTTTTATCTAGTCACTTTTTTACCTATAATTTTAGCCTTAGGTTGGATTAAGGTTGTTGTTGTTTTGGATAATTAGTTTTATTTAAAAAACTAATTATGAAATTTATTTTGTAGTACAAATATTTAGAAAATCTTTCTAGAATTACTTGTTATATGTTGTTTATACCTTACGTGATTTTAATATTTACTGTTTTACTCTCTTGGTATCACACTTTTTATCATTAAATACTCAAGAACATCTTAAGTTCAGTAAGTGATTAATTAATCTTAAGTTTTTTATTCTGAATATGTGGCAGTTCACAATAAATTTTATGGTGAATTTTTTTATTACGTATAACCAGTAAGGTTGTGAATATCTTAAATGGTTTGAGGTGAGGTAGGTGGATGGAGTTGTAGGCCATGACAGCTCACTAAAATAGCCCTGATACAGAGGCAAATGCATTGGAATAAAACTTCAGAGTTTGAATTAGGGAAACATTTACGATCATTTGCGCTACTGAAATCGATAAAGAAAAGAAAATAAATAATGTCAACTGGTTTAAACAAGAGTTAAAAGTTTTAATACGAGGAAGGTTGGAGGTAGTGGACACTGGTTTGCATCCCATATCGCATTAATGACCAGTTAAGGGGAATATAGATGCTAGATGACGAAGATTTAGTCGTATCAGGTAGCGGGACGAGTCAATTTTAATTTTGATCACGTAGAGGTGCAATAGTCAACGAGACTAGATATTGTTTCGTAGCAGCAACTGAAATTACTCAATATAATTTTTTATTAATGTTTTCGTACTAAAAACGGTTGATAAGGGACGACTATTTATTTGATTTTGAGGCATTTATCAATAGAAATGAAAGCGTATTAAATCACTGAAGCCATGTAGGTCAAGGCATTTCCTTTTTAACTCGTGAAAGATTAATGATCTAGTTCTGACTAAGTAAGCTCGCTTTAATAATCGTAACTACAAAAGATGGTAATAAAATGTTTAACACGGCAGCAGGCAATACAGTAATGTTCCTGTGCAGTGTCTGCTCGGATATAGTAGCCGTTTAACAGCTTGGTGGAGAGAGAAATTTTTTTTAAACAAATTCTAATTAAGATGAAAATTTCTTGGCTCAGTTTTGTGAACAGATTGTTTATTCTATACATTTAATATTGGTAAATTATGCTCGATTTTCCTCTATTATTTGAAGTGTTAGTTAATTGGTGCCTCAGTTTTGAGCTTAAAATTTGGAAGTAGAACCCTCTCTAATGGAAAGAACTGATGAAATTACGGTTTTTAATTTAAAAAAAAAAAAAAAAAACTTAGATAACGCTTGTTTATTTAAACAATTTTCTGGTTTGTCGGCTTTCTATATTTAATATTTGAGTGAATTAAAAACTCGGATATCTGCTGGCAGGATAAATGGCACCGTGACATTAAATCAAAATTGGATTTTACTGAAACTTGAAAGTAATATTTCGCCTGGAAAGGTAGTCGCATATTCTTCCCATCATTTTAACTGAAGCGCGAATAACTTGGTCTTTCAAAGAGAATAAAGCCAGGTTTTGCGTTGTCCCATCGTCATTGTTTCTTCGTTCACTGAAAGAAAGTTATCCTTTATCGAATTGTTTTGGGACGTCCTTTGATCGTTCGACCCAGTGAATGTCCATAATTCATCTGGAATCTCGCACCAAGGCCAGAACTGGAATACTCCGCGAGAAGTGTACAGTCCGTTTGAGAGAAACCTCTCATTTCTTAGTGTTTGAGCTTTGGAATGAAAGTACAGTAACCGTGCTGTTTTGATCTTCGATCTGGAAACTCGGTGCTTCGACTTAATTAATGTTAAAGAAATTTAATTTGTTTTGCATTATGGCAATTCTATAACTTAAACAACGTGAAAGTTTAAGTACAATATGGATTTGGTAAAAGACCAAAATACATCCGGGAACTACTTGAGTTCTGTTGATTCTTTTTTTTTCCTGCCCTCCTGTTATGAAGCATTTGTTTAACATTTTTTATCCCACCTCCTTTGAGTTTGGACTTTTTTCCTCCCCTTAGAAAATTCATATTTAAAACTGAATCTTAATTTGTATGAAGATACTGGATCATCTTTCAAGTGGTGATTTTTAAAGAATTCAGACTTAGTAATGTACCAACGATGTTGGATGATTTTTAGGAGGTATCGTGCTTTCAGGTCCTTGTTTTCAATATTGGTAAGATCACGCAAAAGCACACTTCCTGTGATATTATAGGTAATCTTTAACATCATAAAGATTGTGAAGGATTTGTAAAATACAGCACTTGGATTTAAACTGGCTGCATTTAGATCTTAAAAATATAAGATTTGCTTTGTGTGAACCGACCAAAGGTAGAAGCGAATTGTGCTTGGTTTTTACAGTTTACGTCGATTAGTGGCGGTCACAAGTATATCGAAATTTTAACTTATTCTTAATATTGACATTTAAGAAAAGTAATTTTGATGTGTGGTTTATACTGAAAGTTTTCTGACAGTAGCGTCAGTGTTAATAACTTGTTCCTCCGTGTAGGAAAATAGGGTTTTACGCGTTACTAGGTTACCATTTAAGAAGGTGATTTGCATTTCACTACCGAGTTGTTTTTATTCCGCACTTGTCAGAAATCCATCAGTTCGTCCTCGTACAAAAATTGTATGTATTGTGAACACGGTATATACATGGTGTCCTTATAAGGTTTCGTTTAATCCTACATTGAGTATGGACACACACTTAGAGACTAATTGCATGCCCATATCAGATACGCGTAATAATACATATATCATACCCGCCAGGGTAACTTAGTGGCAACCTTCAGGTTAAATCAGTATAGGTTAGATTAAGTAGCATTAGGTTAGATGAAGTAGCATTAGATCAGATTAATTGGCTTTGTTGGACGTCTAGGAACTGCGCCGTCTCGTCCTGACACAAATGTACAACGTTTCAAATCAGTGTTCTGTTTTTATTTTTCTTAAGTTCGTAGCTGCAGACATTTTAATGCTTCCGATTTCTTTTGTTTTTACTAAAAATATGCATTAATTTTTTTTATAAATGTGAACTTTTTTCTTGAAGTACGATATTACGGAATCAAAAATTAGATGGTTATAATACCATTGTACAGGGTGTTTCACAAGTCCAATCTCATAAGGATTTGGGACTATTTATTATTTTTTTTTATTACAGTAAATATTAAATTAACAAGTAAACTCAAATCTCTATGGGGCCCGGACTTTTGAAATACACTGTACAGATATAAATATCATTGGTGTGAAAGGTTATTTTTGTATTATTTTCAGGAATGATCCTGCTTGTCGGATTCATTTTCATGATTGGCTTCATTTACATTCTCTATCGCAAGTATTTATCCAGAGAACGGAAATCGTATCACTACCAAGTTTTGTCTCACGAGGAAAGTTAAAAGGCGATTTTTCGGAGGAAATGCTGAAATCCTTTTCTAGCCTTTCGTTCAGCGCAACCCAAACTATCATTCCTTCATTCTATTTTAAAACTAGGCCATACATAACTTTATTTTTTTACCTTTATTTTATTTCTCTGAGTTGGGAGTTGTGAAGAAGTTTTATTGGTTGTTCACGGGGTTGTTTTTAGCGTGTTTTTTATGTAAAGAATTAATGCTCTTCAGGAGGTTTCAGAAATATAAATTAAAAGTTTAAAATTTTTATTTTTAAGGGTTTTTTTAAAGCTTAAAGATGTCGTTTAATGATGTTTATTGGTGTATATTGTGATATTTTTAAATTTAATTTTTAAACTGAATGTCTAGTGTCTAGTTCAAACAAGTTACCATGTATTGCAGAAAGCCACTCCTTCTTGATATTACTAATTAATGAATCGGATTACAATACAGTTATTCCTAATAATGCTAAAAATAAAATAAAAATGATTTAAATTGCTTTTGCTTAGTGTGTGTATATATATGTATATATATATATGGTAACTATATTATTTATAAAAAAGGTTAATAATAGTGATATTACGTGCAATACCTTGTCTGCCTTTAAGGTAGTTTTATACGTACCTTAGTACGTCTTTATCCATCCACGTACGGTTAAGGATCAACATAGGATTAATGTAGCAGGTTAGTTAATTTTGCCCTTCTTTAGTCTAGTCACGGAGTCTGGGATCAATCTTTATTCTTAGAAGTCGATTGAGAAACGTGAGTCGCGGAAGTTTGTGAAAATATTGAGAAATTTTATTCCGTCTTGGCGGGCAAAGAATAGGATTAAAATCCTTTTGGAATTGTTAAGGTTGTAATTACTTCGTTAATATCGCAATGGTTGTGCTAGTTTTAACCTTTTATATTAAGAATGCCAAAATTTTTTGCTTTTTAAACTTTTATGGTATTTTTACACATATCAATGTTAGCCCAATGGAATCCTTGCTATTTGGAATATATCAAATACCAGCTTTGGCCCAACAGTTGCTCGCTCTCCGGATTAAAGTCATGGAAAAGATTTTCATTAAGTATTAGTTAAAGGTACATTTAGCCACGGCAATAGCAGTGTTCAGAATTATCACTCATTATTAGGACTTGGAAAATGTTTATATACACTTTACTAAATTAATAGCACTCAGTCAAATGAAGTTCATTAATCAAACCTGTTTGATTAACAGCACCTGATTTAGGATTACTCATTCTACGTTTTTCGCATTGCTGTCCATTTCACTGTGATAGAACTTAGAGAACAATAGTCGATGTAGCACTTGTTAGGGGTTTCCTAACACCGCTCGTAGATAAGAAATAAAGGTTTTACGTGAGTGCGCGCTGTAGGTATAGAGTGGAGCGAGTTAACTGTTCTTTAACTTATAGCCCCTCTGTAAGAAATTTTCGTGTTCAATTGTTTGATTTTTCTATCATTCCGCCGTAATAAGTTCCATTTAGTTTCATACTTAGAGGTTTTTCATTATTTTCGTTCTGAGGATCTCTTAAAGCGTGATTCATCCGATTGTTTGAAATCATGAAAACTGAAAAAAGGAGTAAATTTAGAACATTTTCCCAGATTGAATTTTAATTTTTTACGTTTTTTTAAAGTTTAGTTTGAAGGTTTTAATATTTAATGTATTTATCTATATCTATTTTATTACACTGCAATTCTAATTGAGTCATTAGAATTAGAATTTTTTTAAAATGGAATTAAAGGCTTTTGACAGAATTCTAATTAGAAATTAATCTTTTATACCAGAATTTGAATTCATAAGCTATTTTGTCATATTTTTTAAAACTCTCTGAAAGACTGTTTATAAAGAAAAGTTAACATTTTTCTCATTTTCAGGACAAATTTAGATAGAGTAATTAACTTTCTGGGTGCCCAGTAGCTAGGTGGATGCAGTGAACCTCCGGTTTCGCTCTAATTAACTTGCTTTCTTGCGTCTCCCATGTGAAAATACTCGTATGACTGAACATTCCTCGCTCCATATCTCTCAGAGAATTTATATACCTTTGATCCCGCCCAAATCGTTCATTCTGACGGAGGTCAAGCTTTTCACTACACCTTAGACTTAGTTTAACGTGGAATCCGAACCACGCCCCACCAGCAGCCCAGCGTCTTAGCCACTAGGCCACCCAGGGTACCCATTTATCTACCAACCACTTTCGTTATTGTGTGGAAGGATGAACAGCTGGGTTTTGCTGCCGTCACCGGGTCTCGATCCCGGGGCCGATGGATTCGTAGTCAGCAACGCTAACCACTACACGACCGAAACGCATATAAGAGAATTTAAAAATTTTAGATTAAAAACTGAATTTAAACATTTTTTTTGCCTACAAAAATCGAATTAAGAATTTGCGGACGAATGAGAAATTTAAAAAATGTGAGTTGGGAATATTGGAAATAGGAATAAGAATTTATTAAAATAAAATTAGAACTGACAAGGAAAAACTAGAACTAAGAAATCGGATCATAATCACGTAAAAATTGTTTAATGAGCAAAACAAAAGTTATTTAACACACTAACAAGTGACAAATGTAATTTTTTGCTGTGATATCTGATGCCTGTAACTACAGTATAAAATCATTTTAAGTTTGACTCTGAAATCTTTATAAGAAGTGACGAAACTTGAATTATTTGTTGTACACACGTACATAACCAACCAATTTATTTTTAATAAATTACTTATTATATACAGATTTTTATTATACCTCTAACTGTATAATATTTTATGAATTGACAGAATAAAGGAACAAACATTTATAAGCACACCGGACAAAAAATTAGTCACCCCTCTCAGAATGTACCTAATAACGTGTGACGGCGCCTCTGGCCTTGATAACCGCACGAATCCGGCGAGTTTAGTATGCGGAGGTACGGCTGCTGGTTCAAATTCATCGTCACTGGAACGAGAGGGCCCATTTCGTGGTACGAAAAACATCCCCAGAACATCACGGAACCACCTCCAGCCTGAACAACACCTTCGACGCATTCAGGATTAAAGGCTTCATTGGACCTGCGATGTACTCGTCGCCTCCCATCATTGGAGAACAAACAAAAACGGGACTCATCGGACCAAATTACACGTTTCCAATCTGCCGCAGTCCAGTTTTTGTGCCTCTGAGCCCATTTATAACGTGCCAATTTGTGACTTGCTGTTAACAGCGGCCTCTTCCGTGGTACCCTGCTCCAGATGTCCATCGCATGCAGTTCTCGTCGCAATGTCCGTTCGGAAATTGGTCGCTGGAGAACCTCATTGGTTTCTTGGAGCAATTGTTCTCTGGTTTGAAAACGATTTGCAGTTACTAGACGAGAAACATGGCGGCGGCCCCTATTGTCGAGAATTGTTTTCCGGCCACAGTTACGCCGTCGATTGTCAGTTGATTGCCAACTACACCACTCTTTGTAAACTCGCTGGACAGTACGCGTTGACACCAACAAATTGGGCTACTTCAGACATTTTGTGTCCGTGGGCTCTGCCAAACACGATGGCTCCTTTTTGCCACTGAGTAACGTCTGCCTCACGACCCATTTTGCAGACTATATCCAACACACACTTTGTTCTTCACCACCTCACGAAACAGATCTGATCCTGTGTGCTACGTCACCGCTACTTGTCACTTACCAATGCTACATCAGCGCCCTCTGTGTGACCTTGAACTTCCTACTATCGGTGCTATTAGGGGTGACTAATTTTTTGTCCGGTGTGCTTATATTAGAGATGTGTTTGTGTTCAAAATACCTGATGTGTTGATGAAAACATTATAAAATTCTGGGAGCTTTTTAACAGTAAAACACGCATCTGTTGGAAGTGAGTCAATCAGTTCCCGTAGCACCAAACTCATAATGGAATATGCCTAAGTTTAGAGGGCAAAGTTCCACTATTATTAAGCAGTAATGTTCTTAATGAATTAAATTTTACAGACCTGGGTCGCATCATTCATAGCTGATCCCGAAATGATTTTATCCTCGTGCGTGGAAGTTTGGAAGCCAAACTCGAGATTGAAGGTGATGCACGAACGAAGGTAAAATTTTTAAATAAACATGAATGAAAGCATTTCAGTATAAAGTAAATTTCTATCGTTTTTCACGAACCATGAAATAATGTAGAAGTTATTTTAGATTTTAATGGAAATAGTAACACATTGGTTGCTAATCGGATCTTCTTTAAAGAAGAGTGGTAATGCGATTACTAATAAGGGCGAATGTCTTCTAATTTAGTACTAACGCGAAGTTTATTGGTATGGTCGTGCATTTTACAATATAATTAAGTAAATATAAAAATAATGAGGGATACGTAACTAGGAGTTGATAATTAGGACAACGTAAAACCTATACCGAAATGAGCGATGCTTGAAACCCGAATCTTCACCTGATAGATTAGGGTGCAGTTGTAATTCGGAAGAAGGGGCTGATGCAGCCGAGCATTCCAGTTCCTCAGCAAGCAATAATTCTGTTCACAAACTGAAAATTCGGTTTCCAGGTCCCTTGATCACTTCTTAAATGCAGTCTATCGTAAGTACGAAGTCTAATTCTCCAAGAACGTTACAAACTTCTGCCAAAAGCAGTGGAGACAACCCAACCTTACAATTTACCTAGATTAGTTTAATTAGACAGAGACTTCGGTTAATCCATTAATGATAACTAATGAAAAATGGATAAATGAAGACTGCCATTTACGTGTATTTTCACTCTTTCTTTAATTTCTCTTGATTATTTTTTGGATTCCTTTTTGAGTAATTGTGCAATGGTTCTGTTCTATGGTAGGAACCTTAAAGGCGAAAAGGTACCTTTCAGCGTCAGATTTTTCTTGTATCATATTAAACGTTGATGACGTTATTTCAAATTTTGCAGACAAAATTATTATTATTATTGGATTGCTCTTTTTAAAAGCAATATTCACTATTGCCTAATAAATTATAACGTGTTCAATAATTACAGAGCTGGGCACCGCAAACTCAAAATCACTTCCGCAGTCGCAAATCCGCAAACTGCTTGCCATTTTTTGTGCCGCAAACGCAAATCCGCAAACGCAAACCATATTTCCAATTTTTACAGTGCTGGGCACTTCCGCAAACACTTCCGCAAACCGCAAATTCCGCAATCGCAATTTTAACTATAAAAAGTATCCAAAACATTAAAGAGGTATAAAAAGTTTTTATATCTTTTTAATGTTTAATGTTTTAGCCTTGTTTTTATTAAAAACAAGGCTAAATAATTTATTACAATAAATCACTATTGTAGAAGAAATAAAAATACTACATATATTGATATATTATATTGAACAAAAACACCACCTGCAAGTAAATAGTAAATAATTAAATAATAAATTTAATCATTTGAATTTCATAAATTTTGAGACTTAGACACGTTAGAGAAGACTGTACTGTAACTGTAGTAACTGTACACACATTACATTACACAAGTTAAATTAAGTTAACACTGTGACTGTACACAACTTGAACTCACTGTACAACTCAACCCCTCTAGCCTCTACAAGTGTACGCCTCTGGCTTTGTCAACAAGTTCAGTCGTCCTCCTCCAGTAACTGAGCCAAATCCAGTTTTAGTAAGTCCATGTTCCCCTTCATGAACACGAGACGTTGGAAGTTGTCAGAGGTCAGGCTGGCCCTTTTGGGAAATTTGCGGAAAGATTTGCGTTTGCGGTCTTAGTTCCGCAACGCAAATTCACTAATTTGCGATGACTTTGCCGCACGCGCAAATCCGCAAACGAAAAACATACTTCCGCAATTGCGGAATTTGCGGTTTGCGGAAGTGTTTGCGGAAGTGCCCAGCTCTGAATAATTATTATGTTTTATAAATAAAAATGTGCGAAATGCGTGATGTACTAGTTTATACTACAAGGTCATGCAAAAAAAGCAGCTGCATGGTATATTAGGTGATAACTAGTGATGCACCGGAGCTCCGGTCCGGCCGAGCAGGAGTTCCGGCCATTTTAGAAAACCTCCTGCTCTGGCCGGAGGTGCCAAGTACACCAAACTCAATTCTGACAACTTTTAGTTTTAATTCTATGAAACTATAAAACCTCATTTCTGCACCTATCCGAATATTTCAGTTCTCAGATGACTGTAATAATAATAATTTATTTTGAGTGATCAGTGATTGTATTAATATTTCAGTTCTCAGATGACTGTAATAATAATTTATTTTATGAGTGATCAGTGATTGTATTAATAATTGATTTGATATAGGCTACTTTACTCAGCATTCAGCAAGACATCATAAGTTTCATAACCTGAGGATATTCTGTTCAATGGGAATTTTTAGAGAAATTAGCACACACACAGCATAGAAAGTCGACTTTTATAAAGTTTAACTTATTAAAGACTTAATAATTTAAAATAGCAGGACTATAATATATAAACCCTAAATAGATGAGACGATGGACCACACACACACGTATAAATACTGAAATAAATTAATTGGCCGGAACCTCCGGCCGGAGGAAAAACCACTAAGCCGGAGATTCCGGCCCTCCGGCCTCCGGTGCATCACTAGTGATAACACATTATCACCGTGTTTATCTTGTCAGTCCCCTTATTCTGAGGACAGTCTGATATTCAGTTGGGAGAATTTGTCGTAAGTTCCATTTTTCCTGTACAAATGGACAAAGAAATATAAATTTCATACTTTACTTCTGTCTTATTCATTTGAAGGTCTGAAGAGCGATATTACACCTGGTCTAATTCAAGAAATAATGTTTTTCAAGAATTGGCGAAGTGTACTACAACCTTGTTTGTGTGCTTAAATAACCGTAACTACTGTATTTATTCTCGGGTATTATCACTATCTTTCAGTGGAACAAACTCATTAAGGTAAACTGTTACTGCACCATGACATTTTCTCCATTATTTTGAAAAATGTTCGCTTCTCGATGGCTAAGAGTGAAATAAATTCTTTCAAAAAGAAAGTTTAATATGACGTCATAGTGGGAAAATTTAATATAACACCATATAGTGTAACATTTTTTTTACTTTTCTTGCACAAGTTCTTCTTCAATAATCCCGCTTATATTAAACAAAAAATCATTTCGATATGAACAGGGTGATTTAAAGAAAATATTGCACAGGGGTGTGTTCATCAAAATTTGAGTCTCCATCCACAATTATTGCTTCAAATACGTAGCGTGGAAAGAAGAAACGAAATATTCTAAATTGCGTAGTAGCACTGCAATTGATTACTTGAGCTAGTATGTACCTTTAAGTAATAATTATGCCCCACCCAAATAAATTTGGAGGGGTCATGCTGGATTGCGTTTGTCCGTCAATCCGTTCGTCACACGCTATCCTCTACAGTCTACATTCATGTCGCGAGCAAGAATCAGTTGCCTTGCGTATTAGTGATAAGTAATTACACTTTAAGTCACCCTTCATATTAGGTGCCTAGTCACTTTCACAATCTGCCGAACGAATCAAAGAACAATATAAGCAGTATAAACACACTATTCAACAAAAGCCCTTTCTCTAAACGATTCCTCTCTTTGGGCGAAATTTACTACTGTAGTTGTCTAGTCTAGTCTACTACGTAGGCCTAATATGGGTTTGGCGTAGCTAGACTTATTTGATAGATAAATATGTTTGGTGTTCTTTAATTGTCTTCACAATTATAAAAGTCGCATGACGGAGTCCACTTAACAAACTTTACGCGGGATCAGAGAATCTAACCTGCAGACCTTCAGATTAACAACCCGAGGTTTTACCACTAAGTTACCCTTGCGGAGGGACTGGTTCAATAGATTTCTTAAAACAAACTCGTAGAGTCGTACACTTGGGGGTTCAATAAATTCATTTTCTAAAAGAAATAAAAGTTTGATAGCCTCAGATCGGCCCTAACAACATATATTAAATGCTGACTAGTCTAAGCTAATGCAAACTGAATCGCAGTCAAAATTAGGCCTAAGAACTTAGGCTATTCAGAGTGCAGTAATAATAATTTAATGGTATTTTTCACTTATCGGTTTTTTGTTTTTATTTCAAATTATTAATAACTATTATCGTTGCATTTATTTCTTTTCTTACGTAAAAAATCCATCTTCGGCATCCAGAGTTTACAGTTCTATCGAGGTGATCCCTATAACAAAGCGGTTTCCATATCGAAGTAAACATTACAACCGAGTGACCATTATAGCAGAATGGTCTATATAACCAAGTGACTATTTTAATTATAACAAAATTTTCTTTATAACCGAATGGCCGTTATAACCTGACGATCGGGATCACCTGAAGATCAGGGCGCCCAGCCTTCTTTAGTTAGCCTTATAAGGCTAATTAACGAAAATATCACGACTTAACCTAACCAATCGTCAGGTCAACTGTACGCTCTTGACGATTGGTTAGGTTAGGTCGTGATATTTTTGTTAGTTAGACTTATAAAGCTAACTAAAGAAGGCTGGGGGCCCTGATCTTCAGGTGATCCGACGGTTGTCGTAATAAGATAGTTTCTATAACAGTTCGGGATTTCCATCATCATTTATTACTGATTTAAAAAAAACAAAACTTTTTTTATGCGCGGAATTCAATTTTGAACTTTCTTAAATGCAAAAATTAACCAAAACTAAAAGATATAAACGTAACCTAACTAAAATAGAAAGTAAACAAGCGGTAGCTCGCTATCGCTCGCGACTGTTGTACAACTTGGCCCTCCGGGAAGAAATGGCTAAGCAACAAAAGTAAAAAAAACGCCACGGTTCCGAAGAAAGCGGACAGACACACGGACACATTTTAGCTGAATAGTGTATACAGTGGCGGTTCCTCATATGGGCAATATGGGCAGCCGCACAGGGCGGCATTTGTGGAGGGGCGGCATGAGCGCCTGCAAAAAAAATAAGAATAAAAATAAGAATAAATAAATAAAGAAAAATAAAAATAAAAAATAAAATAAAATAAAATAAATAATAAAAGACCTGTTGTGCCAAATTCAGCATGTGAGCAAGCAGATGCAGTCTCCTAGCATGCACGTTGATGTTGCAGTAAATCTCCTAAAAAAAACAGAGAGAGGTCTCCGCAATTACAGGGCAACAGGTTTTGTGGCTGCACAAATGGCAGCCACAGATATCTGTGAACAAATGAATGTGGAGGCTGTGTTAAAACAAAAACGGCTGAGGTCCACAAAGCGGCACTTCTCCTATGAAGCATCTGATGAGCCCTTGATTGATGCTTTGAAGAAGCTGGAGGTGACATTTTTCAATGCAGTGGTTGATGCTGCAACATCAGCCATTCAGGAAAGATTTTCCACGTTGGAAATTGTGGGAGAGAAGTTTGGAGTGCTGACACATTTCCAAAATCTCACATTTGAGGAGCTGACAGAACAATGTGTGAACCTTAGTACTACACTACACTTTAAGGGACAATCTGACTTGGATGGCAGAGAGCTTGCACAGGAGCTGAAGAACTTGCCTGACTTGCCATCAAAGACCATATCCTTGCTTGAACTGCTGACATTTATCCATGAAAGGGAGCTCTCTGAAATATATCCAAATTTGTGGACTGCTCTCAGAATTGGTCTTACTCTTCCAGTCACTGTTGCTGAAGCAGAGAGGAGCTTTTCAAAGCTGAAGCTCATCAAATCACAGGAACGCCTTACCGGTCTGGCCATCATCAGTATAAATCATACAATTGCTGAGCAGATTTCATATGATGATTTAATTCATGACTTTGCATCAAGGAAGGTAAGAAGAGTCAGGCTTTAGATGGCAGTTGTGCTGTGGTGCAATTTATTTTGTTTCTTGTTCAAAGTGTAGCATAATAATTACCCTCTCTTAAGTGTCTTATTCTATTTATGTGATAGAGCATTTGTACAATTTAGAAATTTGATTCTCTAGTTTATTTATGGCAGTTGTGCAATTTAATTTGTATTTTTCCTGTTCATAGTATCATAATTACATTCTCTTAAGTGAGTTATTCTATTTACGTGATGAAGGATTTGTAAAATTCAGAAATTTGAGTCTTTGTTTTGGTTCTGAAGTTCCAACAATTAGTCCAATAAAAAGTTATTTTGTGAAAGAGTTATGTCTGTCCTTTATTTTGGGGGGATTCGAATGTGTGTGTGTTGGCGAACAGGGGGGGGGGGCGCTGAAGGTGAGGTTCGCCCAGGGCGTCATGTAAGCTAGGACCGCCACTGAGTGTATACTCACTGTATAGGATTATACCCACCTATAGCCTAAATGAAAACAATATCTTCCGCACAAATCATACGATATCTCGTTTCGAAAATACACAATACCCTTTTCATAAGTTATTACAGTAAAGATGGATGAAGAATTTAATTTAATAACCTAACAAATTTCTGCATTTAAAAAAGAAAAAAAATTGAATTCTGCCCATAAAATTACCTAAAAAATATATCTTATTAAAAATCGGCAGTGAATGAAACCGAGAAGACCCTAGATCCATAATAAGCGATTGTAATAAACGACGGATCATTTTAACGAAGTGGTTTTCATAAATAATCATTTATTCGTTATATAGACGAAATATGTATAAATGAGCATTCGTTATGGGAAAGTGGTCTTTATAAATGCACGTCCCTTATATCGAGATGATCTTTGTAATTAATCATTCATTATATCGAAGTGGTCTCAATAACTAAGCAAGTATATGTTATGACGATGTGGTCTTTTTATTAGTGTACATTCACTGCATTGAGGGGGGTCTTTATCAGTGGACATGTACTAAATTTAGATGGGTTTTTTTATTTGCCGGTGTTCGCCAAATCGAAGTGGTCTTTATTTGCGGATGTCCGATAAATCGAAGTGTCCTTTATTTTCAGGCGTCCGATAAATTAAGGTGATCTTTATTTGTGGGTGTTTGTTATATCTAGACGGTCTTTGTTTGTGGGTTTTGTTATACAAAGGTGTTCTTTATAACAACGTTCGGTCTATCGGGGTGTTCTTTATAACTGAACGTTCGGTCTATCGGGGTGTTCTTTATAACTGAACGTTCGGTCTATCGGGATATTCTTTATAACTGAACGTTCGGCCTATCTAGGTGGTCCTTATGTGAATGCTTTCAGGATATAAAGGCTGCTGTTATATCAACACTTCCTTGATAAATCTTACATTTCATATACAGGAAAGAGTTATTCAGTTTATACGTAGCTAGCTAAGACTAATCTAGGCTAGTCCTGTGCGCGATATTTGTTTATTAACTATACAACTTCAAATTAGTTTACAGTAGAATGAAATATTTAGGTTATAGTCAGGTTCACTATGTATTTTTGTTCAAATTTTTTATGGCATCAGGAATATGAAAAGTAATGTTTACATTTGCGCAGATGCCTGCTTGGCGGCCATTTTGGCGGCAGTTGCAACAGTGTTTATAAATCCTGATGCTTCAATAATTTTGCAGTGTTTTTGCAGTAGTGTTGCAATATTTAATTTGATACTGTAAAAATTTATGTTAACACAACTAGTACACAATTATCTTGGTGTTGGTTAATATAGTGGTGGCTCTCTTTCTTTTCAGTGCCTGAGTCATCATGAGTGAAGACCCGGGAACCAGCAAGTTGATTTCGGTCAAGTCGTCCATGGACACAGTAGACTGGAAGCACTGCATTCTTTGTCAGGAGTCCACTGCCAGCAAAGGAACACTTGTTCAATATCCCAGAACAGAATCATACCAGAAACTACTCGATGTAGTGGAAGAAAGAGCCAGCTTACAGGATGGAAAATATGTTGACATCCAAAGACGCCTCAAATACTTTACCAAAGAAATATTGATTGAAAGGAAACCCATGTGGCATCGCAGTTGTTATTCTGATGCCACAAATCAAATATCCATACAGCGAGCGAGAGACCGCTTGCAGCATGCCATGTCTACAGGAACCTATGCTGTGAAAAAACGTGGGCATAAAAGAACAAGCTCTGAAATGGAGCAATCAGCAACCCCAGGCACCTCAGCACCTTTCACTAGATCTGCGACAGAACCATTGACAAGGGATCACTGCTTCTTATGTCAAGAAGATGATGACCAGCGTCTCTTCACCGTACGAACTGAAAACGCGAGGAAGGCACTTAGACGAGCTGTGGATATTTCCCAAGATCCAGTATTGATGACAAGACTAAGCAATGCACTCTCACCAAGTGATGCCCATGCGATAGATGTAAGATACCACAAACCATGCTGGACACGATATGTGTTCCATGTCCTGAGGGATGATGCCAGCAACCGGGCCAAGTCTACAAAGACAGACCTACCAATGCAAGTACCATGCTTGATTGAGCTGATCAATCTCATTGAATATCAAACCCAAAATAAGGCTCATCTACCCATGGATGCCATCGAAAAAACCTACATATCTATGCTTGGTGGTAGTGATGAGGCACAGAAGCACACTCCGACACTGACACGACAGTGGCTAAAGGACGAAATTCTTGCAGAGTTACCAAGTGTGAAGTCAGTGAGGCAGAAAGACAGAAGAAAACCATTTGTTCTTTACTGTCCTGAAGCCTGTGAAGAAGATATGGTCTACACTTCCTTGATGCAAGATGCCACAATGGATCGAGTAAAATACAAACGCCTCTGGCCAAGGTACATCGCCGACATGCACGAAATGAAGACAAGCCATCCAGCAACATGGCGAGAACTTCAAAATGGAAACATATCTGTCACCGAGAGTGAGATTCCGTTCGTCTCAATAGGTGCAGACCATGCCTGCGAACATCTCAACAAGATGATGAAGGTTCATTCTGGCCTAATTGGCATTTCCAATAATGCGAATGCTAGGCAGCGGTTCTTCTTGGCTTCTCCAGAGATGTCGTGCCTCTCAACAGAGTTTAAAGGACAGTTCGGGCTTCAAGTAAACAAGCTAGAGGAACACCATGATGTACGACCCAGTGCTGTTAGGAAAGAACATGAAGCTATTGACAAAATCAAGGCTGCAATACTGAGCCACGGGAATCCCTTTGCTGTTGAAGGTGATCAGTTATACAATTTCATCACACATACATATGTACGACAAGAGTATGTTCCACAAATCTTGAACATTGATGACATCGGACAGAAGCTTTATGAAGATTATGTCACTGAACGTATCAGTGGAAATGTTAGTCTCTGGGCACCGGTCAAAAAGCAGAACAAGATGTACATGTCTGGCAGCAAGAAACAAACTTTCAAGTTCCGTGACCAAACAGTTGACCTAAAAGAGACCAAAGATCTCTATGGTCGACTGATGGTTCTCACCAGGTCGAGCAGGGACATCGATCAGAAGAATGCAGTTGGCAACTATGAGTTCACATTGACTCCGAGAGCACTATTTACACCAGACGGCTCAATGCTGCCATGTACTAACAAGTCCAAGCTGATACACAGCCTTGAGAAGCTGGCAAAAACAGATGAAACCCAGGAACAGACAGAAGCTCTAGCGGCCAAAGAGCAGGATGATGACAGAGGTCCTGTATCATCATTTCCATCGTCGTCATCAAATCAAAAGATCGCCATTGTTAATGGAATGGTGCTTGTCCAGATGACAAAAAAATCAGGGACAATCAACAACAGAAACATGCACTTTGAAGACAACAATCACGAGGAGGCTGACACATTGATGATCTGCCTGGCAGCGGAGGCATCACAACGGTGTCCTGATGCACAGCTAGTATTCTTCACTCCTGATACTGACGTCTTGGTTCTGGCTGTGGCACACTATGACAAGCTCTGCAAAAAGACATCTATTTTGATGGTATCAGGTACAGTCGAAATAGAGCCAATCTGGAGAGCTTTGGGCAAAGAAAAGGCGCAAGCTTTACCTGTATTCCACGCATTCACTGGAGCAGACAATGTTGGAAAATTCTCGGGAATAGGCAAAACAAAATGGTTTCAGCAGTATATGAAAGTTGACATACACTTAGTCAGAGCACTGATGAAACTACCGGAGAAAGGTGACCTAACACAGGAGGTGAAAGACGTATTGGCCAAATTTGTGTGCTGAAGCTACTGTCCCAAGGGTATTCACATTGCAAGTATCCCTGATCTAAGATGGTATCTGTTTTGTAAACACCTAGCTGAAAGCAACAACTTACCTCCTACACTCGGTGCACTTGAGGAACACATCCAGCGTGTGCGGTTACAAAGCCGAGTATGGTGCCAAGCCAATGTTATGCAGCAACAGCCTTTTGACCCCCTGACATTTGGTTACTATCAGGACAAAAGTGGCCAAATACTGCCAGTCACCACAAAGGTTCCTCCTGCCCCGCAAGCCATCATCGAGTTGGTCAGATGCCACTGCAAAACCAACTGTTCTACACAGAGATGTTCATGCAGAAGGAATAACTTGCCTTGCACAGAACTATGCTTGTGCGGCACAGAATGCGAAAACGATGCAGACTGTAATGTTGAATATGGCACTGAGAGTGATGATGATGTGTAATGATGTTTTCAAACTGAGATAGGAAATACGTCCATACGTATGCTGTTGTCACTACCAACAATTTGAGTGTGCATTTTTTCATGAAAATACAAACATAATTTCACAAACTTCCTCTTTTCTTGGTTTTTGGTGTTCATAATCACTAATTTGACATAAACTTTGGATTTCTTGGGCCAGGAAACATAGGATTAGCATTTAGATTTTAGAATGAAGTTTCTATGTCAATTACAAGCTGAGATATTCGGAAATTCTTATTTTATGGCGGCCGTTTTGAAAATCCAAAATGGCGACATTGATTTTCAGATTCCTGATGCCATAAGCTTTCCAAAAATGCACTGGTTTGCTAATCTCCTTAAATTTTGAACGAACGTGTTTTTATTGACATAGTGAACCGGACTATTACTTTAAAGTTTCTTATACGATTTACATTTAACAAAACATTTTTCGTTATTTACTCAACAGTCGTGGTTTGGTTATATCAGCTTCACCTTCGTGTGAAGAGAGACCAACGTACGGAACTACTACTACTACTACTACTACTACTAGGTTTATAATTCAGTTATAATTAAATTATTAATTTAACAATTAACTATTTAACTATTAAAACCTCTTCAAAAGTTGGACTTATTATTTCATGGTTTGTAAAAAGATACAATGCGTAAACTAAATTGTTGTGTTATTTTTATGTAAAAGTTTATCTTGTATATTTACAAGTAAATAACAATGGTAAAATATGAAACATTATACTACTGTATTTATATGACATTCAAATGTATTTGTGAATTAGGCACAGATATGACATATTTCGTTTCATTTTGGGTTCAGTTGCTTTCATTTTATGATAGTAATCCATTACTCTGTTAATATATATATATATATATATATATATAATTTAAGCAGAAAGCAACAGACAAGGAAAGAAACATCCATCAAGTTGGAAAGGGACTATATTTTGTATATTGCAACGTTTCAAGCACAAACTATGCTCATCCTCAGGCAAAAATTCTAAAAAGTTAAAAACATAATATTAAAAACCATAATATACAAAATATAGTCCCTTTCCAACTTGATGGATGTTTCTTTCCTTGTCTGTTGCTTTCTGCTTAAATTAAAATTGAAGCTTGCCAGAAGCGGCCTTCACCAATATGTATATATATATATATATATATATATATATATATATATGGTGTCCCAAAAAAAACTATATACTCTTTATAGCATCATATATTTTATAATTAAAAAAAAAACCAAACAATATATTGTTATAGCAATTGCCAATGAAAGGTAAATTAGTAATCTAAGTGATGAAAATGTTATAGCGAGTTGTTTGCATATAAAATTTAATTAACTACGCCAAGTGCTCAAAATGTTCTCCGGCGGCATAAATGCACTTTCAATACAACAAAATCGTGTGGTCTGATGAAGCTACTTTCAAGCTGAATGGCACGGTAAATCGACACAACTGCAGGTACTGGTCACGTGATAATCCACACGTTTATGTGGATAAACATGTTAATTTACCAGGATTAACAGCATGGTGTGGTTTATCATCCAGGGGTTTGGTTGGACCATTTTTCTTTAATGGGACAGTTACCGGTGCCGCATATCTCGACATGCTGCGGACAGAAATTATACCCGCAGTCCGGAAGTTGTTTGGAAACGACGACTTTTACTTTCAACAAGATGGAGCCCCCCCTCATTATCATTGTGATGTCAGAAGGTACCTCGATGAAACGTTGCCTAACCGTTGGATAGGACGAAGAGGAAGCGTTGAGTATCCTCCACATTCACCGGACTTGACTCCACTTGATTTTTACTTGTGGGGCTACCTGAAGGATGCAGTTTATGGTACAAGACCTGCAACACTCGAACACCTTAAGGATGCAATTAGGGAAAAGTGCGGGACCATCACAGCATCCACATTAGTCCATGTCTGCGAATCAGTTAGTCGACGCATTCAAAAGTGCATTCATGCCGCCGGAGAACATTTTGAGCACTTGGCGTAGTTAATTAATTTTATATGCAAACAACTCGCTATAACATTTTGATCACTTAGATTACTAATTTACCTTTCATTGGCAATTGCTATAACAATATATTGTTTGGTTTTTTTTTAATTATAAAATATATGATGCTATTAAGAGTATATAGTTTTTTGGGGACACCCTGTATATATATATATTATATATAATATTTAGGAGAAATCCAATGACAAGGAGAAATGTAAATGCCATGAAAAGTCTTCTTTAATGCGCAACGTTTCGAGCAATACGCTCATCTTCAGGCTGTTTAATAACAATGTGAAATTAAAATCAATATTGAA
This sequence comes from Bathynomus jamesi, assembly GCA_023014485.1. Lineage (NCBI taxonomy): Eukaryota > Metazoa > Arthropoda > Malacostraca > Isopoda > Cirolanidae > Bathynomus > Bathynomus jamesi. The sequence goes on along the minus strand of JAJOZX010000138.1, from coordinate 1,099,804 downwards.
TGAAAAACAAAACAGAAAATTTCTATAACCTATTCATAAAGACAAATTTTAAAAGACTGGAAAAGAGGGTTAAATTCTAAGTTATACAGATTTACATATAAAAATTAAGAAGCTATTTTTAAATACATATAGTAAATGTGAAATTAATACACTGGAAAAATTAACAATAGTACACTGGAATAATGAAACTAACTAACCTTACACTGCAGTCCGAGGCTAACTGATTTGAGCAGAGGCAAGACGGGAAAAACAAGATGGCGAGGGCGATTGGGGAAGGGGATTATAAGGAATTGGGGAAGGAGGAGGGATCATAGCAAATTGAGAGGGACGGCATGAGTCAACATTCAGACTAGGGGACAATGCTTTAATGAAAAGGATTCTAAAATTCTTAGTGAGTTGGGACAAGTATTACAACCAAGAATTTTAAAATTGTCTAAAGTGACATCAATTTTGCATTTGATGCTGTTCACGAATACTCGAGGCTTCTTAGTTTTTAAAATTTTACCTGTTCGGCCACTTATTCCCATATGCGAATAAAATCTAGCCCTGAGAGAGCGAACAGTGCTGCCATGTAATTCCCAAGGAGACACCTAGGGCAGGTAAATAAATATACAACACCGCTACGCAACGAGTCAGGGGTTCGATCCTTCGCTGAGAAAAAGCTACCTAAAGACGTTTTATTAATAAATATGATGCGGAAATCAGTATGATAAAAAAATTTCCTTAACAATTTTGTAAATTTAAGCTTAAATTCCTTATTCAAGGACCCATTTCAGGTACCAAGAAATATTTTATATCCTTCGGCACTGTAATACATGGAAGTTGAGGGCTATAAACATTATTTAAGAAGGATCTAATTAGTTTGTCTACATATTGAACAGGAAAACTATTATTAGTAAAGTATGATCTTAGATTATTAAATTCATCATTAAGTAAGGTAAAATAGAGGTCAAATTATATCCTCTGAACAGGAGAGTTTTAATACAAGACATCTTATAGTTGAAATCAGTAAAACTAAAAAAATTCATGCCCAAACCAGTGAAAGTGGGTTTCCTATAAACTGATGTAGTAATAGAATCACCGTTTTTCGAAATTAAAAGATCTAAGAAGGGGAGGGAGCCATTTTGCTCAGTTTCCATTGTATACGTTATATTGGGGTGCAAAGAATTTAGGAAGTTAAAGAATTGTTGCGCTTGTACCGCATTATCAAAGACTGCTATCGAATCATCAACGAAGCGTCGATAGAAAATTGGCTTGAGATGAGTGGGAGATTGTCTAAAAATTACACTTTCTAAATGAGTCATAAAAAAGTCAGCTGCTAACGGTCCGACTGGTGATCCCATCCCTACCCCATCAATTTGTTGGTAAACCTTATTGTTGAAAGTGAAATAGCATTGTTTGAAGACCAATTCTAAAAGTTCCTTCAAATGAGACAATGAAAAACCATGAAAATTATCAACTGAGCTAAAAACCCTATCTAAAATAATGGCAATAGTTTCAGATACAGGTACATTTGTGAAAAGTGACTTTACATCAAAACTGACAAAAAACTTTTTTGAATCGAAGTTTTTACCAAGGAGTCTTTTTGGAATTCAAACGAGTTATTTATAGTGTAAGCATTTTTCGCAAAGGGGGACAGGAGACGAACAACAAATTTTGCCAATTGAAAGGTGGGTAAGTTATACGAAGCTAAAATAGGACGGAGAGGTGTTCCAGCTTTATGGATTTTAGGCAGACAGTATAATTGAGCAAGATTAGCACCAGATGCGAACAACTGAGAGTAAGTATCATTTTTTATTATCTTTAAGGACTTTAGTCGTGACAGAAATCTATTAACCTGGTCTTCTAACCTTACAATGACTTTATTTACAGGTTCTAGAATTTGTTTGAATTTAGTAAGATCACTTAGGATTTCATTAGTTTTGTTTATGTAGTCCGATTTATTCAAAATAACCACTCCGTTACCCTTGTCTGGTCTAGTCACAACAATCTCCTGGTTCTTTGCCAAATTCTTAATACACTGCAAATCACTCTTCCTAAATATGAAAGATTGAAATTTAAGATTTCTAAGTTTATGAAAAGTTTTTACTGTCACTTGGTTTGCAATTTAAGCTTCCGTTGTTTCAAATATATAAGCCTTCGTTTTTTCTTTACTTTGAAAAATTTTTCAATGGCTTGAAAAATGTTCCCCATGTGGGGATTTCAATAATTTCAAATGTCAGTTCTCAAATTTAACTCAAGAATTTTTTCTAAACTTAGAAATCTTAAATTTCAATCTTTCATATTTAGGAAGAGTGATTTGCAGTGTATTAAGAATTTGGCAAAGAACCAGGAGATTGTTGTGACTAGACCAGACAAGGGTAACGGAGTGGTTATTTTGAATAAATCGGACTACATAAACAAAACTAATGAAATCCTAAGTGATCTTACTAAATTCAAACAAATTCTAGAACCTGTAATAAAGTCATTGTAAGGTTAGAAGACCAGGTTAATAGATTTCTGTCACGACTAAAGTCCTTAAAGATAATAAAAAATGATACTTACTCTCAGTTGTTCGCATCTGGTGCTAATCTTGCTCAATTATACTGTCTGCCTAAAATCCATAAAGCTGGAACACCTCTCCGTCCTATTTTAGCTTCGTATAACTTACCCACCTTTCAATTGGCAAAATTTGTTGTTCGTCTCCTGTCCCCCTTTGCGAAAAATGTTACACTATAAATAACTCGTTTGAATTCCAAAAAGACTCCTGGTAAAAACTTCGATTCAAAAAAGTTTTTTGTCAGTTTTGATGTAAAGTCACTTTTCACAAATGTACCTGTATCTGAAACTATTGCCATTATTTTAGATAGGGTTTTTAGCTCAGTTGATAATTTTCATGGTTTTTCATTGTCTCATTTGAAGGAACTTTTAGAATTGGTCTTCAAACAATGCTATTTCACTTTCAACAATAAGGTTTACCAACAAATTGATGGTAGGGATGGGATCACCAGTCGGACCGTTAGCAGCTGACTTTTTTATGACTCATTTAGAAAGTGTAATTTTTAGACAATCTCCCACTCATCTCAAGCCAATTTTCTATCGACGCTTCGTTGATGATTCGATAGCAGTCTTTGATAATGCGGTACAAGCGCAACAATTCTTTAACTTCCTAAATTCTTTGCACCCCAATATAACGTATACAATGGAAACTGAGCAAAATGGCTCCCTCCCCTTCTTAGATCTTTTAATTTCGAAAAACGGTGATTCTATTACTACATCAGTTTTACAGGAAACCCACTTTCACTGGTTTGGGCATGAATTTTTTTAGTTTTACTGATTTCAACTATAAGATGTCTTGTATTAAAACTCTCCTGTTCAGAGGATATAATTTGACCTCTAATTTTACCTTACTTAATGATGAATTTAATAATCTAAGATCATACTTTACTAATAATAGTTTTCCTGTTCAATATGTAGACAAACTAATTAGATCCTTCTTAAATAATGTTTATAGCCCTCAACTTCCATGTATTACAGTGCCGAAGGATATAAAATATTTCTTGGTACCTGAAATGGGTCCCTTTGAATAAGGAATTTAAGCTTAAATTTACAAAATTGTTAAGGAAATTTTTTTATCATACTGATTTCCGCATCATATTTATTAATAAAACGTCTTTAGGTAGCTTTTTCTCAGCGAAGGATCGAACCCCTGACTCGTTGCGTAGCGGTGTTGTATATTTATTTACCTGCCCTAGGTGTCTCCTTGGGAATTACATCGGCAGCACTGTTCGCTCTCTCAGGGCTAGATTTTATTCGCATATGGGAATAAGTGGCCGAACAGGTAAAATTTTAAAAACTAAGAAGTCGAGTATTCGTGAACACAGCATAAATGTAAAATGATGTCACTTTACGACAATTTTAAAAATTCTTGGTTTGTAATACTTGTCCCAACTCACTAAGAATTTTGGAATCGCTTTTTCATTAAAACATTGTCCCCTAGTCTAAATGTTGACTCAGCTGCCGTCCCCCTCAATTTGCTATGATCCCTCCTCCTTCCCCAATTCCTTATAATCCCCCTTCCCCACTCGCCCTCGCCATCTCTTGTTTTTCCCGTCTTGCCTCTGCTCAAATCAGTTAGCCTCGGAAACTGCAGTGTAAGGTTAGTTAGTTTCATTATTCCAGTGTACTATTGTTAATTTTTCCAGTGTATTAATTTCACATTTACTATATGTATTTAAAAATAGCTTCTTAATTTTTATATGTAAATCTGTATAACTTAGAATTTAACCCTCTTTTCTCAGTCTTTTAAAATTTGTCTTTATGAATAGGTTATAGAAATTTTCTGTTTTGTTTTTCATTCAATATTGATTTTAATTTCACATTGTTATTAAACAGCCTGAAGATGAGCGTATTGCTCGAAACGTTGCGCATTAAAGAAGACTTTTCATGGCATTTACATTTCTCCTTGTCATTGGATTTCTCCTAAATATTAAATTGAAGCTCTGTAGAAGCAACCCGCATGATTATATATATATATATATATATATGGGATGAATTTCACAATTAAACACACGAAATGAATGAATGCTGCAAACCCACAAAGAAAAAGAAAAATTATTCCAAGGCCTTTCGTGTATTCAGAAGTACACCTCGTCAGGGAATGAAGGGAGAAGGCGAGATGACAAAAATATATACAACGGGACAGAAAAATAAAAAGATTAGCACATGATTAACAAGAGTCGATAAGAGGGAAAGGGTATTTTAACAGGATATTGTCAATTTTATACATTCCCGCACTGTTATTGAAATTATTTTGGATCAATGAAAGAGAGCCACCCCCAGCCTCCTTTAGTTAGCTTTATAAGGCTAACGAACGAAAATATCACGACCTAACCTAAACAATCGTCAAGGGCGTACAGTTGACCTAACGACTGGTTAGGTTAGGTCGTGATATTTTCGTTAGTTAGCCTTATAAAGCTATGTAACTAAAGAAGGCTGGGGATGGCTTTCTTTCATTGATCTATTATTATTAAAATGGATAAATGCACATTCTGGAATATTTCTTTCAGTTATATCTGTGTTTTTAACGAGTGCTTTAGAACTGTCCCACTTGATACTATGATTACATGATTTACATCTATACATATGGTTAAACAATGCATTAGAATTATTTGCTGTTCTGCACGCATATTTATACTGTTTTACCCTAATATCTAACGTTTTACTCGTTTGGCCTATATATATATACTGAGTCACGTGTACATCCGATCGAATACACAAAACCAACCGCATTATCTGGGCTATTCTTTATTAGGCGTGATTTAACAGTATTATTATACTTAAAGACTACGTTGATACCAATTGCTTTAAGTAAAGTCGGAAGATATTGAAAATTTACATGGTAAGGTAGGTTAAGGATATTTTTACGCTCAAATTCCTTTACAGTTACACTATTATAATACCTATTCTTGGCTTTCCTAAGGCAGTTATCTAAAAATGAAATAGGATAACATAATTTAGTACTAATATTCATAATATTGCATAACTTGGAATCTATGCTTTATAGATGCTGTAATCAGTTCAAATTTGAAGTTTATCGTAAGCCTACTAAAAATAATTCTTATGTGCATTTTTATTCTGACCATCATCCCTCGATTAAATCTTCTATCTTCTCTATGTTTCTTAGAGCATTGAAAGTTGACAGTCCTGAATTTTTAGATTCCGAGTCCTGTCTTCAGATACTGTGTACCTCTCACCTATATGGCAGTCTTGGTTCAGACAACTGCTGGTTTACAATACCTTATTTTCGTAATGTAGCAAAGATTATATATGCATATTAAGTTGTGTTACAATAAGATTGTATTTGTATGTTGGGTTAAATGGCTATGCTGGCCTTATTTTTGTATTACGTTCACTGTATAATACGTAAGTTTGTACTTGTATGCAGTGCCGTATTAAGGATTTTTGGGCCCTGGGGCCAAAATATTCTTGGGGTCCCTCAACAAGACAAATCTTCGAGTCATGTAAATTAATAAAACCATTTATTTCTAAATCAAATAATGCAAGTTTTACACAAATACCAAACTGCTACAATTACACCAAACCAATTACACATCTACAAGTCCACTACTAATCTACCAAAGTTGGTCACAAAATCACCCACCACCAGTGTACAAAAGTTTTTTGAGCATCATCATCTTGTTTGCATATTCGTTTTGTGTTTCGTATTTATCAATTATTACGAAAGAAATCTTTTATAACTTGAAGAGCCTAATCATTTTCATTAATCAATAAAGTAACATAAATATTATCAACTGTTGCCGCAAAATAGAAGTCAACATCTTCTTTCCTTGAATAATCAATTTTAAAATTAGAAAGAGCCGTTTTGAGCAGAAAGCTGAGATTTGTTTATAAAAAACCTCTGAACAGTTAGCTAGAACAACGTGAAAAAAGTGTTAGCAGCTGACGAGGAAGCTTCTAACAGTGGCTGTATCCTCCAGCGCGGGACACGTCAACGCGAAGAAGAGGCGACATCAAACCAAAACATCAACGCGCTGGTGGCCAAACTTCCTCAAATCTCCGTGCAGCGGGCTGTCTACGGTTGGCCAGAGCCAGACTGGCAGTCGACGGCCTGTTGCGTGGCACGGTCAGAGTGCCGATCGGCTCCCGGGGCCTGACCTATTCTCAGCGTGCTATTTTTTCATTTACGGGGGGCAATTGCTTGCTCCCCGGACTACTATTATCCTCCGGCGACATTAAGACTAATCCTGGCCCTACTACAACTTACACATGTCACCATACACAAAGACACAGACACAATAGCACCATGAGACACATACAGAAGTATAATATTAACATATTACAGTACAACGTAGATGGCCTCACAAATAAAATCATGCAGCTTAGGGAATTCGTACACAAACAAAACATTCATATAGCACTTATACAAGAAACAAAACTAAAACGCACACACAAAACACCCACCATCCCTGACTTCAAGGCGATCCGTCAAGATCGTACTGGGGGTAACGGGGGTGGACTCATCACTTACATACATAAAAGCATTAGCTACACTGATGCCACCCAAAATATTACAAACACAATCCAAGCAGATAACACGATAGAAATACAGGCAGTTAACATTAAAACACGCGCAAAACACACCACCACACTAATTAACATTTACATCCCACCAGATAGTTCACCTCAGGTGCCAGCCAATTACAATCCACAGTTACACAATCTGGCCTCTCTCACTAATGTCATCTTAGGAGGAGACTTCAACGCTAAAGACACTAGTTGGTACCCGCACAATTATAGATTATTATTACGGGGAGGGTTGGTGTCAGGAAGGGCATCCGGCCATAAACAAAAACCCACACCACAACCAAATGAGATGAGTCAAGTACTCACCTTAAACAGCGACCCCATATAAAAATGGGATTAATTATGCTGAGGAAGAAGGTGATTACGGGCGACAATGTGAAGCTCAAGATTTTCATGACTGCGTTCTTTTCTATAGTTTTATTGACCAAATAATTGAACCGACAGTAATTGGGGGTTGTTGTTGTTGTTGTTGTTGTTGTTTAGCCGATCAGCCCACCCTGATCGAGCAAGCCGGCGGCACGCAGGTAACCGATCGCCCTCTCCGGAGTGGACCAGAGGTTCAGCGCACTAGTGATGTTGTGCTGTGTTCGTTGTTGTGCTAGAGCGGTACAGTCTGTCATAATGTGTTCAATTGTTTGTGGTGAGTCCTGGCACAGGTGGCAGGTGTCGTCTATGGAGTTGTCTAGTCTGTGTTTATATGTCCGTAAGTTGGGGTGATGTCCACATCGGAATCGTGCTAAGTTAACTCGATCCGATCTGCTCAGGCTGATCTCTGACCTGTTAATGGGTGGCGGCTTCGCACCTAGGACCGCATTCGGACCGAGTCGTGTCAGTGCTTTGTGGGTTAGGTGTGTGTGTATGTGTTTTCTGTACTGTGTGATGTCTGTGGGGCGTGGTATGGAATGGAGTATTTGGTTATAATGTCTCTCTGGTGTTACCTTAATGGTGCGAGGTGTTGGTGCATGATTGTACATGTAATGGCAAGGGTGTTGTGGGTTAGTTGTCGCTGCTGCCATGAATTGTGTTCCCCTCATGTCTAAATGTCCCCTAACTTTTAGTATTTTTGTTTGTGTGTGCAGGTGTTCTATTGGTGTTGTTTGAGTGCATCCTGTAATGATACGAAGTGCGTTATTTTGTATTGTTTGTAAGGTGTTTATGTATGTGTTTGAGATAATGGGTGCCCAGCATGGGCTAGCACAGTCCATAACTGAGCGAATATATTGTTTGTATATGAGTGATGTTGTTTCCTGCTGGTGTCCAAAGTTTGTGCCTGTTAGTACCCTAAGTGTGTTAAGTCTTGACGTACATTTGGTTTTAATGTCCTGAATGTGGTTTGCAAAAGATAATGATGTGTTGTATGTGACACCAAGTATTTTGGTTCTGTGAGTGTGTGGACTGTTGATGTTGTTTAGTGTAAGCTGTGGAATTACCTGGTGTTCTTTTGTGTTGCTTGTAAGCAAAGTGATGGTTGATTTTGTGGGCGCTACTTTGAGTCTATTGTGTATGAGCCAGTCTTGTATACTGTTTATGTATGTTTGTAGGTTATTTGTAGTGGTGTCGATGTTGTTGTGGGTGGATGTTAGAGTGATATCATCTACATATGATGATAAGGTAAGCTTGTTATCTATGGGTGTTGGAATGTCATGCATGTATAAGTTGAACAGTGTTGGTGAGAGAACAGAGCCTTGAGGGACCCCGTTCGGAAAAAGCTTGTTTTTGGATGACTTGCCATTAAATGTGACATGTGAGTATCTTCCTGAGAGATAGTTGCTCAGCCACCTTTTGGTGTTATTGTGCATGTTTGTGTTGAGTATTTTGTTTATGAGAGGGAAACGTGGGATAGCATCAAATGCTTTACTAATGTCTATTGTTGCTAATAGTGTACGTTGAGCTGGTCGTCTGGAGTTGATGCCATCCATGATGTGCTGCGTGAGGTTAGTGAGTAATGTCGTGGTTGAGTGGTGAGGTCCGAATCCATGTTGAGTAGGCGATAGTGGAATGTGTGGGTTGGTGATTTGTAAGATTAGTCTTTCTGTTACTTTGGAAGGTGTGCATAGTAAAGTAATGGGTCTATAGGAAGCTGGTTCTGTTGGATTTTTGTTTGGTTTGAGTAGTGTAATAATTTTACCTTGTTTCCATATGTCAGGAATAATACAGTGTTGGTATGAATATGTGCTGATATTTGTGAGAGCTAGTATTCCTTGTGGGCCCAAGTGTTTAAGGTGTATGTTAGATATGTTGTCTGGTCCAGTAGCCTTCGAATTCTTAATGTTTTTGATGATCTTGGTGGTCTGGTCTGTATTGAAGGGTGTAATGGTCGTGTCGAGTCTGTAGGTTTTCTTGTGTCTGGCTGTTTGTCTGTCTGCGTGTTTCTGGTTGTTGTCTCTGTTTAAGGGACTTATCTTTGGGTAGTGATTAACTAGAATGTTAGCTTGTTGTGTGTATGTTGGGATATTATTTTGGCTGCGACAGATAGCCGCGTGTGAGGTGTGAATGCCGCTGTTAGAGTGGGTAATGCTGTTTATAGTCTTGTATAGCCTGGATGTATCTGTGGAGTGGTTTAGTGTTGTTATGAATTCCCTGAATGTTTCTGTTTGTTTTTCTTTGAGTTTGTTGTTTATATCTGTGTTGAGCTGTTGTATCTGCTATTTTATGGCTTCTGTGTGTGGTGTTTGTGTGTTATATTTGAGGTTGTTACGTTGCCTTATGAGGTGGGCTATTTCTCTAGTGTAATTTGGGTTGTATTTCCTAATGTTGCCCTTGGGTATGTATTTGTTTGCATTATTGATAATCTGATTAAATGTCTTGAGTGTTGTATTGATGTTTATGATGGGTGTGCTGTTTAATGTGGTGAATTGTTCCTCAGTCTGTATTTTGAACTGTTCCCAATCAGCTTTCTTGTAATTTCTGTAAGTGTGCCTAAGGCTGTTGGGGCAGAGTGTAGAATGTGTTGTAATGATGATGGGCAGGTGGTCTGATGACAGTTGTTTTTCTGTTCTCCATTGTGTATGTGTTGCTAATGAGGGGGAACAGAACGTTATGTCTGGGGAGGAGTTTGAGTATCCTGCTTGATGTGGTATGTATGTTCTGTATTGTTAAGAATGAAGAGGCTGTTTAGTTGTGTGGCTATGTTGGCGCCTCTGGTGTTGTTTTGGTTGTGCAGGTACCAACTAGTGTCTTTGGCGTTGAAGTCTCCTCCTAAGATAACATTAGTGAGAGAGGCAAGATTGTGTAACTGTGGATTGTAAGTGGTTGGCACCCGAGGTGAACTATCTGGCGGGATGTAAATGTTGATTAGTGTGGTGTTGTGTTTTGCGCGTGTTTTAATGTTAACTGCCTGTATTTCTATCGTGTTATCTGCTTGGATTGTGTTTGTAATGTTTTGGGTAGCATCAGTGTAGCTAATGCTTTTACGTATGTAAGTGATGAGTCCACCCCCGTTACCCCCAGTACGATCTTGACGGATCGCCGTGAAGTCAGGGATGGTTCAATTATTTGGTCAATAAAACTATAGTCATGAAAATCTTAAGATTCAGAAATTTTGACACAATGTGAAGCTCAAGATTTTCACGGCTGCATTCTTTTCTGTAGTTTTATCGCGATACTGGGGCTTTCGGGTCCAGTAATTTTAATTATTTAATTTATTAACACCCAGGTGTACAACCTCGGGACCTTATCAATATGTGTGTGAAGTTTCATGTTTGTAATTGCTTCCATTTTGGAGTTATGGCTGGAACACACACACACACACACACACACGCGCGTCCTTTTTTTATTATACATATACAACTTTAACTTTGAATGTTTTGAAAATGAGACTCCATTAATTTTTTATTTACAGTTGAGTTATAACGTCATCAACCTCCAGAATCTTTGATTGGTTGCAAAAAATATCCTCCATCCGAGTTGCATAATTATAATATTGCAATTGTTAAGAATATTAATTAATTAAGAAATTATAATATACCTTTGGTTAGCTTCCGCCCGAATTGTTCATTCTGACGAAGGTCAAGCTTTTTACTCCACCTTAGACCTACAGTTTAACGGGGAATCCGAACCACGCCCCATCAGCAGCCCAGCGTCTTATCCACTAGGCCACCTAGTGGTACCCATTTATCTACCAACCACTTTTCTTTATTGTGTGGAAGGATGAACAGCTGGGTTTTGCTGCGCGCCGGCTGCCGTCGGGTCTCGAACCTGGGGCCGATGGATTCGTAGTCAGCGACGCCAACCACTACACCACCGAGGCGCATTATTTATAAAGTAAATAATTTTATAAAAATACATTTTGTACATTGAAATTAGTTAATAATAATTGTCTGATTCACCCTTATTTTAAAAACGTATATACCTATTTCGCTACTCACTGGGGCTAGAAGCGCAGGGGTATTTTCACAAGAGTAATTTTTTGAATTGAATTGAATTGAATAACCTTTATTAATGATAAAATAAATACATTCTTTTCAATTTACAAGGACATGAATAATTGTGAAGCTCGACTATTTATTTTATTTAATTTGGCCCTTAAGGTTTAGGCTTAAATTTTAGGTTAAATTTTAGTAATTCCCAGGACTATATATATATATATATATATAGTCTTGGAGATTAATAATTAAGTAATTAATGAAAATTCTGCGAACTTAATGACTAATTTGTGCAATATATTATTACAGTTATAATGGAAGAGATACGTGGCCATACGGCGTATCCCCACTTTAAAATTTCAGGCAAGCCATATAGCTAAGAGTAGAACCCTGGCCATACGCAGGTATACGGCGTATGGGGGTTCGTTTTTACTGAAATTAACAATAAAATATTTGTTTAAATTCACTTTGCATCTATGTGCCAGCGAAATTTCCAAGAATGGCTTCTTGATGATTCGGAATGATATGTAAATGTACTAGCCATATTAAACTCACACATTTCTGCACTAATTTGTAAATTTTGATAGTACAGGTAAATACAGAATTATTAGTTTCGTGAATTTTGTATAAACAGGCATTGCTTCAGACCTGTGCGAGATACAAGCTCTATAATTTGTAAGCTTTGGTAATAAAGATTTTAGATTAACAATTTTTTTTATGAAAGGCATCAAACCCCACTCTCCCTTCCCTCGGTGGGATTACCGTCTGGGCAAGAAAAAAGTTACCATTACAGCACTGATTATATATATATATATATAATATATATTAATATATATATACAGAGCTGGGCAGTATTTAAATACATTTGTATTTAAATACGTATTTAAATACATTTGTGTATTTAGAACTGTATTTATAAATACATTGTTTTTCATGTATTTAAATATAGTATTTAAATACTTTAATGAGTATTTAAATACAATGTATTTAAATACTCAAATATAAAAATGTAAATACTTTTACTGGTTTAATACACGTTCTGTACTAGCACAGTACGACGCATCGACAGTGTAGTACAGCATGGTTCATGTTTCAACGTGTCAGTTCAATCAGTTGTGTGCCACTCTTAGTCGAAAGCGGTTGATTTCTTTATCGCGTGTCATGGCTTCAACAAGCAAATCCGGTGAATCAAACAGTGATATATCTGCAGATAACAATTTAGTGCACCCTCTGTTTGATGGAAAATACTTTAAAATTAAATCTAAAGACGGTAATAAGGTAAAGTGCACCTGCTTGCTGTGTAAACACGAAGTCTCTGCTGCAAGCAATGCTACAACGAATCTGTACACTCATCTGAAGGGAAGTGTTTTTTTAGACATCAAAAAATATCTTGAAATTGACCGAATAATCGTACAAAACGGCTCTGCCTTAAGTGGGCCTGTGTAACTAACTCGTTGCAATCAATCCAATTTGCGATGGAAAATTCATTGATGAAAAAGCTTTTAAAATCGTCTGATCTATCGAGTGGTGTATTTATTTCGAAATTCACCTTGTCCCCTAAAGTAGAAATTTATCAAAACATGAATTAGTGAATGCATATGTTAAAATTTGTATGTATTTAAAATGTATTTACAAATGTATTTAAATACAATTGATGTATTTTGTATTTAGTATCTAAATACATTCGTAAAATGTATTTAGTATTTAGTATTTAAATACATTTCTCCCATGTATTTAGTATTTAGTATTTAAATACATTCAATGTATTTATTGCCCAGCTCTGTATATATATTGTATATATATATATATATGATACACACAGACCGTGCATGGAACAAGGAACTCTTCTGGGATAATTAAATCCACTATAGTCCGAATAAGTAATGGTAAATGACAAATACCATAGTTTTTCTTTTTCATGATGCAAGCCCGACGTGGGCAACGGGTCTCTCGCATCATGAAAAAGAAAAACTATGGTATTTGTCATTTACCATTACTTATTCGGACTATAGTGGATTTAATTATCCCAGAAGAGTTCCTTGTTCCATGCACGGTCTGTGTGTATCATAAAAAACTCAGGGAACCATTCTGAGTTCATTCCCATATATATATATATACACACACACCTCATTTTTTCATTTGTTCGGTCTCTCTTCTCATCTTGCGCGGCATGTTCTCCTATACAAGCGTCGTTCTTTACGTTATTTATACTGCGTGTTCTTTGCAGTTGAAATGTGTATATATAGATACGGCATGCGGGAGGTGCCCCCTTGGGGCATTGGTTTCTGCGCGTATGTAGAGGAATTACGGCATTTGTTCGAGTGAGGCCCGTGGTGTAATGGTTATCATATCTGACCGGCAATCGGAAGATCCCGGGTTCGATTCCCGGGTGGTTACCTCATTTTTTCATTTGTTCGTTCTCTCTTCTCATCTTGCGCGGAATGTTCTCCTATACAAGCGTCGTTCTTTACGTTATTTATACTGCGTGTTCTTTGCAGTTGAAATGTGTATATATATATTATATATATATATATATATATATGAAAAATTATTTCACGAAAGTGACACGTGAAAAATATTTATGATGAATAAAACCACGAAGGGAAAAGAAACACAAAGGGGTGCTCAAGCGCTTTCGTCTAATGACATCCTCAGGAACACTGGAGTGAAAGGACAGATCAAGGCAATATATAGGTTACAAAAATAAACATACATACATACATATATATATATATATATATATATATATATAGTAAGCATAAAAAAAAAAAAATTGTGGGAGGAGCAAACACATTTGTATGGGAAATTGACACTTTTAGCACTTCGGCCGACATTCAATATAAATTCAAATGGCTTGTTTATGAAACAGGTCACAAAAGAATAAAGAAATAAAAATAAATATAAATATAAATTGGGGAAAAAAAAATTAATTACAAAATAGTGCCTTAGTGATATATATGTCACAGCCTAAATAACCATAAAGAAATAAACCAACAAATAAAAAACCACAAATACATATATATATATATATAATCATGCGGGTTGCTTCTACAGAGCTTCAATTTAATATTTAGGAGAAATCCAATGACAAGGAGAAATGTAAATGCCATGAAAAGTCTTCTTTAATGCGCAACGTTTCGAGCAATACGCTCATCTTCAGGCTGTACAATAACAATGTGAAATTAAAATCAATAATTGAATGAAAGAAATTTTCTTTGTCTTGTTTTTCATTCAATTATTGATTTTAATTTCACATTGTTATTGTACAGCCTGAAGATGAGCGTATTGCTCGAAACGTTGCGCATTAAAGAAGACTTTTCATGGCATTTACATTTCTCCTTGTCATTGGATTTCTCCTAAATATTATACATATATATATATATACATACATATATACATATATACAGTAAGTAAAGAAAAATTGTGGGAGGAGCAAACACATTTGTATGGGAAAATGACACTTTTAGCACTTTGGCCGACATTAAAAAAAAAAAAAAAAAAAAAAAAAATTACAAAATAATGCCTTAGTGATATATATGTCACAGCCTAAATAACCATAAAGAAATAAACCACCAGATAAAAAACCAAAAATTGTAAGTGGAGTCTACAAATTCAAGCTCAAAAGGGGAAGTTTACAATCAATTTAATAGATGATGCCAAATTGATATATATGTCACAAAGAAATAAAGAAATAAACCAAAAAAAAAAAAAATTTTAAAATAATAAAAAATAATAATAAATTGAAAAATAAATTTTAAGAGAGGCACATACAAATGTGTTTGCTCCTCCCACAATTTTTTTTTTATGCTTACTATATATATATATATATATATATATGAATATGTATGTATGTATGTTTATTTTTGTAACCTATATATTGCCTTGATCTGTCCTTTCACTCCAGTGTTCCTGAGGATGTCATTAGACGAAAGCGCTTGAGCACCCCTTTGTGTTTCTTTTCCCTTCGTGGTTTTATTCATTATATATATATATATATATATATGTATATATGAATAGAAACGACATAAGTGTTAAGGAACGTTTCTGCACACGAGGAGGAGAGATAACGAATAATGAAAAATGAGGCGAACCGCCCAGGAATCGAACCCAGGGCCTTCCAATTGCCGGTCGGACGCTCTACCATTATGCTACGGACCTCACTCAATCACAAATCGAAATTCTCCCACATAGGGCAGAAACCAATGCCCTGAGAGGGCAATTAAATTGTTTGTGTAATGACGTCAGCAAGACGTAAAAAAGAAAATGGGTAAGCTGTGACTCAGCTTTGAGGGACCACAGTCAAGACTGAACGATCAACAGTTGCTTGCTGATTCAGCCAGATTCCATCAGAAAATGCCGTAAGCCCAACACTGTGGATTGCACGAAGACAGACACCGGGCGGCAAAACTGAAGGTTAGCCTGAGTTTGTGATACTAATTTATTTAAATGTAAATTGGTTGGATCCTAATACTATAAAGTTAGATGTTGTCCACTAATGAATATCATGCCTTCGTTTTTGTTTTGTTCATAATTCATAGAAAAACTTTTAAAATGTAATAATTTTCTGTTTGGACTGATTATGTGGTTGTGCTTTTGAGATAAGTAATAAATTGCTCAATAGATGTAATTTCCTGCAATTTTAATTTAGACTGGTTAGATAAGAATGCATACCTGCTAGTTTGTATAATTTTTATTAATTGTTGACCAATTTAAAATATTACAATTGACTTTCAAAAGAGGTCATAGGTATTTTTATGGGAATAGGCCAAGGTCAAGCGTCTCCAGTCAATAGTCCTCAGTTATATATATGCCTTATATATGTATCAGTCAGAAAATAGTCTCGTATTTATCTTGTATCAACCAATTTATATTTACAAAGTGATTTAAAATTCCATGGAAACTAAATTCAGAACTGTTTCTATTTTACTGTAAATTATGTAGCCATATGTAAAATTATGGTGGGCTTTAGGTTAACTCCAAACCGAAATATACCAGATTTGATAAGTTGGTAATTATTCATTCTTACACCCAGTCTGTTTTTATGATGAGAACAAACTTTTCTGGTCAATTTTGAAGTGTTTTGCACGAATCTGCCATCTGTTTCCTGTGCAAATGCAAAGTTTTCGAGATATCGTCATCTCGAAAACTACGCATTTGCACAGGAAATGGATGGCAGTTTCGTACAAAACACCTTAAAATTAACCAGAAGAGTTTACTCTCATCATTTTCATTTAAACTAACGAAAATATCGCGACAACCTAACCAATCATCAAGGGTGTACAGTTGACCTAACCGGGACTTCAGTTGACCTAACCGGGACTTCAGTTGACCTAACCGGGACTTCAGTTGACCTAACCGGGACTTCAGTTGACCTAACCGGGACTTCAGTTGACCTAACCGGGACTTCAGTTGACCTAACCGGACTTCAGTTGACCTAACCGGGACTTCAGTTGACCTAACCGGGACTTCAGTTGACCTAACCGGGACTTCAGTTGACCTAACCGGGACTTCAGTTGACCTAACCGGGACTTCAGTTGACCTAACCGGGACTTCAGTTGACCTAACCGGGACTTCAGTTGACCTAACCGGGACTTCAGTTGACCTAACCGGGACTTCAGTTGACCTAACCGGGACTTCAGTTGACCTAACCGGGACTTCAGTTGACCTAACCGGGACTTCAGTTGACCTAACCGGGACTTCAGTTGACCTAACCGGGACTTCAGTTGACCTAACCGGGACTTCAGTTGACCTAACCGGGACTTCAGTTGACCTAACCGGGACTTCAGTTGACCTAACCGGGACTTCAGTTGACCTAAATATCTTCTGATCTTTTCATAGTAGGCACTCACTGTCACATTTCTGGCAAGTTAAGGATGAGAGAATAATGCTGTAATTGATAAAAACATCCAATCCTTTATCTTCATCCAGGGCACATGTCGAATCAAGTTCTCAAAGTCAAAATTACACAAATGGCATGTCACAATTCTATCACAAACACCACCAAACTGAATCCAATTAGAAAAAAAAAAAATAGCCAGAACAAAACCCAACCAACTAATTAAGTTGCAGAGTAGCAAAAAAATAGCCCAATCAAGAAAAATATTTTATGAAAAAAGTACATTATAGCCAAAACAGGAAATATATTTTATTAAAAAAAGTACATCCGAACCAATTTGCACAAAATAAGATATATATTTTCTTAGTTTTGAATGGCAGTTCAATATATTGTATTATTTTAACCACGCATGAGAGGGTTAAAAGACGAATATTAACCAATAAGTTACTTTAAAAGTTAAAATGGTCCATAGGGCTCCAGTTACTAACCTAACCTAGTTGAACCTACTGTACCCTAATTTAATTTATTACCAAGCTGTTATGGACTCTCTCTCAGCTCTTTCTGGATAGTAAAATTTTGCTACTAAAATATAGTTTCTCCAATCTAGACTACAGAATCTGCAAAATTTTCACACAATACTCTCATTTTTGGTAAAATTCTCACTTACCAAATTGTGAAATTCTTGTGCATAATACTTTGAAGTCTCGTGCTAATGACCAATGAGCTACTGTTGACCACATCATATGGCAAGTCATTCCAAACATCTACTACTATGACTGAAAAAGTATTTTTGTAGATAAGTCTACGTCTGTTTTTTTAATTTTCTTATGCCCAGGAGTTACCCCATCAGCTCTAGTAAGATAGTTACATACATCTAAATTGTCCAAACTTGAAAACATTTTGAACATCCATATTGTATCTCCCCTCATACAATGTTTCTCAAAACTAAACATACCTAGTTCCTTTAATTGTTCCTTGTGTTCCAGTCTTCTTAGGTTAGGGATAAGCTTGGTTGCCCTATGTTGTACACCTTCAAGCATATCAATATCATGTCTAAGGTGAGGGGACCAGGCTTGAATGCAGTATTCTAAGTGAGGCCTAACATAACAATTATATTATTAGTAAATATTAGATTTTACTCCCAGTCTGGTTTTATGATGAGAGCAAACTTTTCTGGTCAATTTTGAGGTGCTTTGCATGAATCTGCCTTTGGTTTCTTGTGCAAGTATGTAGTTTTTGAGATATTGTAACATAAACATATAGGATATGTTCATGTTACAAGATCTCGTAAACAATGCATTACCACAGGAAATGTGCAAAACACCTCAAAATTAACCAGAAAAGTTTGCTCTCATCATTTTCATTTAAACTAACAAAAATATCACTACTTAACCTAAACCTAACCAATCATCAAGGGTGTACAGTTGACCTAACTGGGCATTCAATTAACCTAACAGGTTAATATTGGTTATTTCAGCTAAATATCTTCTGATCTTTTTGTATTAGGCACTCACTGTCACATTTTGGGCAAGTTAAGGATGAAAGAATAATGCCATAATTGATAAAAACATCCAATGCTTTGTCTTCATCTAGGGCACATGATGAATCAAGTCCTCAGTCAAAATCACACAAATGGCATGTCATAATTCTATCACAAACACCACCAAACTGAATACAATTAGAAAAAAAAATAGCCAGAACAGAAAACAAACTAATTAAGTTGCCAGAGTAGCGAAAAAATAGCCAAATCAGAAAAAAATGTTATGAAAAAAGCACATTATAGCCAAAATAGGAAATACATTTTATTAAAAAAAAAAGTATATTTGAACAAATTTGCACAAGATAAGAGATATATTTTTTAATTGGTTTTTAATGGCAATTCAATATATACCGGTAGTACTTGTTCAACTGCTTGTGACTGGGAGTAAAATCCAATATTAACCATATTATTTACAGATAATAATACCTAACATTTTATTTGCTTTATTTCTAGCCTCTAAGCACTGCTTAGAAAACTTTAGATCACTATTGACTATAATGGTTTACTATACATCCAATCTTATTATGATTTCACATACTTTCATTACTACTACCATACCAATTCTCTTCTAAATGCTTAATGACCTACTTACCAGTGTAGTATTTGATGTTTAAGACTCATTTGTAAAATTTAGTAAAAACTCAAAGATCTCTGTATAAATTAGGTGTTTAAATGTAAATAGACTAACAAATCTTCTTGCAATCTTGGTACAAGGTCACTAATATGAAATAAATATTGGTATAGTAGTAGATGCAAATATTTAACAAAAATTTGGTGGTTCTCTTGTTCACTCTTGTGTAGGAGACAGGATGAGGTGGCAGTCAACTTTGGATGACCTAACTGAAAAATGGGAAAGAGAGCATTGGCAGTCCTACATATAATGATTCCCTCTAATTTTAGTAAAAGGTATTTTATATGTAACATACTGCAAGGGTAATATTAAATTTTTAAAAAAATTTATATCAAGTACCGGTACAATAAATATATAGGCAAATGCTATCATACCATATATCTAGTTGGTAAACTGATTTGTTATTGTAAAATTTATCACACCTTAAAGAATAAATTGGGAGTCTGATACTCGTGTATCTAAAATTTCCTAGGGGGAAATGGGATTTAACCCATTTGCTCCAGGAGTGACATAAAAACTACATGTCCAGTTTGTGGTCAGATCCAGGTGTAAATAAACCAACTCCTAATCTTTTCTGAACTCCAGGTGTAGTTTATAAACCAAAGGTATATCCCTTTTTTTTCACCCTCTGGGGTTGAAAATGGGAGGGATATATGCGACATTCCACATCAAATGTACACACTTTTTGGCAATTTCTGCCACTCATCTCACTGATTTCTCTGATTTTGTGTGTGATGATTGGGTTAGGTGAATGATGAAGCATCACCAAATTTTTGCTTCCTTGGTCAATGGGTTTCCAAGTTATGGCCTTCCAAAGTTTGAGCTCAACAGCATGACAAAATGTTCAGGAAAGGACATAGAATAACTTTGATTCCTGCTGTAAAAACCATAGAGCATCAAATAAAAAAGTTCCATTTCTATATGACATTTGATCTTGACCCCAGAAAAACCTTCAAAATTCAAGGTCATGAAAATTGGCATGAAAAATTTCCTTCATATAACATCCACAAGCAGAAATTTAGAGTAGGATCTCCATGGGTTTGCTTTCCAGACGTGTTCAAAGTCATGCAGGTGAAGAATTTTGAATAGTAAAAGGAAACTAACTTCATGCCTGTCCACTGGTCCACCATTACTGGTGTGAAGTTGGCTTCCTTTTTCTCATTGCTTGTTACATTACTACATTTCATTTGGAAAACATGAAACCACTCCGGCCTATCAAGGTAATTCAATTCATGAGCTACATTTTTTAATAATAATAAAATCTTGCAAGATGTGAAACTCAAGTCAGCTAATTAATTTACAGTGAAACCTTCATTATCCAGCAAGCTCGGGGATTAGGCCATTCTGGTTTTCTAAATTTTCTGGTTATCTGAGGGTACCATTAACTAGGAAAAACCAATGGACAATAATAGTAAAACTCAAATTTTGACTGTACTGTACTGTACACCAATGTGATTTTTGCCACTCATCTCACTGATTTTAATGATTTCTGGTGTGGTAGTTGGGTATGATGAGTAATGAAGTGTGACCAAATTTTAGTCACTTGGGTTAAATAGTTTGGGAGTAATGACCCCCCAAATTTGGGGTCAGCAGCATAACCTCGTCATTTTGAAAGGCCATAACTCAGGATCTAATGGATGGATTTTAATGATTTTGGTGTAAAAATGCTCAGAAAAGATAGCAGAATAACTTTAATTGTATACACAGAGTGCGTACATTCCATTAAAAAAAAGTTGTTTATATTTCACCTTTGACCTTGACCTCAGGTCAGAGTTCAAAATTCAAGGTCATGAAAATTGGCATAAGTAAAGACCTTTTAGATGAAGCATATTCAAGCAAAAAATTGCAGTGGGATCTCTATGGGTTTGCTTTCTACAAGCATTTGAAATTGTGCATGTTGAAAATTTTGAGCATTTTATTTAAGATAACTTCACAAATAGTTTATACATATTATAATATAGCTACATACATGATTTGATATATACCTATAGGTAAGCATCAAGATTTTTACAAATTACTTGGTTCTCTAAAAGTATCAATAATTTTTATCACAAATCCTATATAATTTTTGCAGTTAAAAATAACTTAAAATTTAGGTGTTTGAACAGTGAACAATGACTAACTTGTACAGGGTATTTCTGATGAATTAACACTTCATAGTGCCATGCTGAACCTAAAAAATATAAATTTTATACCTATTAAAAATTTAAGTAAAATTATCATGATAAGGAGTTGTTTAAAAAATTAATTAGCAAGGTAGGTAGTTAAACCCCTTAGTTACCTCCCAAGGCCTAGGTGTGTAGCTACCTCATTCCAACTTCCGAAGGATCTAGGCCTAGCTACTATGCAGGGTGCCAAAAACAGGTTTTTTTTCATTCCGTATTAGTTTAGAGATCTTATATATTCTACTGTATGGCAGAAACAAGCATAGGCATTGGGCATGCGCTTGTGGAGAAAATAAATTTTCTAATGGAATGCACCTCATTGGTGTAGTGGTTAACGTCACTGACTACGAATCCATCAGCCCTGGGTTTGAGACCTGATGGCAACTGGCACGCAGCAAAACCCAGCTGTTCATCCTTCCATACAATAACGAAAGTGATTGGTAGATAAATGGGTACCCTAGGTGGCCTAGTGGTTAAGACGCTGGGCTGCTGATGGGGCGTGGTTTGGATTCCACATTAAACTGTAGGTCTAAGGTGGAGTGAAAAGCTTGACCTTTGTCAGAATGAACAATTTGGGTGGAAGCTAACCAAAGGATTTTTTTTTTTTTTTTTAACATCTAAGCTACTAGGATTCTAACCCAGGACCATTTATTCACAGTCACAGGCTCTAATGACTAGAGGGTTAGAGGGATTTCCGCTATTTAATAATAATTTAATATTAGGAAGCTGTACAATTTAAGATAGACTAATACTTAGAACTGTATTCATAAGTGTAATTATTAAAATATACGGTAGTTAGTTACAGTATATAGGTGTACATGTCAATAAGCAATTTAAATAGCAATACTCACATTTTCCATGCAGTTGTAAGTTTTTGATTATATGTTTTTGACAATAAGTTTGTATCCAGTTTCTTGATTACTTTTTAAGATGATGCTTTTTCAGGATCATTTTGGCTTCATTGGTTTCCTTTTTTGTGATTGTATATGTTCTTCCAGTAGTTGTCGTTGGGTTTATGATTGTGAGGATGTCGGACAAATCTACTCTAAGTATATCAGGATTTTCAGGATAAGTAAATGACTTGTTTGGGCCACAAGGGTGAAGGAAGTTTACTTTCACTTCACCCTCACCAGGATATGTTTCCATCACACACCCAATCCACCAGTGGTTATCATATTCCACTGTTACATATCCTGTGACATTTTCAATATAATTGAGTGGCTTGTTGGGGAGAAGCGAATTCCTTTTGACTTTCAACTGAGGCACTGTACATTTGTACTTCTAAACAATTTTTTGTCAGTGGTATGAATGAATGTAATATTTGAGTTCCTGGTATGGTTTTTGCTTTTGATAAAATTGGGTCTAAAAATTCTTTCTCATTTGAGTATTGTTCTTGTGTTGCAAAGCTAAAAGACATTTGAGTCAATTTTAAGGAACAGAAATCAAAAAGATCTTTTGGGGACAGAATTTGATTACCATATGGCCTATGAAGACTTTCTTTTGATGCTTCCCTTTTGATGGTTCCTCTGACACCATCCAATGGTCCCTTGCCATGGCTGGTAGCAAAAAAATACTACTCAGCCTTAACTCCAAATTCTTCATGGTGGCGGCATAAATTTAAAAAGTTTTTGCAGTTTTTGTATTGACTTGTGCATCTGTCAGTAAAATAGGTAGTGGAGTTCCGAAGTTTGTGATTAATTAGGACCGCCAAAATCATCTCTAACTTCAAAATCACGAACATTGGAATCCATTTTCCATTAATTTTTGCTAATGCGTTCCAGAGCTTAGAAAAATTGATACCAATCTAAGAAAAAACAAAAATATTACAATTATGTACAGTACTACTAAACTAACGGAGAATTAAAAATAAAAGAGAATAAAAACTCACCATGTATTAATTTTGAAGTTACAGTAATACAGTAGTTAATGGTTGAAGTGGGTTACTGAGAAGTTGAGGATTTGGATGATGATGCTGTAGAGGTGGATGGTGATTGGCTGGCTGGTTTAAAGAACTTGTCTATTGTGGTTTGCTTTGCCACACATTCAAGTTCTTTCATTTTCATCTCATAGGGAAGAGCGCTTGATAGGATTCCATTGTAAACTTTAAAAGCTCTGTCTTGCAGTGGATCTTTATCAGTGATCTTCTTAATGAGGTCTCTGTAATAAAACAATTGTTTAAGATCATTCCTGGTAAGATCTTTTGGCTCATCTTCAGTTGTTTGGTTAGGGTCCGAATCTTCTGAAACAGCTTCCTCATCAAAGTTTAAAATGTCATCTTCAGTCATAACTTCAGTGTGTGATTCTAAAAGGTCATCTATCATGTCAGAGGAAAGTTCGAAGCAAAGGTTACCTCCAACTTCTACAATTTCTGCATTCAATTTCTCTGGAGAGAGATTGTTAGGAAAGCCTTCAAAATCTGGAACTGGATGATTTGGCCATAGGTTATTCCATGCTGCCCACAGTGACTTTTCACTAACTTTCTCCCAAGCTGCAGCAATGTTTGTCACAGCATTTTTTACATTGTACAGTTGCCAAAATTGAGAAAGTGTAGGAATGTTTTCCCCTTCACCATCTGTCACATGGAAGCATTCCTCAAATGTGAGTTTGTGATAATATCTTTTAAAGTTCGCAATAACCTGCTGATCCATAGGTTGAAGTATCGGTGTAGTGTTTGTGGGCAGAAATAATCTTTAGTTTAGTCTCCAAATCAGTGACATTTTTGGTTCTTTTATTACTAGATTGACTAATACTATCTACTTTATGTTTTGGAGCCATTTTGACTAAACACTCTAGACCAAAAACTAGGTTATTTTTTCAAAACTATATATGAAAAATACAGGATAAAATTAAAGCAGATTAAATCAAACTAAATATGTTGCTAATAAACAACAATAATAATAATACAGAAAATCAAAATCACGAACTTTGAAATTTTTGTTATAAAAAAGGGTGATCACGACTATGTGGAATCACGAAGTTTGAGTCTCTCAAACTTCGGAACCCCACTGTAATTCTGTTTAGTACCTAGCTGAAAATTTGACTTAAGATGATTTATTAAAACTTTTATGAATAGATGCACTGCAACAGTATCATGTGTATTACACTCTGAGATAATAGTTAGAGAGCTGTGATTTACTTTTTCTTGCTCTTTGTAATAATAAACCCATGAATGAAGAGTCGCTTGGCAATTATTCCAGTGAAATCCTTGAGCACAATCTTGGACTACAAAGGAATAGTTTTTGGAAAAGTCCCCAATCACCAAAAAATCACCTTCATCCAGTTCATTTTTTATTTTTTCAAAATACTTGGCTTGTTGTTTGGCAATGAAATCATGATAGTCGAGTTAGTCGAGAAATAGAGGTATCTAGGAAATCATCTAAATTTTGAATAACACAGTCCAGCTGAGATCGGTCTGTTATTGTCCACTGTTTGTACTGGATTTCATAAATACCTTTTTCTTCGTAACATGTAAGAAGAGTTTCCTTTAGTGAATCAGGTCGAGGGCATTGATCACACATTCCTAAATAGCAAGAAGGTTGACTTTTGTCACAAATAATTTTGGCTAAAGCGCAGTGGTAACTACTCAACAGAGTTTCTTCCTCACTGGTAATTTCTGCCATTCTAGAACCTGTCATCATTAACTTAACATTCTGATGAATTGTGCAGACGCACACACTATGCATCCCAATTGCTCCCACCAAAACACATTCTTTGGGGCGTAGCATCACAAATTTTGAAAATCCTATAGAGAAAGCTGGAAACTTAAACTTGAATTATTGATATGCTTCTTTTAGATTACATAAAACTAACCTCTTTTGATACTTTTTTCGTTCACCATTTTCTTTTATTGTTACACAGTCTTTTTTGCCTGCCATTTGTCTACTTATTTCAGCATTTCTAAAAAACTCTTTAACAGTGTTGGTTACTTCCAGTGGCAATTCCTTCCCCATCTTTGGATTTGATGATGACAATACTCCCTTTTGTTTTGCAAGCTGCTGAGCCTGAACAGCCATTCTTTGTGAACAGTTAAATTCTTGAATTAGTTTTCTTATTCATTGATGGTGGAAAAACAGTTAGAATCATAATTTGGTTGTTTATCTGAGTTTTGAGATTTATTTTTCAATGTTTGGACAACTTCTGGCTCGGACAGTTTGTCTACATTTGATGGACCTGGCTCTTGAGGAATTTCACCTACCATATCTAAGTATCTTCTTACTGAACTTTGTATTTTGGCCATTTTTGTTGGGAGGTATGCTTCATTTCTTTGAATCTTGCGCTTGACAATCACACTTTCCCCAGCCATGGCAATTGTCTCATTGCTGACAATTCAGCCTCCTTGTCAACAAAAACATCATCTGATGACACGGTTTCCATAGTAGTATCAGACGAGCTTGATGATAATATTTCTGGTTCTGCTATATTTTGAACTTGTAAAATAGGTAAGGAAAATTTTTTTCTGCATGATGAACATAACTTTTGGCCTGGCCTCAAATGATTTGGAAATTTTTCTATCAGTGATTGTGAAGTAGGCCAAAGATCAGAAGATTTTAATTTATTGTGGGAATTGAATGGATCACAGTAATATTTTGATGACATTTTATCAGCATATAGTCAAAACCTGAATACACAAATTTAACATGATTAAATATACAAATTATATAGGTACTGTGATGAAAATTATTGTTCTTTTAGAGCAGCAAATACCTTAATATTTGCAAAAATCTTAATACATACTGTTTATTTATCAAACCATGAATGTAGCTATATTTATACATATATACATATATTTATATACATATATTTATATACATACATATATATATATGAACTATTTGTGAAGTTATCTTAAATAAAATGCTCGAAATTTTCAACATGCACAATTTCAAACTATAAACTATCTCTCTCACTCATAAAAGTCCAAATTTTTCTTAAAATTAACTAATGAGCTACTGTTTACCACATCATGTGGCAAGTCATTCCAAAAATCTACTACTCTATGACTGAAAGTATTTTTGTAGATCAAGTCTACAAGTCTCTTTTCTAATTTTCTTATTATGCCCATGAGTTATCCCATCAGTATCTAGTGAGAAAAAGTTACATACATCTAAATTATCCAAACCTGAAAACATTTTGAATATCTGTATCATATCTTCCCTCACACAACGTCTCTCAAAACTAAACAAACCTAATTCCTTTAATCTATCCCTGTATTCCAATCTTCTTAGGTTAGGGATAAGCTTGGTTGCCCTATGTTGCACACCTTCAAGCATATCAATATCATGTCTAAGGTGAGGGGATGAAGCTTGAATCTTACCTGGTGGGCTTTCCCTCACCTCAAGAACCACAATCAAGGCAAAAGGAACATGGTCTATAAAGGGTCAGCTTCACTCCGCTGGGGTGCCAGCACAAAAAAATAAGCAAAACATGTTAAGCTAAATTCAGGTTAAATGGCTGGATAGTGCACCATATGTGGCAAATAGATTTTACCTTTTTGAAGTGGGTACCTATGAAAACCTGTACAAATCCTCACCCAGTGTCAATCCCGAAGCCTTTTTAAAAGCATTCAAATCAGAAAGAGAGACAACTGATGATGGCAGTGAATTCCAAAGGGGAATGCCTCTTATATTAAAGAACCTACTCCTGCAATCCAGTTGTGTTCTTACATAAGTAATTTTGTACTGGTGACCCCTTGTTTTTTGACAGTAGCAAAAATGTAAACAAGTCTTCCAGTTTCATAACACATTTGCCATTAAAAATTTTCCAATATTTAATCATGTCAGCCCTAATAAGCCTACCTTGGATTGAGTAAAAACTTAAGGCCTTCAAGCAGTCTGCATAATGAAAGTTTTCCAGGCCTCTAATATTTTTTGTCCAGCATCTCTGGACTGACTCAAGCAATTTCAAACCTCATATAACCTGTATTCCATACACATGAGCAATAATCCAGTATTGGGTGAATATGAGTAGTGAATAATGCTACCATAAACCCACTCTCCCTATTCACTGTAGTTTTCAAAAGATTAGTTGCAAGACCACCAGCTTTATTGACTATAGTTTGTACATGCTTATGGAATTTCAATGATGTATCAGTGGTAACTCCTAAATCTTGAGTATGCTGGACAGTTCTGAGTGGCTGATTGTCTATGTAATACTGAGCAACTTGTCCAATTTCGTAATGACCAATTAGCCCTCTATGAAACCGCAACACCACACACTTGTTGTTATTCAAACTTAGACCCCAAGAGCGAGCTATTTTAAAAAGAAGATTGATGTCCCTCTGACTGAAAGAAACTGCTTCAGCTGTATCACCTGGGGAACCCATTTCTATCCTCAAGTAAATTTTCAGGTCATCAGCAAAGATTCTATCAGGTCATCCCATAAGTAATGTCATTTTTTACGATAGATTAAGCAGGGTTGTGGAGTCGGTCCAAAATTTTCCGACTCCGACTCCACACATTGTCAAAAATTCGACCCCAACTCCGACTCCACACATTGTAAAAAATCTAAAAATCCGACTCTGACTCCTCACATTTTAAATATACGACTCTGACTCCTCTAGTGTTTCACTCTATAATTATCATAATAATAAGACATTTCATCACCACCACACTAAGTGTGAAATTTTATATTTTATATTTAAATAAATATTAATTGTATATTCTGAAAATGTAAAAAAAAATATTAAAAAAACTTAATCTAGGGGCTACCAATGAATAAGGTTTATTGACCAAAAAAACTAAATAACCTAAATGTTAGTATTTAGGATTTAGAAATTAAGGGTGACACAGGACAGAAATTGGAGTCGGAAGTTTTTTACCGACTCCGACTCCGCCCTGAAACGTGCGACTCCACGACTCCGACTCTCCGACTCCACAACCCTGAGATTAAGTTTAAACTAGTCCTACTCAGTTTAAGCATAAATTTTCCAAAGGTTATATCTAAGAGGAGATCTATCGTCTTTCGCTACATACTTTACAGACCTTGACCAGTGAAGATGTGTGTTTTGCTTTATGTGAACCCCTCATAAACATGGTGGTATCAGAAGAGCATATCAAGCATATAATGCTTTACGAGTTCAAAAAAAGGAATAGTGCTACTGAAGCAACGCGAAACATTCAGGATGTTTGTGGCAATGATATTCTGCATGTGAGGGAATGTCAAAGATGGTTTCAAAAGTTTAGGAATGGTGACTGCTGTTTGACAGATGCAGCACACACTGGATGCCCTGCTGAGTTTGATGATGACCTGCTGTTAGCCGCACTTGAAGAAGACTGTTCAACAACTGTCGAAAAATTGGCCCAGAAACTCAATTCATCCCCATCCACCATCCATCAACATTTGCAACAACTTGGGAAAGTGCCTAAGTTAGGAAAATGGGTGCCACATGAATTGTCAGTTGACAATCTGAGGGTGTGGGTAAACATTAGCACAGCTCTTCATTCCTGTGAACTCCAAGATCCATTTTTGCACCATTCAGTGACTGATGATGAAAAGTGGATACTGTACCAGAATGTTAAGCACCATTGACAGTGGGTTTGTGCCAGAGAACCAGTGATACCACAGCCAAAACCAAGTCTTCACCCTCGGAAGGTGTTGCTTAGTGTTTGGTGGGATAAAGGTGGTGTAATACACTTTGAAACCTTACCACACAACCAAACAAGAACCGCTCAAGTCTACTGTCAACAACTGGATCGATTGAATACTGCACTAAAAGAAAAGAGACCTTTGGTTAATTGGAAAGGAATCGTGTTCCACCATGACAACGCACATTCTCATACTGCTCAGATCACTTCTGCAAAAATTGAGGAGCTTGGGTGGGAAAAACTTCCACATCCTCCATATTCTCCAGACCTTGCGCCTTCAGATTATCATCTCTTCAGGAGTCTGCAAAACTATCTTGACGAGAAACAGTATACTACTTTAGATGACCTGCACACCAGTCTTTGTATGTTTTTTGCCTCAAAACCGCCTTAATTTTATAAACATGGCATTGAAAAGCTTGTAGGACATTGGCAGAGTGTCATTGATTCCAATGGAAAATATATACTAGATTAAAAAGTTTCAGTTGAGGTTTTTTTTGTCCTTCAAATTCCGATCTAAAAAACGACATTACTTATGGCATGACCTGATAAATTTAGAAAGAATGCTACTAGCAACATGATTGATGTAAATAAGAAAGAGAACTGGTCCCAACACAGACCCCTGTGGTGCCCCACTCAATACAGTCCTCTCCCCACTCACTTGACCACCCACAGAAACCTGCATCACTCGGCCAAAAAGGAAATCTCTAATCCACCCCAGTAGCTTCCCTGAAATGCCAATCTTCCTCAGCTTATCCAGCACTGTGCTATGGCAAACTACATTGAATGCCTTTGCAAAGTCAAATAGTATAAAATCCACTGAAGATCCCTCATCCACCCACTTGGTAATAGCATTATAGGTTAGCAGTAATTGGTCCTCAGTTGATCTACCTACCCTGAATCCAAATTGTTCAGCAGACAATATAAAGTTAGTCTCCAAGTAATCTGAAATGACCTTCACGATAATATTCTCCAGTGATTTACAACAAACAGATGTTAAGCTTACTGGTCTGTAATTGAGTGGATCATGTCATGCCCCCTTTTAAAAATAGGGACCACAAGAGATCTTTTCCAAGAAGGTGGCAGAAGCCCTTCATCAATAGTCTATCTGAATATCCTATACAATGGCAAAGCAAGGACCAAAGAGCAAGATTTCTGAAGCAGCAGATGTAAATTGTCAGGGCCCACAGTCTTTGAAACATCTAATTGACCTGATATCTCCTTAACATCATCACATGAAAAAAATACATTGTCGAGATTACCAATAAATGTCTGATGAAGTGCTGGGTCATCTGGTACCATTGCTCTATAAACTGATGAAAAAGAGTTGGCAAAGCACTCTGCCATACCCAAAGCATCAGAAACTGCATCTCCAGATGGTAACCTCAAAGGTCCCACGCTAGGTTTGCCTACTTTCTTATGCCTTATATATGAATGTAAAAGCTTGGGCTTATCACCAAGGTTCATCACTAGGGATGCTTCATAGTCAAATCTACTTTTAAGTGAAAAATTTCTGTATTAGTAATTAATATTCTGGAAATGGGATAGTGCAGTCTGAGCCTCAATAGAATACCTACCATACCTGGTTCGTAGGGATTTATAATTTTGTCATGCATTACCTCTTCTATGCTTAAGACCTGCAGATGGTTTAATTGACCATGGCACTCTCTCTCCAGAGTCCTTAACAGGAACATATTGCCCAATCAGTGGGTATATGTTGTTACAAAAATGATTAAACATTGTGCAGCATTGCAGTATTTAAATTCAAAATCCCAATCAATGTCTGCTAATGTACTTCATATTCTGTTATATTTTCCCTTATGCCAACATCTGAGTGGAAAAGATGTTTCTCTGTTTATAACATACTGAAAATAATATATACAGAAAAAGGGACTATGACCACAATGTGGAAATGGAGGTAGCACAGCAACATCTCCCACTTTATCATCATCAGATATAAGAAGCAAATCAAGAATATTCCCAGAGATAAAAAGTTGGCTCCCTTACCACCTGTGTAAAGCCCATGATAAAGCAATCCAAAAATAATTTGTCACTATGAGATATAGGCCCATGCTCTGCTTCTCACTCAGCCCCCATCTCAGGCTTGGTAGGTTGAAATCCCCTACAATGGTTTCTTTATTGTTGCAAAATTCATAAAGGAAATAAATTAAGGCATTATTCTCTACAATACTATAAGAAGGGGGATGGTAAATAATTATAATAAATATGTCTATACCACTTAAATGCGAAGTCAAAACATTAGAAACATTGCACTGAACTTCACTGAACTTAATTGATTTTCTGATATAAAAACAAACACCATGTTTTGCTAAGTTCCCCATTACATCTTTTCTAACAATTTCATAATTGGAAATATACCTACATAGGAATTAGGTACAGATGGCAATAACCAGGTTTCACTTATGTGTAAATCAATGCCTTCTCTAATTGGTTTGAAATTGACTGCAGGCATTTTTTCACATTCATTCAGTGCTACTCTGATTTTTCCAGTGAAACATGTTGGAACTTTTGTTTCACCATCAAAATGTCCAAATAAGTGTCGAAGGGGAAGTTCATTTGTATGCAGCATACAAATGCTCCATTGTAATGGTTTCTTTAGTTTTTCTTCTATGAGGTGGATGATTCCACCCTTGGCACCTGTGCTGGTATTTGTATTGTCACATCCTATGAGATGAATGCTCTCATTAATAGCTGACTCTTGAAAGGAGGAGAACAAACTATCAGCTATATCTTGAGCTTTACCAGAAGAAGGAACTACATGGGTTAAATATTCATTTCCTGGCTCAGACACCAAAACATAGGGTTCCTCTCTAATGGAGTCTCTACCATTTGTTTCCTTTCTTCACCTTCACCAAAGTCTTGTCCTTTCTTCCATCAAAAAATATGGCAGATATGACAGCAGGATTAGCTTTACTCTCCATCACCAAACTTTCTCTCATTTTTTCTCTCTACTGTCAGATTTTGTTCTTGTCAATCAAAAGTGTACTATCTTCTTTAGTGATTGCTCCATAATCAACTAAAGCAGCTGAAGCCAAAGCAGCTGCTGCTCGATCTGAAATTTCAAATCTATCATCTTCCATCACTACAGTAGGCAATGGAAGTCTCATTTGACCTTGTATGGCAACTGACTCATAGTCTTGTTCACTCTGATGTGGGTCTAATTCATATTGTGTGGAAGTACTCTCTACATCTGAAAAACACTATTTTGGTTAAAATATGAGTCCTTCATTTCTCCTTCTTTTAACCATTCCTTCTTCTTCTCTGCAATTTCCTAGACTGCATTTTTTAAATTCTTTTTGTCATGACTTTATCAATGCCCCCTATTTTCACTGTATGCGTCGATTGCTGATCCTGTAAAAACAGCTCTTCTTCTTTTGGTACCTTCAGTTCTCTTTGACAGGTGCATCTTATGTGAACATCTTCATAGCTCTCAGGACAGCCAAAGTTTTGATGGGAGATAAAAGGGTATTTACAGGCACTGATATCGAATAATTCTTCCAAGATGTCATTAAAATTTTCTCTCATTTTGACACTACTTTTTGATCTACTAAGATCATTTGCTTTGCCAATGAACCGCTTTAATGATATAAACTGATTTGTCAGCTATTGCAGGAATTGAAGCTTTTCTCCAAATACAGAGTAATTCAGTAATTTTGTTGAAAATATCAGTGTTATGTGAAGTCACTGAAGTGGCTTCTTTTAAAAGAACATGGTATTAGCCCACATGTTTATTTGTTGGCAATGTTGTAAGAGGAAGCTCTTGTGCGGTTCCAAATATAAAATGTGGTTTTGATTGACTCCTTGTAGCTATAATGTTTGAAGCAGAAGCCATATTTGTTAGTAATTATCAGAAATTACCAATTCCAAATCCAACAAAAACCTGAAAAATAAAAAAATTTCATTAAACATCTGAAATATTTATGAGGTAGAAAATGTGAAATAAACAATTTTTGCTTCAGCAAACGTTTTTGTGAAAAGAATACTTTTCGAGTTATGAAGTGTATAATGACTGGCTGGTGGCCATTTTTTTTGGGGGGAAAATGGGGTACTTAGGATGAATTGAAAATTTTTTAATTCTTATATTCTTATCACCCTTCATTCCACCTTATTACCAGTGAAGCAATAGTTGAAAATTTTTTTACCCCACCCTAATATATATATACGGTATATATACAGGGTGTCCGAGAATTATCTGTACAATTTTTGGCTGTTATTAAAAGCAGGGTTGTGGAGTCGGTCCAAAATTTTCCGACTCCACACATTGTAAAAATTCGACTCCGACTCCACACATTGTAAAAAATCTAAAAATCTGACTCCGACTCCTCTAGTGTTTCACTCTATAATTATCATAATAATAAGACATTTCATCACCACCACACTAAGTGTGAAATTTTATATTTTATATTTTATATTTAAATAAATATTAATTGTATATTCTGAAAATGTAAAAAAAAATATAAAAAAAACTTAATCTAGGGACTATCAATGAATAAGGTTTATTGACCAAAAAAACTAAACCTAAATGTTAGTATTTAGGATTTAGAAATTAAGGGTGACACAGGACACAGAAATTGGAGTCAGAGTCGGAAGTTTTTTACCGACTCCGACTCCACGACTCTGACTCTCCGACTCCACGACTCTGACTCTCCGACTCCACAACCCTGATTAAAAGTCAACCATGAAGTGTAGAAATTCCAGTGTTGTCCCATTTTACAGAGAATCTCATTAAGTTTTTTCTGATACCACGTTTTGACAAGTTTTTTAGAAATGTACGCGGGTGACAGACATTGATGATTTAAAAGCAAGAATCACAGCTGCTATTGAGCGAATTGATGTGGATATGCTGCAGCGTACATGGCAACATTTGGAGTATCGATTGGATGTTTTGCGAATCACTAATGGTGCACATATCGAATGCTTGTAACAACGTTACTTTAATAAAAGAAACTTGAAAATACAGATTCTAAATAATCTTGTTTAAGAATTTTGTGTGTGTTATCAAGAATTTTATTAAAAGATGAAATTGTACAGATAATGTTCGGACACACTGGAATTTCTAAAAAACTTGTCAAAACTTGGTATCAGAAAAAACTTAATGAGATTCTCTGTAAAATGGGACACCACTGGAATTTCTACACTTCATGGTTGACTTTTAATAACAGCCAAAAATTGTAGAGATAATTCTCGGACCCCCTGTGTGTGTGTATATATATATATATATATATATATATATATATATAATATATTATATTATATATATATATCTATTTTTTTAAATAATGAAGTTTTTTCTTGATTTACAGGTTGTAATCCAAGTGTCAAGTTGCTATTGATAGCAGCTGAAGCTTGAATGAAAATGGCAACTACACAGGAAAATGCTCATTGTGTAATCTGGTTTGTAAAGCTTGGACTATTTGCACTTTATATGCGTAAAGATGAAATCTCTTGTGTACCATTGATTTTGGTAGCTGCAGTTCACTTGAGTCATGATGAATAGACTTTCTAAGGCTGCATTGGAACATCTCTTGGACAAGTCAATCACACTTCCTGTCTCCCAAAACTTGCAAAACCACCACCTAATGCTGGGTTTGGAGGGAGGATCCTTGCCATATTGACAGCACTAATTCTTTTGAACAGTTGTCGCTGATTTTGACTCTGTAAACTAGATTATGCATTAAGCTTTCTTCTGTGTAGTTGCCATTTTTGTTCAAGCTTCTATCAATAGCAACTTGACACTCAGATTACAACCTGTAATAAAAAAAATACTTCATTAGTTAAACAACAAAATGTAAAAACCTGCATTATTCTCTGTTTTGTTATAATAAAATTTTAATAGTGCTGCAGCTTGAGATCCTGGGATTGACTGAACTGGTTCAGAATCAACATTTACATTTGGAAAACATAAAGCCACTTGAGCCTATTGAATTTATTCAAATTAAATTTGTTTAAAATGTGTGTTTAAGAGTGCTTATTTTTATTTTTTTTTTTCTACATATAACGGTAGACAGATTTTCCAATAGCTGTATTTTAAGGGTTAAAAGGAATAATTTTTTTATTATTTATACAAATCTTATTTGCTGAAAGAGATGCTATTTAAAAATTTAAAGTTTAATACATTGATTTAACTATTTTCTTGGTAAATTTACTTTTTATTTAGTGTTTCACATTTTAATGTTTGTTTGATATTCATGTA
The DNA here is from genome assembly GCA_023014485.1 of Bathynomus jamesi. Taxonomy (NCBI): domain Eukaryota; kingdom Metazoa; phylum Arthropoda; class Malacostraca; order Isopoda; family Cirolanidae; genus Bathynomus; species Bathynomus jamesi. The sequence continues at coordinate 1,064,388 of JAJOZX010000138.1, read as the reverse complement.
GGTTTTTAAATTTCTTGTTGAATGGGTAAGTTAATCTGAATGACTTGTCAGTTTTTATTGTCATGATAAATGTTATTTCAGATGGAAGATCTCCCAAAACTAATAGATGACAGCAATATTCAAAGTTTTATTGAAAATGTTGATAATATTATGACAGACTGTGATGGTAAGCTATATTATTAAGCTAATCCATAGTCTGCATGACTTTTCCTAATGTTCTTTATTGCTTTAAGTGTAGACCTAGTCAGCCATTATTTAGCTGATTAGGATTCTTACTCTTTACTATGGACAATGTTCTCATCTATATATATATAAAAAATAGTTTATTAAAATTTTTTGGTTAGCCCTTTAATTTAGGTTGTTCTGAAGAACTGGAATTAAAAAATATCACTTCAAGGAAAGCATTGAAGATCTGAAGCTTTTATAATGTAATGGTTAATGTTTTTATATTTTTACTGGATATAATGCTTGGATAGCTTTCTTTTATTTAATATCAGAGTATTTAGAATATATCTTCAGCTATTCTAAGACCTACTAGATAGCCTATTTAGGTCCTTTTTAGGTTTGTCTGAAATTTGACCTCAGGAACATTTAAGTTGTTCTGTAGTTATGGAATTTGCAGCTGCATTTGCATTAATTTGCAGCTGCATTTGCATTAATTTGCTTTCACCCATATTTACTTTCAATAATTTTCTCTCATACACTGTCACAGAACACTCCAACAGCCTATTGCATATCACATTCACTTTGAGCAAATAGCGCAGCATTATCTGCATAAAACAGATTTGACAAGCCTCTCCTCCTCCCTCCCACCCACCCCTATTCCCATCACACCATATTCATTATTCTTTCTAGCAGTCGCACTTTCACCTCTTTTATGACTTCATCCATAAATAGATTGAACAGTCACAGACATATCGCACCTTCACACACACCAACACTTGTATGAAGCCACTCATTCTGTTCTTTATCCCCATCATACACTTTCTCAAAATTCATAAAAGCCACATACATACCTTGCAACCCTTTCATTCCACCTCAGAACTCTCCTTGCTCATCACTCACCAACTCATCCTATCACTATCCTACCATACACCTAATTGGTAATAGTTTTCCTCTGCATGTTTTTTGCTTTGTGGTAACTGAATAAAGTTTCAAAAAGAAAACCTAATTGCTGATCAGTAATTATTTCATGATTTTTAGAAGTTTTTTTTGGGCAAACTTTGTTCAGAAATTACATTAAACCTAAATATTTTTATTTAACAGGAGTGCTTTGGACAACAGACACATTGATAAAGGATGCAGATACTACACTTAATAAACTAAGGAAGTTGGGGAAAAGAATATTTTATGTTACAAATAATTCTACTAAAACTAGAGAAACTCTAGCTGCAAAATGTGAAAAATTAGGTTTCATAGCAAATAAGGTAAGTGCAGCACAATGTATGCATAATAACAAGTAGTAAGGAATGTAGTAGCTGGAGGTGGAAAGAGTACATCAGTACTCGAGTATGTGTATTTGTTGTACTCATACTCAAGGGAATCTGAAATTGCTGTAATTATACTCGTACTTGACCAATTACCATGTGCTACTGATTTGTCTATGCTGTTCAGTAACTATAGCAACCTATAGCTTCCAGAATGCTCTAGAAAGCCTTGAACAGACTATAAATGCATGCACAGTGCATCGTGGAGGTTAGTATTAGTTAAAGATCTGTAGACATCTGGTGGTATCTGACGTCGTTGTGGAAGGTTGCACACATATATATATATATATATATATAATATATATATATATATATATATATTATATATATATACACACACTGAGTTTTACAAGGTATGTATTTATATTTTTAGTTTTTATTCATTTTTATAAGAAAGCTGCGTTATTTTGATGGAATATAAAACATCTTACAAAAAGGTGTTGAATAAAGCATTATGTAATTGACATTACTTATAACTTTATAAGTACATGTGATATATATATATATATATATTATGTAACAGTAAAGCTGTACTCATACTCCAAAAAGTTGCTGTACTTGTACTCGTACTCCAAAAAGTTGCTGTACTTGTACTCGTACTCCAAAAAGTTGCTGTACTTGTACTCGTACTCCAAAAAGTCACAGTACTTGTACTCGTACTCCAAAAAGTCACAGTACTTGTACTCGTACTCCAAAAAGTCACAGTACTTGTACTCGTACTCCAAAAAGTCACAGTACTCGTACTCCAAAAAGTCACAGTACTCGTACTCCAGTTACAAGATTTTGGTATTTTTCCCGCCTCTAGTAGCTAATAACATTCTGGTTAATATTTGGCTGGACACAGGGGCTAACGAGAAATGAGAGGTTTTCACTAGCACTATTTTTCATGCTCTTTACGGTGGTACTAATCATTTTTTGTGGAAATGCAAGATTATAGAAAAAAATTACAAGTTACATTTTTATAGTGAATATTTCATGTTTTGGCTATAATGTACTTTTTTTCATAAAATATTTTTCCTGATTGGGCTATTTTTTCGCTACTCTGTGACTTAATTAGTTGGTTGGTTTCTGTTGTCTATTTTTTTTTTCCTAAAATTGGATTCAGTTTGGTCGTGTTTGTGATAGAATTATGACGTGTTGTTCATGTGGTTTCTGACTTTGAGAACTTGATTTGTCATGTGCCCTAGATGAGGAGAAAGCATTGGATGTTTTAATCAATTATGGCATTATTCTCTCCTTAACTTGCCTGAAATGTGACAGAGAGTGCCTAATACGAAAAGATCAGGAGATATTTAGGTGAAATAACCAATATTAACCTGTTAGGTCAACTGTACACCCTTGATGATTGGTTAGGTTAAGTAATGATATTTTCGTTAGTTTAAACGAAAATGACAAAAACAAAAATGACATGGCCTGAAGTTGAAATAAAAAATACATTTTTCTAGTGTATTTTGGTGTGCTCTGTTGAAATATAACCTTCATTTCCTGTGTAAATATGATGAAATATGACTCCAAAATAATGTAAACAAATTCTTATTTCTTTACATTTGCACAGGTTGGTTAGGTTAGTTAATTTAGTTAGGTTAGCTAGTTTTTTATCAGAATTACATTTTCTTGGTGTAGTTTTCTCTGCTTTGTTGGAATTTGACACACATTTCTTGTGCAGGTGAGTAGAAACACACCATATTTTGGAATGGAAAAAAAAAAAGTTTCTATTCATTTGCACAAGAAATGGGTATCAGATTCGAACAAAGCAGAGAAAACTACACCAGAAAAATGTAATTTTGATAAAAAAAATGTAGCCCCTGTGTCCAGCCAAATATTTACCACATTCTTAAAATAGTCACAATATTGGTAATAGATCCGCTGTGAAAGTCTGTAATTACCCTCATATTTTCTTTACACTAATTAATACCATAACTAAGCAATTTGAGATTTTAATATTTTTAGCTTAAAACCAAGCAAGAATACTGGAAAGATAAAAAAATTGGGATATTGTAAGATATTATAATAGTAACTTAGTTTTCCATGGGGACTTGGTTGGAGTGTTGAAGAATTAGTAAGTAATTTGAAAAAGAACCAAACCTTTTTAATTTTAATGAAGATATAGTAACTGACTCCCATATTCGTAAAATGCCTTGAGATGTGCTAATACCAGTGCTCTACTTTGCTTGCTTTTCAGTTTGAGAATATTTGTAGTAAATTTACATCCACAGTAAAGAAAATTTTCACTATTTCCAACAATGGCCTTCACTAATGGATATTTAACTATTGAAGCTTTATTCCTTCTACAGTGGGATAAATCACTGTCATTTTACTTACAACAGTGCTGAAGTTCAAGCAACAGGAGTGGAGGGAGTTGTAATGTCCATGGATGGCTAACCTGCCATTACTGAGGTGCATTTTTTACCTAAATTTCTGACTTCTTGAACACTAAAATTTGGCTTTAGTTGTCAGTAATGGCAAATTCATAGAGGTTCATCTTTTTGGTTTATATTGGACCTACTTTCATGGTTCTTCGTTAATGGTTGGACCTTTTAATGGAACTGCAGAAGCACCATGTTAATAAATGAACATATCAAATTTGTGGTGTTAATTAATTTTCTATACTTAAGGATTCAGCTCATCGACGAAATTACAAAGTCGTGGTATTGTGTAGGCTTATACTTATACAGGGTGTTTCAAAAGTCTGGAATCATAGGAAATATTTTTAATGTCTGCATATATACAGCCTTGGCCAAAAGTATTAACGACCCTACTTATATGGGTAATAGTGTTATTCCTGTCTCTTTTGAGGTTAGAAAAAAATATAAAACAGCTTGAATGTGTCTTGGTATCAAATCGACTAATTTTTTGCAAGTTTCAATAGGCATTTTTTCCCATTCTTCAAGAAGCTTAGCATGAAGTTCAGCTTTAGACGAAGACTCGTGTCTCCTGACAATCTTGCCTAATACTGCCAACAGGTCTTCTATGGGATTAAGGTCTGGGCTTTGGGGGGGGCCACTCCAAAAGTTTGATTCCTTTCGCGTCAAGCAAATTTCGAGTTGCTCGAGATGTGTGGCAAGGTGCATTATCTTGCTGGAATGTAATGACACCTTTTCTTACTCCCGGGTAAAGCTTTTCCATAGATGGGTCCAGAACTTGCTCTAACATGGCGGCATACAAGGAATTCATCCTCCTCTGGCACAGAAACAGTTTTCCAGTTCCTCCAAAAGACACGCAGCCCCAAACCATTATGCTACCACCGCCAAATTTTACTTTAGGGACAATACATTCTGGCTTGTATGCTTCGCCTACTCTTCGCCTTACAAACGTTGCACCAGGAGAGCTGAAAATCTGAAAGAATCCAAGAGAAATCAAACTTTTTATGATTCCCTATAAAATCCAAAAGGCAGGGTATTTATCAATTTTGATGGTACAAAAGGAAATAGAAGAAGGGTTTTACTACGTACCTCGAAGTTACTTTCGTCTAACCAAAGCATTTTTCCCCAATCGTCGCAGGTCCAATGTTAATATTTTTTTGTCCATTCAAGTCTTTTTTTTCTATTTGTCTCAGACAGCCATGGTTTCTTTCTGGCTTTTTGTGCCTTGATCAGATTCTACAAGCCACCTTCTCACTGTTCTAGATGACACATTTTTTGTTTTTTGTTTGGGATAGCTCTGCAGCTAACTCAGATGATTTTTTTTGCCGATTTTGCAAAGATGAGCGTTTCAAGAATCGATCCTCCCAAGCATTAGTAACCCTCTTTTGCCCACTCCTTGGCTTAGATGCATGGCTCTTGGTGTCCTGAAGACGTTTTAAAGTTGTTCGAACAGCGCACCTTGAACATTTAAATTTTCTTGCAATAGAAGCTTGCGAAAATCCTTGAATGAAAAACCTCGATTTTAGTGCTTTCAGATTCGGTTTTAACTTTCTTTTCTTTACCATTGTTCGAAACTTATCAATATATCTGAAAAAAATAATCAACATTTTGATAGTTTTCAAAAAATTAACCATGGAAGCAGGTTTTTATAATACTTCAATTTTTTGAGAAAATAGGTGGAACTCACAAAAACTTAAATAAATTAAAATACCTCAGCAAAAATGCTTGATCAAGATGCAAATTAGTCATATAATCACAAAATTCTAAACTAATTATTTCACTGGTCGAATATCACCATAAGTGAGATTTCAGGGGGTGGCTAATACTTTTGGCCAAGGCTGTATATTACTGTAGTTATAATATAATTATATTTTGGAAAAAAAAAATATATATATATACCATATGTCCCACAAAAAAGTACACCCAACTTTAGATTGTACTAACTCCTCCAAAAATTGAGATATTTTGGATCTGTTTGTTTGATTTAATATAGCAAATTATTCTTTGTTAACGTTCAAATTTATTCATGTTTAAACGATTTAGTGTTTAAGCATCTGCTTTTAACTGAAGGGTACAACAAAATGGATTGCGCATAATTGGTCAATGAAAAAATAATGTGTGTGCTATCGATGTAATGAAAAGACAAATACATAATAATAGATACTTTAACATAATTTTAATAAGATACAAAGCAGATTTTTCTTTATTCCTTATTGCAAAAGTTATGCTTAGTTTCGTTTTCTTTCAACATGACCGCCATTCCTATCGATACAAATCTGGAGTTGAGCTCTCATCTTCCCCATCACTCTTTTGATAAGATCTGGATTGTCTTTTAACAAGTTGATTTCAGCTGTGATGCGAGTCCTCAAATCATCTAAATTGATAGGTTGTGATGCAAATACTCTATTTTTCAAATGACCCCATAAAAAGTAATCACACGGGGTCAAGTCAGGGCTTCTGGGAGGCCATGCAATGTCATGGCCTGTAGCAATTACTCTTTGGTGGAAGACTTCCTGCAAGCGTTCCTTCACAATAACTCTCCTGTGAGCAGGAGCTCCGTCTTGCACCCACCAAATACGATTAAATCGGTTTCCATAAGTAATACGTATTTGTGGAAGGATTTCTCGGTCTATCATTTCTAGGTAAGCTTCACCATTTAGATTACATCGTAAAAGACTGGGCCAATTACCGCTCCATTACCGCACAGTCCTACCCAGAGAGAGTTTTTGTCTAGAGTTATTCTTTTCGTAGATATGATTGTCAGGTGGATGATTTTTTGGTGCATACTGACGGCAGATTTGTCTGTTCACTAGACCATTCATAAAAAAGGCCGCCTCATCTCCAACCACTAATTGTTCCGTGAATCTTTCTGGTTTTTCAAGAAACCACTAGGCAAATCTTAGGCGGCGAGGTAGATCTCCTTCAATGAGTTGCTGTCGAATTTCCATTCTGTATGGGTACAAATTCAAATCCTCACGAACTATTCGATGAAATGACATGCGTGAGAGTTCTGTACCATTTCGCCTGGTGGACACTTTTGGATGTGTCTCTAATAAATGCCGAACATGCTGAATGTTCTCGTCTGTTCTTGCCGTCTTCGGATGGCCTGAACGTCCTTTGTTCAAATTGAGGACCGTTCCTTCTTCTTTGTATTTCCGAACATTCTTCAAAATTGTATGTTTAGTTGGAGAAGCTCTATCGGGAAATTGCAGTTCGAAGGTATTCTGAACTTGTTTTAAGCTTTTAGTTTGCAGATAAGTTGTGACCATGAGAACGCGCTGCCTTCGTGTAAACTGCATGATAAGGGTTTCAAAGTTATTTATAAATTTAGTAATTCAGATTCTTCATTTATATGTATGACTCGTATCTTAGATATAAAAGTTCGAATTATTTAAAAAAAATATTTGCAATATCCTTCGACGTAAAAAGTAGCACATTGGTTAAAGCAAGAGGAGCTACCTGGCTGGGAGAAATGATCATTCCGCGCAACCCATTTTGCTGTACCCTTCAGTTAAAAGCAGATGCTTAAACACTAAATCGTTTAAACATGAATAAATTTGAACGTTAACAAAGAATAATTTGCTATATTAAATCAAACAAACAGATCCAAAATATCTCAATTTTTGGAGGAGTTAGTACAATCTAAAGTTGGGTGTACTTTTTTGTGGGACATATGGTATATAATAGAGAACTTGAAAACCTCGATGAGTTGACCGCGTAGCCTCCGAGTTTTCAGCGAAAACAAGTTCAGGGCGCGTAAGCGTCGATTGTAGGCCATATGCCTAACGGAAGGGATTAACTTTGTGGCCCTCGCCTGCACTCGCTCCAGCCTCTCAATATCTTTCCTGAGGGTGGGCGACCAGAACTGCACAGCATACTCCAGGTGCGGCCGAACCAGAGAATTGTACAGAGTACAATCTCCTTGTTCCGAAATCGAAATTGCCTCCTGATATAACCCAACAACTTCTGACCTTTCTTTTCCACCTCTATGCACTGTTTGGTAAACTTAAGGTCGCTGCTAATTAGCACACCCAAGTCCTTTTCCAAATCAGTGACCTTGATATTACTCCCCAACATCGAGTAGTCCGACTTGGGATTGGCGTAGCCAATGTGCATCACCTTGCATTTACCTAAGTTAAACGGCATTTGCCCATTTTTCGGACCATTCTCCTATCCTACCAAGGTCCGCACGCAGTTGCTCGATCGCTTCGGGCGTCCCAACATTGGCCCCAAGCTTGGTGTCATCAATCCAGGGAGAGAGAGAGAGAGAGAATATTTTTTCCTGTCATTCCCAATTTTTTTTAAACACCCTGTACATTATATTAAAATAGGGATATTGATTTGAAATTGAGTAAATTTTTAAAATTTTAAGAGATTAATTGAAACTCATTTTTTTGCACGAGCTGTATCTAAGCCATGTTCCACCAGTTTATTTTATTTAATTTTTATATTCTCTTCAAAAATTAGTTGTGCTAACTGAAATTAAAGCGGATGTCTCCTCTACCCTAGATTTTAACACATTGTACATCTGATTTACAATTAAAATGTAAAACTTTTTCCTCTAGGATGAAACTATCTCCACGTCCTTCATCGTCGCTCAGTATCTAAAAAGTCTAAATTTTAATAAGAAAATTTATATTCTGGGATCAGAGGGAATTTCTACGGAACTAGACTTGGAAGGAATAGCTCATATTGGAGTAGGGGTGAGTCGTGAACTTTATGCTTTTGACCATTGAACATAAAGAACTTAATAATATTTAACAGGAAGTAGGAAGTTTTGCATTCAGTTCAGTTATTCTTGTCAGTTTTCATCTGCCTGAAGAAGTTTGAACCTCTCATCAGTATAGTACAGGTTTCCTGTCGATACAGTTTTGGAGAAAAGTTCACTAAGAAATGAAACTTGTAAAAAGCATTAAAAATTGGTAATAGTTTTATTTGGATATTTTCTTCTTTCTGGTGACAGGAATAGTCATTACTAATCTTGATGATGATTAAAAATTTGTTCTAGAACTTTTTTTCGAAACTGTAAATCATGTATGTTTCTTCAATTTTCTCAGTTATGAAAGTTCTTTCAGCCTGATCCGATTCCTGACAATGTCTTCGACCTAGAAGGAACGGAATTTGATCCCGATGTAGGCGCCGTTGTTGTTGGTTTCGACGCCCATTTCAATCTTTCCAAAGTTATGAAGGCGTCTTCGTACCTGAGGAGACCAAACTGCCTCTTCCTCGCTACGAATAGGGATGAAAGATTTCCCGTACCAAACAAGAACATAGTCTTTCCTGGTATGTACAGTACCACGTTTATATATATAATATATAATTTTTTTTTTTTTCCCACAAAAAATCGTGCACATTCCATTTGAAAAGCTAAATTTGCACAATTATTTTATGGACACCCTGTAGTTTTATTAAAATGTGGGAATGTAGGTCGAACTCACGACTGCAGTGATGAACCATTTTGAATATCTTTCATATACTTTTTAAGTTTACAAAACTAAAAATATTAAAATAAAAACGAAGATTTTAGTTTCCTGATTCTCCTTGAGTCGTTTTTCTCTGGCCTTCAAGACGAATTAAGACACGTGTCGCTGGCCGTATTATTAGTTTATTAAAGGAATTGGTATTAGTGGTGGACAGATTAAGAGAATGTTATGATACATCTGAGTTTTAACATCTTTATAGGTATTGTCACTGTTGTCTTTAGCTCTTCTTTTTTCGTGTCTCATCTACCTTATAAGCACTCCAGCATTCTCTCAAACACACACCACTTCTTCCTATTCTTCATTGCACATAATGCATTTTATACGTTACACAATCCTTTCAAAAATTTAAACAAAAAAAAGACTGAGTCTCATAGGCCTTGATTTTGGCTTTTTCCTTATAGGTCAGTTTTGCTGGCACTTCACCTTCCCCCCCTACATTAAAAGAAATGTTTTGGATGTGTTTGGGAATGATTATGCTGTTTCCAAAGAATGGCATACAACTATCAGCCGAGTGTAGGCTTTTAGCTGAATCGGACAAGACTGATGCTCATACGTTTTGATGAGGTATAGAATGTTAATGTGTGTATGAATGATGATAGGATTTGTGGGTTAGGGTTTTTATTTGTGATGTTATGAAAGCAGCAGTGAGTCGGGGTATGAAAGGGGTTACCAGAACAATATTACACGTTCATTGAAAGTAGAGTGACATCAGTGAATATAGAAATAATTTTCTTCAACCCTTATGTGGATATAGTTGAGATGGGGAAGTTGGCTAGTACTAGGAAATATAATGAATGTTCATTAGCAGAGGAATGTGTGAGGTCCTTTTGGACAACATTCATTTAAATGGAATATTGTGTTTTGAGTGCGAATTGTAGGGAAGTTTGGCCTATTGAAGTCGCATATTCATTTGACTTTCTTTGATGAGGTACGAAATCTATAAAAATGTTGCATTGCATTAGAAAATCAAATTACTGATCCATAGCCGCAGTAACATTTTTTATACAATCTTTATTTCAGACTCAACATGTACAAACATTACACAAGTAGTTCACAGAAGGTTAAGTGATAGTCGTTTGGAGCAGTGACTATATAGGCCAGTGAAACACTATAGATAAAGAATATACAGTTCCCTACGCCAATGCTTCCAGATTTGAGATCTGTAAAATATAGGAGTTACTAGTCTACTAACCATGGCTTCTATTATCTTATTGATTGACTCATCAAACTGTGATAAATCTATTTACAAAATTACGTATGACACTGGCACAGTTAGGCACATTATTGACTACAAAGAGCATACTAGCACTAGAAGGAACACAGTTTTTAAATCTAGGAGTTTTTAACAAAAACCTGAATACATTGTTATAAGCTACATATTATACATCGTGTAGTTTCACCACAAATGAGCTGTGTATACATTGGGGTACAAAATGTAGGGATATAGTTTCTGCTTGATTTTCAATTCAAGAATGTGTTTTGGTCTAATCCTTATCTTAGCTTCATTTTTTTTTTTCCCCCTTCAGGAACAGGAGTGTTTGTGAATGCCGTAGAGACAGCGACAGGAAGACGTGCGGAAAGTGTAGGAAAACCCAGTCCGAAGATGTTCACAGTGCTGAAAGATAAATTCAATTTAGATCCGAAGCGAACCGTGATGATTGGAGACAGGTACATGTTTAGATCATTCTTGTTCTTTTCTAAATGTTTTCGAACCGAACTAGTGTTTGTAGTATGAATTTGTCATCGTACACACACTTCAGTGGAAGAGATTTAAGTTAAGTATTAATGAAGTCAGCAAGCATCTTCCGGAGAAGTTGACTTTGAGAGAATCCCTGAAACTTTTGGAATGTTCCAGCGGTGTCGGGTCTTTTATTTTTATTTTTTAAATACTTGAATTACAATGCTAATTCTTAGTTTTGGAATTTGTAGCGAGTGAGTTCTGTCGAAAACTGAAAATACGCTTTTTCGTGATTTAAGCAAATTTTACAATATTTCCTTTCTTAAATAATAGGTTAGGGGATCGGATTGTATGAGTCGCTGAAGGGTACCCGCTCCCCTCCCGATAACTTCAAACTGAGGCTATACAGTTTCCGTATGGACGTAATAAATAAGGGAATGATGTTTCATTTGAAAACACTATCTTTATCTCACTTAGTACACACTATTTAGTTTGGTCATTTTCATGAAATTTTGGGGCATTCCTGTTGGGAAACTATGTTCAAGGTTTTCATAAAGGGTCTTAAAATTATTAGGCCTGCCCTTTGAAAGTCCTTAACTTTCTGCCCAGTGGGGTTGAAGATTGAAATGGGAGAGATTTCCCAAATAAAAGGTTCAGAACAAGTTTTGTTCTCTCATGGTTTTTTAGAAATTATCCGAAAGTATAGTAAACAGCGACATTCCTTCATCCCATTGGTAAGTTGATTCAAGAAATGAGCTTAACCATTTCAGTCTTTTGATGTACCTCGTACGTCATCAGCAGTGTAAAGCAGCACACTTTTTTTTGCCTGAAGGGATTAAAGGAAGGTATCCAAAGAAAAGTTCGTTTTCAGTTATTTATTTTGTAACTTCATAAAACTAAATTTTAATGTGTGTGTGTTTGCTTCATTTAGAAGGGGTGGGGCGAGAAGTAAGGGAAGTGATTTGCTATGAATTATTCTTGTACAGAGTTCCCTAATGGATTACAATAATAATTACTGTAGAATTTGCTAGAACGGTAACATCTAGAACCCATACTTTTCTGCATGGAAGAGGGTGGGCTTGAGCTGGGAGGTTCACCTTACCCCGAGTTGTTGCGAATTGAACCCGGTCTTCGTAACTAGAGTCCACTCTCCAATCTCCCTAGTCAGGGAAGCCTTGTATTCCGAAAGATAATTTCTTCCTCTTTCTTTCATCAGATGCAGCACAGACATTCTCCTGGGAAAGAACTGCGGCTTGCAAACGATGGTCGTTTTGACTGGTATTAATACTTGGGAAGATATGGAAGCGTGGGCCAAAAGCTCCGATCCCGAGGAAAAAAGATTACTCGCGGACTATTACATACCCTCCTTGGGCGACATGGCAAAGCTACTTCCCGATTAAGCATTCTAGTCCTAATTGTCTCTTCAGCGATATTACTTACTGAAAAAGTGAAAATTCTGTGTGTAGTTACCACGAGTAAATCGCAAAATGTAGATTTTATTTTTATAGTACTGTATTTAAAAGATTTCTCAAATAGTGAAAGTCGTACAAGTATTAGTTACCAATTTGAATTATCTCCCCCGCTTAAAATTACTTTCATTTGTAGTACTGTTAATCACAGATATTTCAGCCTACTTTAGTTATTTGCAATTTTGGTGAACAAAGTTCAGAATATGAGATTGTTGTAAATTGTAATAGAAGTCAATAGTAGTTAAGACCATATGTCTAGTCAGAGATTGTAGACACCAGGGAACTACCGTTTCTCCTGCTACTGTACTGTTCTCTTCAGCGGATGTTTTTCTGTCTTATCTACCTTGTGAACAGTCCAGCATGCTTTCAAACACACACACACACACACACACACACACACCTTCAAAATTTAAAATAAAAATGGTATAGGGTTTAACAGCTTCAGAGACCTTGATCTCGATTTTCCTTCCTGCATTAAAAAAAAATGGCAGGTGGGGTTCTTTGCGTCCAGATCATGTAGCGACATATGGTTCGTGTACCACAAAGCTGTATGTTCCCTTCGTCATCAACTCGGATGTTGCATTGCAATGACGTAGGGAACTTCAGCTTTGTGGTATACGAACCACGTGTCGCTGCATGATCTGAACGCAAACGACACACCCAATGTCGTTTAACTTCGCTGACCGACTGGAAGCAGCGTTATAACATTGAAAAGTAGTTCTTCCCTCATTGCCCAGCTTTAGTGGGGTTTTTTTTTTTTTTCCCCCTCAAGTTATTTGGTGCAAATAAATTACAGTATATACGAAGGTGGTTAAACAATCTCCAACTTTACTTAATTCTCATTTCTATGTTAAGACAAGTTACTTCAATTATACACCTAGTGTGAAAATGTTATTCTACAATAGAAGTTCTTACCTCACTAAATAATAATTTTATGAAGTCACTTCTTGTACATCAAATATATTTAAAGTTTTTTGTTTTTTTAATTACGCCGAGTAGTTTTAAGATAAATTAAGAAATCCACATGAAGTACGTACTTAAACTAATTTGTGATTAGTGTTGACATACACCACGAATATCAGTAACCTTTACTAGTGTCTAATCACTTGACTTGTAGGCGACACAAACATTTGTTTCAGATCACTGGCGATTTAATCGTATGCACTGTAACTAGATAAATTGAAATTTTGGGGTTAGTACGAGACGAAGCACTGTAGTTTTTAACCCCTCATACAGGAAATGTACATTAAACCCTTTCCCTATAGTGGGAGAGTTAAGAAAGAAATCTTTTACAATTGTCGCCATCCTTTGAAGGCCAAGACGACAACGACAGCCTTCGTGACTGTCGCATCGACGTTGGAAGCGGTGCTTTTAGGATAATTATTGTTGCAGGCAAATGAGGTGCAACACTCGGCACAAGATTCAGTGTTGATGCCGAAACCTTTTGGTCGACAACCGAAGTAGCAGGTGTCAATACATTCCCTCGAGAGCATAGTTAGTATTCCGTTCACCTCTGTTCTCTCCACCTGCGATAGAAATAAAATAGTTTGATTTATGGAAGGAAATACTGCAAACTTCATGAATTTTCATTTAAAGATCACAAAAACTTTTCAGTGTTGTTGGTGGTTACTGGTTAGCCGATCAGCCCACCCTGATCGCGCAAGCCGGCGGCACGCAGGTAACCGATCGTTTTCTCCGGAGTAGACCAAAGGTTCAGCGCACTAGTGACAGGAAAGGCCGCCATTTGTGGCTGTCCCGTTTTGTAACAGATTTAAGTGTTAAGGATGTTAAAGTAAAATGAATAAAAGTACTATTACAAGGATATCCTCACGCTTGCCAATCATATAAACAATGTTCCAGTTTCCTATTTATTACCACGAAGAAACTACAAACCCGACAGAACGAGTGAAAATACTAATTGCTACTACATAATGAATAATAACTAAATTGTCAAAAGTAATTTTAAGCAAAACAATTTCACAACTTTTTTTTATTCCTTAATAAGTTTAAGGCAGTGTTTCCCAAACTTCTTTTTCATCCAACGGCCCCCTTATTTCACCTGCAATAATGTGCGTGTGCGTGCGCGCGGTTGCTTAGCCTTTGTAACAGCAAAGGTGGTGACAGGGGATCTATAGCTTTACGTGGGATCCAAACCACGGCCACGGGTCGCTACATCTGGGCGCAGATGAGTCTCCCCTCCAACAATTCTGCAGACCCAATGTCGCTTAACTTTACCTATCGACGGCAAGCGATTACGACACACGCCTCGACGTAGCCCTCCGTTTTCACCCTTTCTGCTTTCCCGACCCCTACCCGAAAAAAAAATTAGTTTGGGAAACGTTGCTGTAACGTAAAAAATTAGGAATTTGAATCTCACTCTGCAGAAGTTGTCAAGGACTCCGCAGTTGACGATATATTCGTTGCTGAGGTTGGAGCCGTGGCGACCGAGGCAAGGGTGACTGGAATCATAGACTTTGCGGAAGTCCAGTTTACAAGAATAGCACGAAAGGTTCCCACTTAGTACCTTCGGAGTGGGGGGTGTGGTAGGGGCCGTAATGCCGAAAAAATTCGGCACAGGTCCCTGCGTTGGATTCACAGCTGGATTGTTATCCCCAAACAAACCAGGAAAAGTTGGTCTTGTGGGATTTGGTTGAGGTTGAGGAGGTTGAGGTTGAGGTTGAGGGCCAAAGAAAGGTGGAAAGGCTGGTCGCGTGAGATCTGGGGAAACAAAAAAAAATACTGGTAAAATGTTCTACCGAAAATCTCAAATTTTACATAAAATACAAAATACCAATTTTTTTTTTTTTTAATATTTTTATTTATTAGAAATTACTTACCAAAAGGAGACCATTTTCAAAAATGGCGATGAATGTTCGAACACCAAGGCCGTAGCCAGAGCTTAAAAACAGACGAGGCGAAAATAGCCATACTGATGCTGTTCTTTTCCTTTTTCACCAATAAAACAAATACTCAGGCAACAAAACAATGACAAGCAGTTGGACATGTCTGTGCCTACATTACAGAGTTGCCAACTAAAACTTTCAGGAGCGCTAGACTTTTGCCTAGAAAGCGCTAGATTTGTACGACTCTAGGTAAAAATCGAATTTTTGTACTTAATAATAATAAATTATGATAATTATTTTATATATAATTTTATTAATTATAATTATTTATTATTAAATTAATAATAATAATAATTTGTACGAGACATGTAAAATCCTATTTCTGTCAATTTCCTCAGATTTCCTTTGAAATTCAATTTCCTCATTGATCCAAAATGTCCGTTAAGTCAGACGAGGCGGCCGCCTCGTCTGCCTCAACGTGGCTACGGGTATGACATCCTACCCAACATACAAAGATATCTCAGACTACGAATGTCCACACACAACTTTTCATATTTTTGAGTGAAGTCTTTCAGAGAAAGGTGGTTTTCTTTAAAATGGACTTAAATTAAGCCATTCTTAAAATTTTTTTTCACAAAGATTTCGTTTAGTTTGTTAATATGCGTAAGACTTCGACCCAGACAGACACACTCTCCAACCTGGTCGAGTTTTTCCACGTCATGTGGAGTGTACGATAAGAGTAGGGGCGATTGATATACTTTATCTCTACTTTCAGAAAGCCTTTGATAATGTACCTCACCGCCGGCTAATGGGGAAGTAGGTAGCTGGATTAGAAACTGGCTGAAGAATAGGCGGCAGAGGGTTGTAATTAAAAGGGCTATCTTAGGTTGGGCCTCGGTCACTAGCGGGGTTCCTCAGGGTTCCGTTTTGGGGCCACTGTTTGTTATTTACATAAATGACATCGACGCTGGTATCGTCAGTAGGATCGCCAAATTCGCTGATGATACCACGCAATATTGGGATGCCCGAAATGATCGAGCAACTGCGTGCGAGGAGGAGGAGGAGGAGGAAGGCCGTTTAACTTGGTTAAATGCAGGGTCAATCAAACAGTGCGTAGAGGTGGAAAAGAAAGCCCAGAAGCTGTTGGGTTATATCAGGAGGCAATTTAGATTTCGGAACGAGGAGATTGTGCTCTCTCTGTACAATTCCCTGGTTCGGCCGCACCTGGAGTATAATGTGCAGTTCTGGTCGCCCACCCTCGGGAAAGATATTGAGACTAGAGGGAGTCCAGGCGAGGGGCCACAAAGTTAATCCCTTCCGTTAGGCATACGGCCTACAACACTGGTATGCATCAATTTTGCTGTCAAGGGTTTTGTAAGTGATTCTTATAGTTTTTCCTGCTGATTTCGAATCTGCAATCCGTTTTTCTCAATCAGCTCAGGTTATCCGGCTATGGCCTCATAAGTAAAATAGAATTTTTCGTGATTTTGTCAAAGCGGAATTGGAACAGTAACATCTATCATCACTTGTTTCACTTGTATAATATCTTTTTTTACTTTTCAGGCATATAGATAAAATATTTCATAATGAATAGAGCGTGTAAAAATGATCCCAATAGATTCTGCTACATATGTGGGACGGTTACCATGCCAAATAACCAGTCCCAAATCACTAAATTTGTGAAGACAATGTATAGAGCATACTTTGGAATTAAGCTAGGGAACCAGGACAAAAATTTCGCCCCTCATATGTGCTGCAAGACGTGCATTGAAAATTTGAGAAGATGGAGCAAAGGCAGAACGAAATCTTTGCCTTTTGGAATTCCCATGATTTGGAGAGAAGGAAAGGATCACGTGACAGATTGCTATTTCTGCATGACAAACCTCCAAGGTGGGCTTATAAATTTATTTTTCTTAAATATTTTGAAATCCTCGTACGAAACTTGACAATATTCACCATAATGTAATATTCACCATAATGGTAATCATACATTTACATATTATAGAAAATACATTTACACATACATATTGTTATACAAGTTACATATACAATGATTATGAATGAAAAAGAAAGAAAATATACATTGTCCCCGAAGGGACAATATGAATGAAAAAGAAAGAAAATATACAGACTCCATCGACCTATTTCATATCTTACAGACCGCAGCCTTCCCTCACGAGCCGCCACTGTCTGAATGCTTCTTCTATTTCATATGCAAGTTTTATATCCATGTTTCTGTGTTTCTAGTTTCAGGAGTTAACAAGAAGAATAAACACATTGTTGTATATCCTGACATTCCTTCTGCTATGAGACCTGTACCCCATGGTCCTGGAATTCCAATACCCGACCCACCTCAAACCCTGGACTTCGATGATTCTGATGATGAATCAATGACCAATGCCAATGACCAGTCCCAGTCGTATATACCTCAAAATACCGCTTCAAATGAGCCGAGGCCTCTCAACCAGGCCAAACTTAATGATCTTACCAGGGATTTAGGACTTTCCAAATTAGCTGCCGAGATCTTGGGCTCACGACTTCGAGAGGACAACTTTCTGGCTCCGGGAACAACATTCTCCTGGTATAGGAAACGAGAGGAAGAATTCCGCAAGTTTTTTGCAGTGCACGAAAATACCTCTTCCTTAGTGTACTGCTGCAATGTTGAGGGGCTAATCGAATCCTTGGGCCTGCCATATAACGCATCAGAATGGAGGCTATTTATAGACTCGTCTAAACGAAGTTTGAAAGCAGTACTTCTCAACATTGGGAATAGGGTTGCATCAGTCCCTGTAGCACATTCCGTACAACTTACTGAGAGCTACGATAACATGAAAATTTTACTGAATGCTCTCGTATACGACCAACATAACTGGAGGATCTGTGGAGATTTGAAGGTAATACTAATATCATAAGTAAACTATTGCTCTTGACTATGTTGTTTTTCCAAAGGTTATTTGAGAGCGTATAAGAACACTTAACTTCCCCACAGAAGTGATACAGTCCAATGCATAGATTTTTTTATCTGATAGAACAAATTCTCTAAATTCTTTAAATATTTTCATTTTTTTTCAGATTGTGGCATTTGTATTGGGAATGCAAGGGGGATACACGAAATACCCATGTTTCCTCTGCAAATGGGAGAGCCGAGCGGATGAGAAGCACTATGCACAGCGTGAATGGGCATCCAGAGAGAATTTTGAACCTGGGTCGCATAATGTCGTTTCAGTGCCCCTTGTACCACCAACAAAAATTTTGCTCCCACCACTTCATATTAAGCTGGGCTTGATGAAAAATTTCATCAAATCAATGAATAAGGAGGGTTCAGCATTCCGATATCTCGAGAGTAAATTTCCTCATATATCTGATGCTAAACTAAATGCTGGGGTTTTTGATGGTCCTCAAATTCGAACTTTGATCAAGGATACTCAGTTCGAAAACGCAATGACTCCAACTGAGAAGAATGCCTGGCAGGCATTCAAATCAGTTGTCACCGATTTTCTTGGCAAGCGTAGAAGTCCAGAATACGAGTCCGTTGTCGAAAACTTGATGGAAGCTTTCAAAGCTCATGGGTCGCGCATGTCCATAAAAATGCACCTTTTGTGGTCCCACTTGGACTATTTTCCTGAAAATTGCGGGGATTATAGTGAGGAACAGGGTGAACGATTTCACCAAGATATCAAAATAATGGAAGAGAGGTACCAGGGAAATTGGGATATCAATATGCTGGCGGACTATTGCTGGTGTTTGAAGCGAGACGTGCCCGAAGAAAAACACAGACGCAAAGCCAAAAAAACTTCATTCCTTCCTCAATAAACTTTTTTCCATATTCATTGTATGAATAAAAGTATTTATTCACACAATGTTTTCATTTTTCACGAGTGTTCTTATAATATTACTCGTATCTACAGTGTTTAAGCTAAAAAAATCAATAAATTTGGGGATAAAATTGGACTTATAATAAATGGCCAATAGAGAAAAAACCTGACCTGATTGAGGAAAACCAATGTCATTTTCGAATTCAGCATGGTCGAATTATATAATATGAGTTGAAAAAACCCTCAGAGCAGACAAAAAAATTTCATATGCATACCAGTGCAATCGACGCTTACACGCCCTGAATTTGTTTTCGCTGGAAACTCGGAGGCTGCGCGGTCAACTCATCGAAGTTTTCAAGCTCTTACATGGGCTCGACGATGTCGATTTCAGAAGTATGTTTAGTTTAAATCAGGAGTGGGCAACCCTGTCGCCAATCGCCACATGTGGAGAATTGGCCGAGATTGTACATGTTTTGAATAAACTTTTTAAACATTTTTCTTTTTATATTTCGATTTATCAACCTAGTTTCTCAATTTATGTATGGTGTGGCAAATTTTACTTTTCATTCACCGCACCTGTGGCTACATTGAACAAAAGGTTGCCCACCCCTGGTTTAAATGATAATTCAACTCGCAACAATGGTCGGAAGTTCGATTTAAAACGGGTTAGCACTAATGTGTGTGGGAATTATTTTACCTATAAGAGCTGTGACACGTGGAACAGGCTACCTTCAGAAGTTGTGAACAGTTCCCCTGTGGATCAGTTCAAGAAAAAGTTAGACCGAATCTTGCACATTATTTGAGGGTGTATGAATTTTTCCCTGACAGCCGTTGCCATTTGTACCTCCTCGGTATGGGCCGCAAGGTCTTTTGAGGGACTTCGCTCACCCTCTATCTCTTAGTGTAGGTACTGAGGAGGGCGTAAGAACGCTTCAGAATGATCTTGACAGGTTGGGCGAATGGTCTGCTACTTGGTAGATGCCATTCAACTTGGACAAATGTAAGGTAATGCACATAGGTTATAAAAACCTGAACACCGATTACTCCCTTGGGAAGGAATTTGACTGAGACCGATCTAGAGAAAGACTTAGGAGTCTATATCAGCAATGATCTGATCTGAAACTGTCGAAGCACTGTGCAGAAGTCGAAAAGAGGGCCTTAAAAATATTAGGTTATATTAAAGGACAGTTCCAGTTTCGGAACGAGGAAACTGTAATGTCTCTATAATTCACTAGTCAGACCTCAACTGGAATACTGTGCGCAGTTTTGGTCTCCATCCCTCAGGAAGGTTAGAAAGGGTACAGGCAAGGGCTACAAAATTGATCTCTTCAATGAGAAGGCAAAACTACCAACGGAGATTGGAACGCCTAAATTTGTTTACCTTAGAGACGAGGAGGTTGCGCGGGCAGCTGATTCAAGTCTTCAAGATGCTCAATGGCATAGACAGGGTAGATTACAAACTTATTCTCACTTAATGCCAATCCGACAAGAAATAATGGGTTTAAAGTGGAACTAAAAGCCATTCAGGACCTCTGTCTGTGGCAATTTCTTTTCCCATAAAATAGTTAATATCCAGAACCAACTTCCCTCAGAGGTTGCTTCCAGCCAAGTGTAAATGTGTTTAAAAATAGGCTAGACAAAGTACTGAATACTCTCATGGTTTAAGACTAAAACATAACGTAACTCTGCAGGAGTTCGCTTTCCACAGTGTCTCTGTGAGCATGCTAATTATAGAGCTTTTTATATATTCTCCACTTTCCTGTAAAATTTCCTTGGCTACTTTTCCAGGGTCAAGGTATTTTCTTCAACTTTTTTTCGTACCTGCCTCTGGCAGGGAGAGCGGAGGGTGGGGAGAGCGCCTTATACGTACTTTTCTATCCAGTTTTCTACTACTGCTAAGATAGTTGAAAGAAAAATAAACTTGTTTAATAACAGGAACCTCCCAGAGTGGACCAGAAGGTCTTTGAGGCTTCCTCTTGTAACACCTTGTAACTCACTCTCGATAAATGTTCATTAACAGGTTCAAGTTGTACAGCTTACATAGCTATAACACTATACAAACGGAAAGTATCAAATTATCGGTTAATATTAGTTTTAATGCTTTGTTCGTTTTCGATAGAAGGAGACATTCTATGACAATTTAACATATAAATTCGTATTCAGGACACCTTGAAACCTCAGGGAAACTGATAAAAATCAAGGAAATGTAATAATTATTTTTTATGGAAAAAAAAAAAAATTAGACGTAAAAAGCAGCCATTGTAGGCCATTGACCCAGTATTTAGCTCTTAACGCTGTTAAAATTTTAACGAACCTCTCGCCGTCTCCAGTTTTATGGGGAGACATCTCGTGGCAAAATTAGGAAACATAGGTCAAATCAGCCAATTAAATCTGGTTTTTGTTTCACGTGACCTTATCCGACCAATCAGAGACGTACATTTTGAATCTCTCATAATGCATACTCATTCAAGAATGCTTTTTCAGTCTGGTTTTCATTATGGTTTGCGGAGGTTGGGATTGCCTGGGTTTTTGGTACCTTGGAACGCAGTTCCAAAAAACTACTGTTGTTTGCGGTTCCTCAGAGAGACGCAACAACTCTTGTTCGCCTGATCCAGCAACATATTAGGCCTGGGACTACAATCTATTCCGACGAGTGGCGTGCGTATTCTCAACTCGGAAATCTAGGCTACATTCACCGGACAGTCAACCATTCACAGCGGTTCGTGGAAGACACCGTTCACATTCAAAATATTGAGCGTTGTTGGAAAGACGTGAAGAGCTGGATATTACGGTCTGGCAACAAAACCCAATCCTATTCAAAGTATCTTGCATGGTACTTGTTTAACCGTGAATATCCCTCTCAACAACGTCTCCACAAATTCATGTTGGTCGCCGCGGATTTGTATAAACACCCCAACGGTGCTATTTAAAGTAAGAAATTGCGAAAAAACGCGGGTTAGGTTAGGTTAGGTCTGAACCAAAACACATTTTTCTGGTGTTTTTTGGTGTGATTTGCTCAAATCTGAACTTCGTTTCTTTGGGAAATGAGCCGTTTTTGAGAAATTTTCAATTTTAAAATTTCTCAAAAACGGCTCATTTCCCAAAGAAACGAAGTTCAGATTTGAACAAATCACACCAAAAAACACCAGAAAAATGTGTTTTGGTTCAGAAAGGAGAAAAAGCACTAAAACGAATAATTACCAAATTATCTCTACCCCAAAGTCTGAATCCTGAATTAATTCCCATTAGAAAGAAGTTATCTTACAGAATTACTCAAAAGTTAAGTTTACGTTAGTGTGTTTCTGAGATAATTTAGTTCCTTTCATATTTTTCGTTTGTGATTGAACTTCCACTGAATTAACTAACTTCCGGTGTCTGATTCCTTCCCACCGAAATAAAATCGGTTATATTAATTCAATTAGTGTGAAAGTCATCATTACTTTTTGCTACGATGTTGTTTAATCAAATTTTTATACCGGATCTGTTAACTTTTGTACGAATAGGCAGAGACGTTGCTCATGGGCTTACGACATCTCATCGACTTTACATTCTATTGACAAGTTATTATTAGGTTAGATTAAGTTAGGTTGGAAGTACGGTGCCAGTATCTCCCAGAAACTTGTACCTTACAATGAGAAAACGAACTAGGTTAAGTTAGATTTAGTTTCTCAACGTCGATATTTTGGTCCTGTCGCGAAATAGGTACAAAAACTTTTTTTTTTTTATGTTACAAAAACTAAGGTTATTGTTATTTTATTTATTTGTTGGGTTCAAAATCCCAGCTGAGCCGTGAACGGCCAAATTCTAAAGGGCCAGTTCTACCTAAAGCCCAAGTTAAGCTAAATTAAAACTTACGGATTTGAGATCCTATTAGGTCCTACCTCAGGGTAACCTCAGGGTTGCTGACTCGATGCGGGCCTACTTTAGACCTTTGTTACATGAATTTTAATGTAAACAAAAAGGGTACTATTTATGGTCTTCTTTCTCAACCTTGCAACAACAACGCAACCTGGACTATTGCACGGTGCAACAATCTTGTATCTAAACAACCAAACTGAATTGCAAGAGAGCTCTCTACAAGACCACACCCTGTACGTACGACATCCCACAAACGAGTAGAAAGAACGCGCAGCGCCCCAAAATGATGCCACAAGAGCTAAAAAATGCTAGCTCTAAATTAAGTTAATTTTTCACTAACCTTACAATTATGAGATGGATATATATACACCTTAACTTAATATATACAAGCAATGCTGCATCAATCAGCTTAGTCATCATATCGCCTTGGGACAACAATGGTTCTTCCTCTTCTAGATTTTCTAACACTCCCCACCGAAGAGGCATTGTTGTCATTACCTTCTGCAAGGTTAGCCAAGCCTTCTCCATGAGGCTGGAACTCAAATGTTTCATCTTGACTATCTGTGTTTTTGCTGATTTCTAAAGCATAGAGTTTTTGTATAGGTCTCTAACTTTCCTCCTGAAGTCTTTACCAGTGCAGACCTAACTAAATTGTCTTTGCCAACAAACAACTCTTCAATTATGCCAAGCTTCCAGCATTGCCTTGGTCTTTCATCCCCAATCATTACCACTTCTCCCACCTTGATACAATTTGCATTGGAGCCCTTTACCTTGCCTGATGGGTAATAATTGAGTTCTGGCAAGTATTCCATCTGCCACCTCTTCCATAACTGATCTTGTAGCTCTTCAAGGTACCTGAACCGTCTGGTTAACTCTCCTTGAGTGCTCTGGATAGGCTGCAAGTCTTCTGGCACACTGGGGCTTGATGTTAATCGTTTACCACAAAAAATGATTTGGTGTCAATGGCTCTGCATCCTGCATACTGTTGTAAACAAAAGTGATAGGCCTACTGTTCACCATTGCTTCTACTTCACATAAAACAGTAGAGAATTCTTCTTTGCTCAAATGAGCATTAGCTAAAAGTTTCTTTAATGGACACTTTACACTTCTCACTAGCCTTTCCCAAAATCCACCCCACCATGGTGCTCTCTCAACAATAAACTCCCACTGTACCCCTTGGTGTGAAAAGTAGGATTGGAATCCTTCCTCTTTTAGCAAGGACCAAACTTCTTGGAGTTCCTTTGCAGCCTTTTTGAAGGTTTTTGCATTATCCGATATGATTTTATTTGGGAAACCCCTTCTGTTCACAAACCTTTTAAAGGCCAAAAGAAATACATCACTACTTAAATTGCTTACCAACTCCAAATGGATTGCTCTGGTGGTAGCACATGTGAAAAGACATATATAACCTTTGTTAGACTCCCCTTGCTCATACATAGACTGGCCTGCAAAGTCTACTCCCACTACATCAAATGGGGCAGTATAGACACACCGTTCTCTTGGAAGTGGAGCCACCTTTTCATAATAAGGCTTTGCACTCCGACGCTTGCAAACCACATTTATGCAAGACCTTTTTTACTACTTGTCTAATTTTGGGAATCCAAAATTTTGTCTAATCTCTATTATCACTTCTCTAACTCCCGCATGTAACAGCTTATGATGAGTATCCAGGATCAAAAGGTCCACAAAGTGCCCCCCAGAAGGGGCCTGGCATTCTCCTACAATAGGCTGATTAGAAGGCCAGTTTTCACTTCCAAGTTTTAGCCACTCTGGCCCATTCCACCACAAACTTGACTGTGAAAGATCTTTCACTGAAATTCCTCGTGTTGGTAAATCAGCGGGGTTTTGGATGCCTGGACAATGCTTCCATTGCTTGGGATCTGTGTGCGCTTGAATTTCCTCCACCCTATTAGCAACAAATAGTTTCCATTTCCTTGCCTGACTTCTTAACCAGTGCCAAACTATAGTGGAGTCTGTCCAATAATAGCTTGGAATTTCATAGAGGGCCAAAGACTTTCGCACTGTAATTGCAAGCCGACTAGCAATAACTTCACCCATCAATTCCAACCTTGGAACAGAAAGCCTTTTCAAAGGTGCTACTCTGCTCTTTGCAGCAACCAACCTGCAACTTACTTCCTCTTGCAATGCGCCTCTTATATAAATACAAGTTGCATAGGCTTCCTCACTTGCATCACAAAAGATGTGCAGCTCCAAATTGTCTGGACTATTGTTCAACTCTCCAAAGTACCATCTTGAGATTTCAATGTCTCCAAGATGTGCCAATTCTTTGAACCAATATTTCCACCTTACCACCATATGATCAGGTAACTCTTGGTCCCAACCAAGTCCAATTTCCCAGAGGCTCTGAAACCAAATTTTTGACTATCACAAATGGAGCCAGGAATCCAAGAGAATCAAAGACCTTTGAAGCCAAACTAAGAGCTGTACGTTTTGTCCACCTTGTCTCATTCTCAGCCAGCTCTACTAAAGATTTCCCATTGAAGGTAAACAAATCATCATCTTGCTGCCAAACAATGCCTAGCACCTTTGCATCTATTGCCCACAACTCCTTAATACCAGAATCCTCAATACTTTCTGCTGCATCAGGTACTACACAGGAATGACTCATAAACTCTTGTAATTGCGAATGATTGGTCTGCCATTTTCTAAGCTCCATGCCAGCCTCCCTCATTATAGCTCTAGCCTCCATGAATATCTGTTTAGCCATTTCTGTATTATCCACGGAACACAGCAAATCATCAACATAAAAATTTTTCCTTATGTGTTCAATAGTGTTAGGATAGACTTCAGATATTTCTTAAAATGGTACTGCATAGTAGCTGCCAACAAAATGGACTAGAGCTGAGGCCAAACAACACTGACTTCATTCTATATGCTTGAACCTTAGGTTCATTTTCCAACAAGTCTTTCGTATCCACCCACAGATACCTTACTGCATCTCTGTCCTCTGGTTTTAACTTTATCCGCAAAAAGGCTTGCTTCACATCTGCAGTCAATGCTACTCTACCAAACCTGAATCTCAGTAACAAGGAAAATAAATCTGCATTTAAATTTGGCCCAGCATCCAAACAGTCATTCAAGGACACACCACCTTTGTCCTTGGCTGAGCCATCAAAAACTACCCTCAGTTTGGTGGTAGTTTTGTCTCGCCGTACCACTGCATGGTGTGGCAGATAATGTGCCTCCTGGCTCACCAGCTCACCTTGCACCCTTTCAGCATAGCCCTCCTTACATAACTTAGGATGGCCTCATCGTATTCAATTAACAACTCCTCATTTTTTCTTAGCCTGTACAATGAAGTCTCCAACCTCCGATTAGCTAGTTGAAGGTTTGAACCGGGTTTGCAAGAATCCTTCCATGGTAGGCCAACTTCATAGCAACCATCTCTAAACCCAATCCCTTTTTCAAATTTCTCTAAAACATCATTGTTCACTGTACTTGCCTGGTTGTCCTTTATGCCAATAGATTCAAGTTCCCAAAACGCTTTCAAATGCCTTTCCAGACCATGGCTGTTCTCCTCAATCTTAACAAAAAGAGCCTTAACTTCCATTTCATTGCAATAACTACCATGTAGCATCCAGCCTAGCTTACTTTCAATAGCTACCGGGCCTTGAGATGTACGGACAATATTACCAGTGATGAAGTCCCAATAATAGGCTCCAATCAAAAGACTAATATCTTCTGTTCCCTCAAACTTATTATTGCCCAAATTAATTCCTTTAACTTGTAATTCTTGGACACATGCCATATCTAAACAAGTAGTGACTGGAGCACAAAGTTCCTCAATCTCTACAGCTTGGATCTTGATAGTGGGACTTTGCGGTAACAACCCTTTAACCAGAACTTCTACCTTCTTAAATTTGGTTCGGTTTTGAACGGAACCCCCAAACCCAGAAATTCTTAATTTTCCCTCTTAAGTTCTTTAAACTTCAATTTTCTGGAAATTCTGGTCTTAATAAAACTACACTGGCTACCACTATCAAACAACACTCTTACAGTAGCTTCTCCCTCATTCCCAATTAATAAGGCTGCAGTTGTTTGCAATAATCCCCCTTTACCTTTACTCCCTTGCATAGCAGTGGCATGTGCCACTGATGTCTCTACTTCTGGGGTAGGCCTACTAAGTGTGTTTTCACACAATAATGGCTGATGCCTACCATGACATTTTTTGCACAAAATTTTAAACTTACAAAACCTTGCTCTATGACCTTTCAAAAAACATTTAAAACATGCTGTGGACTTCGTTACCCTGTCCTTTCTCTCCTCAAAGGGTAAGGCCTCAGCCACCTCACATTTATATGACTTGTGGTTGCCTTCGCAAAATATGCATTCCTTGATTCCCTTTAATTTATTCTCAGAGGAGGCATGTAGAGCTGACACTGTACCTGGGCTATTCCTTTTTGTGGAAACTTTGGTGCTGTGCCTGCCTTTGTCCCCTTGTTTACCATCCCACTGTGCAAACTCAACTCCCTCTCGTCTTGCTGATTCTGTGCCTAAAAGACTTAACATCTGCTGAAGGGGGATGTACACATGTTCTGCAGTGTCCCCCCTACTTAATTCAAGCAAAATTGAGCTAGGCAATTTAGACTCCAGTGTAGGAACCAACATTATACCATACTTTTCCATTCCTACACCCAAGTTGTCCAGGGACCTAGTTCTAATTTCAAATTCATCATATAACTGCCGTAACTCCTTGACACTATTAGGATTATTAACAGGAGGTATAGCTAAAAGTGCACGGAGGTGGCTTTTAATTAAGATCTCTGGCTTACCAAACCGTTTCTTTAATATATCCCAAGCCACATTATAATTAGCCTCTGTTAATGCTAATCCTGCTATAGTCTTTGCTGCCTCCCCTTCCAAGAGGGACCGCAAATAATTAAACTTCTCCACGGCACTTAACACTTGACTAGAATGAACTGCTGATTGAAAACTGTCTGCCCATCCTTGCCATTCCTGAATACTCCCAGAAAATGTTTTTAGTACAAGCCTCGGTAATTGAACTACAGATCTGTTAACCTTAACTTCACAAGCATCATTTGTTGAGTGTTGTGTTTCATTATTAGACCTGGTCTCTAACTGTACTGAGCTACTAAACTCTTTTGCTCGGAGGCCTACGTTAATTATATCATCAATAATCTCTTCAAAGTAAATTATGTTATTTTCTATTTCATCCTCTTCTATAAGAGCCTCAATTTTAACATTTACCTCACTTAGAGCAACCTTTTTAGTTTCTAATATGGAAAGCTGCGCAGTCACTAAGCGTAAATCCTCTTGCTCTATGGCAGAATCTATAGTGGCAATGACCTTTGTAATTAGACCTTTGTAGGCGCTTCTCCTTCTTATAAATTTGTTCAATTCAGATGCACTCATCTTCAATGCAAACAACAATTGGGCTCAATGCCAAATAAGCTGAATTGGCAGAAATACTTAACCGAACTGATCAAACGCAAATTTTACTTTCAAATAAACTGAATTGCTAGGTGGGGTACTAACCAACACCAGTATGGAATACCAATTTTTCCACCCAAGTAACTGGCGCACTGGTCTGCAACCTTCGCCTACGAATAATAAACCAAATTAACCAAACTGGTAAATGTAGGCCAAAAACAACGACAGACAAGTGGCCAAGTTTCGCAATTGGGCAACCAAACTTTCTACCCTGGGACCTTAATTCAATAATACTCAACCCGTCTAGGCCTAACTTGGGCTACAATTTGCACCATCAGAACTTTGCCGAAAAATAGTCACTGACTCAGTCTTGGGGTAGAATCCGGTTCTGAAGGACCATGTTATTTTATTTATTTGTCGGGTTCAAAATCCCAGCTGAGCCGTGAACGGCCAAATTCTAAAGGGCCAGTTCTACCTAAAGCCCAAGTTAAGCTAAATTAAAACTTACGGATTTGAGATCCTATTAGGTCCTACCTCAGGGTAACCTCAGGGTTGCTGACTCGATGCGGGCCTACTTTAGACCTTTGTTACATGAATTTTAATGTAAACAAAAAGGGTACTATTTATGGTCTTTCTCAACCTTGCAACAACAACGCAACCTGGACTATTGCACGGTGCAACAATCTTGTATCTAAACAACCAAACTGAATTGCAAGAGAGCTCTCTACAAGACCACACCCTGTACGTACGACATCCCACAAACGAGTAGAAAGAACGCGCAGCGCCTCAAAATGATGCCAACAGTGTGACCAAACAATGATGCCACAAGAGCTCAAAAATGCTAGCTCTAAATTAAGTTAATTTTTCACTAACCTTACAATTATGAGATGGATATATATACACACCTTAACTTAATATATACAAGCAATGCTGCATCAATCAGCTTAGTCATCATATCGCCTTGGGACAACAATGGTTCTTCCTCTTCTAGATTTTCTAACAGTTATACAATTCAATCCTAAAAGCTCTAATCAGCCAGCTGACATTAGGTTTAAAAGGAGAGGTGAAGTAATTGAGGAAGTACAAGAATTTAAGTATTTGGATCAAACTATTACCAGCTCCTTGAGTGATGACTCGGATATAAGAAAATCTCGAAGCCTTTGTGCTAAAGCGAATATGACCATAAGGAACTTCCGGTTCTGTACAAGTGAAGCTAAAGACGCTCAATAGTCTAATGCAAAGAATTAAAAAGTCAACCAACCCGATTATCCAAGCTATTTATCAGTCCTGTCGTATGTCTTCTAAGCTATAGAATTCATGGTACGAAAATGTTTGTCTGTGGCTCCACTTAACTTCGACATTACTGTATTATTTCTCATTAATTGTATATATTTCTATCCTTAGTATGTGAATTGTCATTGTATTATTAATATTTGTCATATGGAGTATGGTCTGCCAATAAACTTTTTCATTTAAAAGTCCGTTGCTCAGCTTACCTTACTCGGATTCAAAAGTGTTCGTGTACCAAATGAACAGAGATGTTAAATACCTAATTCCAAGTCTATCTTAGTACAGTGCGATGATCATGTAGCCTATCTCCTTTCCCCCACCCATGTGGAGATCCGGTGCTCGTATTTCCGAGAAACTGATACATTGAGAAAACGAATGTACAGTAGATAGATCAGAGACTACAACGTAAGGCTACACTAAGATACTGTATTCCAAAATCCTAACGACACAATCTAACTAAACTGAATGTATTAATTCGAGTATTCAAGTTTGACGTTCAGCCGTGAGACGTTATCCAAGCTCGTCTATACAATGACAGACAGAACAGACATGCTTACCAATCAGGACGGCATCTACAGTAAGACAGTAAACATCGACTATAGTCTTATTACACGAATTATGAATGTCAGGCAGTTATAATTTATAAACCGAATTGTTCGGAATACAAGTGCATAAGCTTTATTCGTTCAGAGAGATGTTTTAATACGTTGCTAAGATGTTATGCGACGTATGTTAAAAAGGTTATTACGTTATGTAACCGGAATAGCCAGTGAAACAAGATGAACATTAAATGTCGAGACTTTACGATGTAATGATCATTACTTGCCAGATAATGACCGTTCATTTCGCTATTATACGGCAGATCATTTGGTTGTCTTACGTCTGCCTGCTAAACGCCTTCAATCAATTTTAAAAACTCTTGTTTTCATAATATTTTGCTATACTGCGCAATTGTTGTACCGCATGAGTCGGCGAAATTAAAATTTGTTGATTGAAGAGAATTATTATAGTACTTCGTGCAGATGGAAATAGCTCCAATTTTTCTTTGATTATTTTTTGCACACACTTTCATATTACATTTATTTTATTTATTACACGTGTACATTAAATGGTAATGATTCATTTTCTGTAACAGAAATATTTTTCAGTTACCTGTATTTAATACTTAGCAGTCCTAATGGGCAAATAGAATTTTTAATGTGAAATTATCCGACTTTTAGTCGAGATTCACTAATTTTTTACTTTGACTAACCTTTTTCTTTTTTCACTTTGGAATTTAAATATATTGAAGTTTAAAATCAAAGTGTAAAGCTAATGTCAAAATCAAAGCCAGTCAGTGGATTTGAAGTCCAATAAAAAATCAAAGTTCTTGAAGTTCAAAGCCTGGCTCACAATATCGAAGTCTACACTCGAGATAAGTAAACCGATCACTTTCTATTTTCAAAGATTTGAGTGGAAATTCAACATAAATAATACTGTTATTGAATGGAAAAATTAAAATGATGTTTTAAAATTTATATAAAGTACTTTACTCTTGATCAAAATTTGAGCTAAAGAACGTAACTATAACAAAATAAGTAATCTTTGATTTCTAAAATAGTGCACAAAAGCTAAGCCCCAATACATTAAGTATTCTTTCAGAAAATTCAAAAACTAGAATCTTGGCTCAAATATTTAGTTGTCAAGTTTACGATGACGGATGACAACGACAACGTACAGAAGGTTGACAGAAGTAAATAGACAACTTTGGTTTTTCCATAGTTTTTGTTTGATAAAAGTCAGTAAATAATAAGAGATTTATTTAATCACTATTTAGAAGTTTTGTTTTCCCTTTTCCACTATGTAAAGACGACACGTTCTGGAACTCCAGTGAGGAGGAACTTTGCCATTTGTTCTTGGAGACAATCATCGTGGTGTCGAACTTTTTGTCAACCCTCTGTACAGCTCGCAATAAATATAATGTTTTATTCCAAGATCTAATGAATTTAAAAAAAAATATGATACGTCTCTTTAATTGCATAAATATGAAAATGAATGAAAATTAAAAAGTTTATTGGCAGACCATGGTCCATATGACAAATATTAATAATACGAATTGACAATAGAATACAATGACAATTCAAATTATCAAGGACAGAAATACAATTAATGAGAAATAGTACAGTAATGAAGTTAAATGGAGCTACAGACAGAAATATAAATACATGATCTCTCTCTGCAAACAGGAAATGTACGGCCATTCACCCTCAGTCGTGTGGAAAGCACTGCATTTCTTGGACTTATTACCAACCACACTAGTGAAAAACAAAGATTTAAGGAAACTACAGTTATGAGCGTAGTAAAATTCCAATTCAAAGAATTTTATTATCAGAACTTATTCCCGCTTTTAATTCTACACCAATTCCTCTGTTTAAGTACTGGCGTCTACACTCACCAGAATAGCAAAGTAGTAAAAACTAAATTTTGCTTATAAGAAGCGAGTCCTTCAGCGAAAAGGAACCCACATAACTATCTGAATGCGTTTATATCAAAAACCAAAATCTGCACAATCGATTCACCCCTAAACCTACTGATATTTCACGTTATCTATTATTAAGATTGCTTGCAACGATAAAAGGGTCGTTAGCGGTGGTCATAGGTTAATACTACTTCGAAATAATTTCTACAATAATTAAGACTTCCTTTTATAAGGGTTATTGCTCTTAATATGAGTGTCCTTACTAAAACAAAATGAGCACCCACAAAAATTAGCGGAATAGTCAATTTTTGGTAGGTATGTTTTAGGGGTGATTCAAATTATAGATAGACGTAAAAGGAAGACACTTTCAGTTGGCGCAACAGAAACGATATAACTAACACACTTTGGTCCAAAATTTAAATTCTAGCGCAAACTTAGAGCGTGAGAGAAATATCTGCGCGGACCGCAGAGAAAGTAAAGTGGTGATCTCTGCTCCACGAGTTAGGTCAGACCTAACATTAATTAATACAAGCTCTTGTATAATTTTTACACATCTGCTAGATATTTTTCTGTTTTCATATCATTTAGCAAGTATTTTATTAGATACATATGTACTTATACTTTTTATATAAAGTATAAAAGCAGCTGAAAATAGTTAGCCTATGCTGTAGCCCGTAGGTCTAGATGTAAAAGAAAAATTCTCTATATTAGGGTGTGTCAATTTTAGGGAGCAAAGTGAAATACTTAGATTTTCAAAGACTACTAGTGACCAAATGATGCATTTTTATGTGCTAAATCGAAATATGGCTTTAAAATCCAGCTTTGACCACTCCTAGCTACTTATATTTGAAGTTGAAGTTTACGAAAAATCAGCAATTTTTGCCAGTATTTTTTTATTGTATATAACTACATTTTACATACATTACATACAATTAAAGACATTTTGATTGTATTTCAATATTAAAACTTAGAAATATAGATAGGTTTCTTGAACTTTGCCAAGGATGCCATGTCTGCCTTGCTCTTGTTCCTGGACATGAGCTCTCAACTGGCCACCTGGCCACTGATGTACGCCTGCCTCCTCTCTTGTGAATAAATATGTTGTGCTGCTTCAGTTGTCATCCAAACACACCTCTCTACTGACTGTGTGTGAGGGCCATGCAGGAACTTCCATTGGTCTATCCAGAAACTCCTTAATTGCAGCAGTGGTGAGGGAGCAGGTCAGAGGAGGCTCAATCACGCCAGAGTTCCAATCAATAAGCTCCGAGAGTTTGGTGGCATCTGGGTTGATGTCAAGAGTCTTCCTGGGTCTGACACTGTAGTCTCCTACCTGTGTCCTCATCTCCTTCACCTCTGATTTCCAGTATCCTCTTCACTGCCTCCCTCCTCTCCTCCTCACTGCCCAGCATGGCCTGGAGCACAGCCTCAGTGTGCATACCAGGCTGATCTCTTCACTGAAGGCATCACTATTCCTATCACCTCCTCCTTCCAACTACTGAGCAGCTCCAGCTGGTACAGTATATGCCTGGGACCCTCCACCCAGCTGTGATTTAACTTTATGTTGAACCAGTTTGGCATGTAGACTCCCACTATGAATTCCACAATTATCCTCAGACTCTTCAGGTTCCTACCCTTCATCCCATGTTTGGAAATCCAATCTGCAGAACCTTAGAGCCGTGGTGACCCACCTACTGTGACAGACTGGCCCAATCTCCAGGAGAGCTAGACTCTGAGGTACCTCTCCCGATCTGATGGCAGTGATGATTCTGTAGCCATATGATTGGTCTGTGCTGAGGTCCTTGACTACCCCCTGACTGAGATGAGGTAGATGAGGACTAACAGTGATCCTGGCGAAGTTTGGGTTGATCTCCAGCTCAGTGGCAGTGTCTAACATCTTCCCTAGGGACCCAGACCACTTGTGGCTCAATGTCTTGCCATCCAGTGCAGTCACCAGGTGTCAGACTCAACTCCCCGGCGTGCAAGTCACAGACAATCCACATCAACTTCCTGTTAAGCTTGGCCTCCACGTAATGCATTACTCCTCCCTCAGCCACTATTCACATTAGTACTTTCACAACCTATGACCAAAAGAGGGTGAGGGTCTCTCTCTCTCTCTCTCTCTTCAACTGTCGCGGCATAAAGTGGGAAAACAGGACTGCCGATGCTGAAGGGAGGAGGCTAGTTGACTTTGCTGATGAGAACTTCCTCACTCAGTGGGTCAACGAGCCTACACGAGGCGAAAGCGTTCTAGACTTAGTATTCACGACCGAAGACAACCTCGTCACTGGCCTCACCGTTGACGAATCGTTGGGCGGGAGTGATCACGGTCTTATTAGGTTCCGTGTGTGCGTCCCTCGGGTGAAGCGTAGTAACTCGAGAGGCAGTAAGCTCGATCTCCGGCGGGCGAACTTTGTTAGCCTCAGGGATAGCGTAGCAGAGATGGGGTTAGAGGTTGGCGGCGATGTTGAGGGAGTGTGGAGTGCATTCCGGGATGAGTTTATGGTGCTGCAGTCTGCTGCCATACCCTCAAAACCGGTCACCCCTGCTTCAACGCAGCCTAAGTGGTTCAATCGTGGCATCGCTTCGGCTATCCGAAATAGGAAAGTAGCGTATAGGAGGGCGAAGGCCAATCGTTCCCACGAGAACACTGTAGCGTATGTCCGCCTGTGTAGGGAAGTGAAGGCGAAGGTTAGGCTAGCGAAACGTAACGAAGAACTACGGGTGGCAAGCCTCTGCAAGGGGAACCCTAAGGAGTTCTTCAGTTATGTTAATAGTAGAAAGCCCATTAGAAGCATGATAGGTCCTTTACAGAACGGAAGCGGCGTTCTGCGGACCTCCGACGCGGACATCGCTAATGTGCTTAATGAGTACTTTGCGGGAGTGTTCATTAGGGAGGATACCCGCGTCATCCCCGAGCCAGCTGTGAGGCACGAAGGTGCTGGCCTGGATAGTGTTAGGTGTACCGCGACAGTCGTTGCTCATAGAATAGACAAACTGAGCGCGTTTAAGGCTCCTGGGCCAGACCAGTTTCTCCCCAGTGTTTTGCGAGAAGTGCGCGACCAGGTGGCTCCCACCTGGTACAGTCTTCAACAAATCGTTGGTGATGGGCCAGGTGCCTGGTGACTGGAGGGAGGCCAACGTGACCCCTATCTTTAAGAAAGGGGATCACGAAAGTCCAGGGAACTATCGTCCTATTAGTCTCACTTCAGTTGTAGGTAAATTATTAGAAAGGATAATAGCTGATAGAATCGTTGACCATTTGGATTCCCACAAGCTGCTTCGTGACTCCCAACATGGGTTTAGACGGCATAGGTCGTGTCTCACCAACTTGCTCGAGTTTTTCCACGTCATGTTGAGTGAGTACGATAAGAGTAGGGCGATTGATATACTTTATCTCGACTTTCAGAAAGCCTTTGATAAGGTACCTCACCGCCGGCTAATGGCGAAAGTGCGCGCGATGGGTATCGGTGGGGAAATAGGTAGGTGGATTGAAAACGGCTGAGGAATAGGCGGCAGAGGGTGGTAATTAAAGGGGCTAGTTCGGGTTGGGCCTCGGTCACTAGTGGGGTTCCTCAGGGTTCCGTTTTGGGGCCGCTGTGTTTACCATTACATAAATGATATCGACGGTGGCATCGTCAGTCGGATCGCCAAATTCGCTGATGACACCAAGCTTGGGGCCAATGTTGGGACGCCCGAAGCGAGATCGAGGAACTGCGTGCGGACCTAGGTAGGATAGGAGAGTGGTCCGAAAAATGGCAGATGCCGTTAACTTGGGTAAGTGCAAAGTGATGCACATTGGCTACGCCCAATCCCAAGTCGGACTACTCGATGTTGGGCAGTAATATCGAGGTGACTGATTTAGAAAAGGACTTGGGTGTGCTAATTAGCAGCGACCTTTAAGTTTACGAAACAGTGCGTAGAGGTGGAAAAGAAAGCCCAGAAACTATTGGGTTATATCAGGAGGCAATTTCAGTTTCGGAACAAGGAGATTGTGCTCTCACTGTACAATTCCCTTGTTCGGCCGTACCTGGAGTATGCTGTGCAGTTCTGGTCGCCCACCCTCAGGAAAGATATTGAGAGGCTGGAGCACGAGTGCAGGCGAGGGCCACAAAGTTAATCCCTTCTGTTATGCATATGGGCTACAATCGACGGTTACGCGCCCTGAACTTGTTTTCGCTTGAAACTCGGAGGCTGCGCGGTCAACTGATCGAGGTTTTCAAGCTCTTACGAGGGTTCAACGATGTCGATTTTAGAAGTATGTTTAGTTTAAATGATAACCCAACTCGCAACAATGGTTGGAAGTTGGATTTGAAACGGTTTAGGACTAGTGTGTGTGGGAATTACGTTACGTATAAGATCTGTGTCACATGGAACAGGTTACCTTCGGAAGTTGTGAACAGTTCCTCTGTGGATCAGTTCAAGAAAAGGTTAGACGAAATCTTGCACACTATTTGAGTGTGTAAAGACATTTAGGACCTCAGTCTGCGGAAATTTCTTTTCCTATAAAATAGTTAATATCTGGAACCAACTTCCCTCAGAGGTTGTTTCCAGTCAAAGTGTAAATCTGTTTAAAAATAGGCTAGACTGAACACACTCATAGTTTAAGATTAAAACCTCAGAAAACTCTGCAGGAGTTCGCTTGCTCGGTGTCTCTGTGAGCAAGCTAAATATAGAGCTATTTATATATTCTCCACTTCCTGTAAAATTTCCTTGGCTACTTTTCCAGGGTCAAGGTATTTTCTTCAACCTTTTTCCATACCTCCTCTGGCAGGGAGGGAGCGGAGGGTGGGGAGAGAGCCTTCTACTTTTCTATCCAGTTTTCTACTACTGCTAGGATAGTTGAAAGAAAAATAAACGTTTACAAAATTTTCCCTGGCACCCGTTGCCATTGGTACCTCCTCGGTATGGGCCGCAAGGCCTTTTGAGGTTCTTCTTTTCCTTGTAACTCCTTGTAACTCTCTCTCTCAGCCAGTTCACCAGATGATCAGCAATGACCTCAGCATGACTTCTCTCCTCTGCAGCTTCCTCTGGTACAAAATGCCACAAGTATTTCCCACCTGCTTCATTGCACACTGTGTAGTATTCTTCCTTAATGAGGCCAGGAGACTGCCTGTCACTGCCCTCAGCTTCCATCATCACTTTGGTGTCATCTCTTTTCCCATCAAAGATGATACAGGCGATGCCATTTTCCCTAATCTCTTCATCAAACTTCTTGACCAGCTCCTTAGTCAGTCTCTCCTGAGCCCTCCTCACCTTGTTGTGGTCAATCACCAGTGCTGTGTCAAACTCTGTGATAAGATCAGCATCAATCCAGGCAGCAGTGGGAATCTCTGCAGTCTCTCTCAGCCCAGCGTGATGTCTCAAGCTAGCCAGAACTATGTTGGTGATATCTTCAGTGTTGTATTTCTTCTTTTTAGCCACAGGCAAGGAAGAAGTTGTCGCAGCCTCTGGTATGAAGTCCTCTTCTCTCCTCCCTGCCTCCTCCAGTATATCTCCAACTCCATCTCCAGCAGTGACTCCTCCCTTAACTCCTCTTCTTTCTTGGCTGACTCCTCTGCCTTCCTCCTGCTCTTCTCCTCGGCCTTCCTTCTCTGCAGCACTGCCTCCTGTTTCCTGGTCTCAGGGTGATCAGCTAGACCCATCTGGTATGCCCCCACATTGCCCACCTTTTCTCTCTGACCTTTAATGAAGGTAAGCTCCTGCACTGGTATCTTCTGCTCGCTCCTGCAGCTGCAGTCAATGTGAACCTCACTGTTGCAAACAGGGTTGTACCCAAGCTCACTGCAGCTCCTGATCACACAGTGACAGGTCAGGATGTCCACCAATTTGTCCAGTTTCATCATGAACCTATCTTTGACCTCTAGCTTCACATTGCCAATGGACACCTTCACTGCCTCATCCCACAGTGCCTTCACTTTAGCCCTGATCCTGACCTCAGTGTTGACTACAGGTCCTGTGAATAGAGCATTGGCCTTTCTCCACTGAGCCAGTAGCCCTGGAACAATGCCGTTGTTAATCAGGTCATTAACTGGGTAATTCCTCGTCTTCCTCACTCTTCTCTCTCCTCAACAAACCATACCTCAGCAGATCTCTGGCTGTGGGCAGCTTAGCAGGGGGAAGTTCCCTCCCAGTCCCCACCAAATGACTTCGGTGACAACTTTATTTGCTTCGGGTTCTGATTTCTTTCCGACTCATCCTGTGGACCTGTGAACAAAAGAAATGTCATTGAAATTTGAATAGGCCTACTGATTATAAATGCAAAAACTTAATTTTTTTTCTACGTGAAAGTCAAAATATGATAATTAAAACCCACTCTAATAGAGAGAGTTTATTTCCACAACAGTTTCGATGCCCACTGGCATCCTCTTCGGGTTGATACAGAAAAACGAATGAACCCTGGACTGTTTTCCCTCTTGTTTTGGGGTCATTCGTTCTTCTGTATCCGCCCGAAGAGGATGCCAGTGGGCACCGAAACTGTTGTGGAAATAAACTGTCTATTAGAGTGGGTTTTAATTATCCTACTGATTATGATTACATAAAATTAAGTTAATTGAAATTCTTAATATCTTCCTATAAGCTCAGATAAAAGGTGGTTGTTATAGGTACAAGACTTAATTATTCAAAGTAATGACAATTTCATATATCTATCATATCAAAATATACAGAAAGTTTGGGTCACACAACATTTCGAATAATTTGAATTACACAATACTGTATTTACATTACGAAGTAATCAAAAATTGTCAGAAAGGAAGGAAAACACATCCATTCACAATCAAAACTCCAGCATTTGTGACTATGTGAAACTTAGAAACCATACTGTACACCAAAAATAACCAAAGTTGACCACACATATTAATGGCACATTGATATACGATGCTATAGTCGTATTTAGGTTATATTTCAAACCTTTATGGTCAAATATAAGTAGGTAAATGGCTTTTTTTAACAACACAAGATATTTCTAAGTTTGCTAGATAATATGACATCATTTGAGCATTAGTAGTTTTTGAATTGTTGATTTTACTAAAATTGACACACCCTACAGTCTATATACATCCAGAATATTCGTTTGTTTTTGCAATACATAAATAATTAATCGAAACTAAATATTTATTTTCTATGTAAACGGATTTTCTATTGTATTGATAAAGGAGGAAAAGCAACGAGCCAAAATTATTTTTTCCGACCAGGTATGTCCAAAAAACACGTTACGCGTCGAGACATACGCTTCCTGCAGTTGGTGCTTTGTAACGTCATTTATTGTACTCTTACTTGTAGTCCCATGATAGGAATTAGACAATAGGGGTGATCAAAGCCAGGGGCAAATAGCTCAAAATCTTTTGCAAGTCTGCAAATTTTCGTTTAAAAAAAAATAAAAAATAAAATAAAAAATAAAAAATAAAATCCTGTTCCCAAACCTTAACCCCCCAAAAAATTAAAATTCAGAATTTGCGACAAATTTGCCTAAAATTGTAAAACGTATCTTCAATTTATTATTTTTGGGGGTTCAATGAATGTAAATTATAAGAGCTTTCAGAATCAATAATAATTAGAATGATACCTTTGCGATTCAATGTACCATACTTCATTCCTAAGCATCTATATGCTGAAAAACTAAGTTCCAAAATATGCAACAAATTTGTTTGAATTAAAAAATCTCAAATTTCCAAAAAATCGATATTTCCTATGCACTGAAAAGGCTTAAAAACCATGCAATAATGAATTAGTTTGGCACCTCTCTCATTTTGGTATCTTACTAATATTTGTGACGGTCGAACTGCCTGCGAACTTTGTTACTTACGGCCGGCCAAACCACTGGCCAGATTTGGATGAGACCTCGGGGGATAAGAGTAACTGAGGCCGGCGAAGAACATAGGCTATGTGGCGTCGGCCTCTGAGGTCATCTGAGGCCGCTGGAGGACTCTGTATTCCAGATTGGTTGAAAGATAGTGACATCATAAAATGGGCGGTTCTATCATAGACACGTCATAAAATGTGCGGAGCTCTAGCGCGTACTTTTCACACGATGCATCTACGATTCATCAAACAATCTTTTAATTAGACAAAAATTTGAATAAAAAATTAATTAATTAAATAAAATAAATAAATAAATAAATCATATATATATATAAAGAGGGTGCCCCCAGAAGTTTTGGAAGGGTTTTATTTGGCTATAACTTCTTTGTTTAGGGATCAAATAAAAAAAAGGTTTGTAACACTTCAAAATATATTTATTACGATTTTAATTACAAATTTAATATCTGGTGAAAATCTTCATTTTCATTGCGTAAATCTAAAATCGCATTAGCGTACGATATCCGACTCGGATGATCTTGTGGTTAAATTTCTTGAGCAATTTGAATTTTGTACGGTAAAGATTGATATCCTCTCTTAAAATTCGATGTAAGGAACTTCTTGAAATATTCAATTCCTGGCTGCGTCGTCGGACTGATGTGAATTTTCCTCGACGCTTTCACGAACCATCTCAACCAGAGTTGGACTTCGGCTTGTCCGAGGACACCCCCCTGACCCTTTCCCATACGAAATTTAGCGACGTACCGTCGAATAGCTCGATTAGAAGGAGCAGAACGTGTGTTGAATTTTAATCGAAAAGCTGTTTGGGCAGCAACGATGGAAGAGTTGTTTGTCAAATAAAGTTCCACAATAGCCACTCTTTGTTGCACTGTGCAGGATTCCATTTTCATTAATCGCAGCAAGGGTACTTTAATTGAAAAAGAAAGAAATATTAATAAATAAAAAAAAAGTTATAGCCAAAAAAACCCTTCCAAGATTTCTGGGACACACTGTATATATATTACATTACATTACATTACACAGATTTTGCTAAAGCTTTCAACAAATGCGAAATAAAAGGCAAAGTGGGAAAATGGATCTACAACTTCCTCAGAAATCGACTACAGGTGGTCAAAATTCAAGGTGTATCATCATCAGAATCAGAAGTACGCAGCTCAGTACCACAAGGTACAGTGCTGGCCCCACTCCTGTTCATTATCATGCTAACAGACATAGACAGTGGAGTAAACAGCAACAGTATAGTAACATCATTTGCGGACGATACAAAGATCAGCAGAAAAATAAGCGATGCAAATGAAGTAGAGGCCTTGCAAAGAGAGAGAAACAATATACAAATGGTCAGAAGACAACAATATGACATTTAACACCGAGAAATTTCAGCTCTTGAAATATGGTAGAAATGAGAAACTTAAAAAGACTGCATAGTATGCTCCAGATAGACAAGAAATTCTGAGAAGCATGAAAGCGGTCGACTTGGGGGTAATAACGACCGATGATGCCAAATTCGAGAGAGAAAATCAGATAGCAATAAACAAAGCAAAAAAAGAGTCGCGGGACAGGTACTAAGAACGCTCAAAAAGAGGGACAAGACAGTAATGATTCCCATGCTGAGAACACTGATCACACAAAAACTTGAATACTGCTCAGTTTTGACGTCTCCATATAAAAAGGAAGAAATTAATAAACTAGAAAAAACGCACACACATTTCACAGCCAAGCTTGATGGCTGCAAAGAACTCAACTACTGGGAAAGATTAGTTATGTCTGTTTTCTCATTGTATCGGACATAACTAGTCTTTCCCAGTAGTTGAGTTCTTTGCAGCCATCAATCTTGGCTGTGAAATGTTCCTGCGTTTCTCCTAGTTAATTAATTTCTACGCTAGACTACGCAAACTAAATCTGTACTCCCTGGAAAGAAGGAGGTATACCATAATCTACTTATGGAAAATTATCGAAAAACTGGTACCAAGCCCCAAACAAAACCCAATTACCATCCAGACAACCCTGGAAAATAAGGCAGAATGTGTAGTGTTCCCAAATTAAAGGCCCGACAAAGGGGACCTCCTCAACTCTGAAGGAAAATAGCTTGGTTGTCAGGGAGCCAAGAATTTGCAACCAGCTTCCAAAGGACCTTAAACATTACAGGGGTCAAAGTTGAAGTCTTCAAGAGAAGACTAGATGCCTGGCTCAGGACGGTACCAGATAAGCGGGTGTACCTGGCTATGTACGATGGAGAGAGCAAGAGAGCAACTCGCTCATCCACCAAGCCAGGACTAGAGGCGGGGCACCAGCTTGACCTTCGTGTGAAGACCGACCGACGCACGGAACCCAAATAAGATAGATAGATAGATAGATAGATAGATAGTCTGTGTCACCCTAAAACACGGAAGCGGTTCGGAACCGGAATCGAAACCTACGAGAAAATTATTGAATGCCCAGTTAGATTAATTGAATGCCTGGTTAGGTCAACTGTACACCCTTAACGATTAGTTAAGTCGTGATATTTTCATTAAAACTAAACGAAAATATCACTACTTAACCTAACCAATCGTCAAGGGCATACAATTAACCTAACCAGGCACTCAATTGACCTAACCAGTTGGTTAATTTTCACATTCGCGTCTCATTCTAAAGTTGCTTAAGATTAATCGAAACCTACGGGAAAATTATTGAATGCCCGGTTAATTGAATAGTACGGCGGGATATTTTTGCTATCCGCCCTTCGTGCGGGTTCTCTGCAAGCGCTCAGCTTCCACCCGGGCAACATCGGGTCGCTCCGCTAGTTTTTCTTAAAAGTTTACGACGCCCCGACGAAAATGTTACAAGATAATTTACTTTAAACAAAAATTGTCTACAACGGCTTTTAGTAGTTGAAAAGTCCTTGTTCATCAGCTCAAGCCCAGTCCAAACACTTTAACCCTAAAAGGACGACCGTACATATTGGTAACCTTTCAAATACACGCATTCATAACTTAATCCTACAAACAATTCCGGCGTTAAAAGATATTAAAATAAACCTTAATACATTCTACCTAAAATTGTTAGGTTAAGTGGCTATTGGCCTTATTTTTGTATTACCTTCACTGTATAATACGTAAGATTGTACTTTTATGTTACGTTAGGTTAAGTAGCTATAGATTGTGAATGATCCAAAATAAAGATGTTTTGCTTGTTTAGTTTGTTATAATAGAAAAAGTATAGAGACTATGGCATGAATTATGGACATCGTAAATGATATCCGTTTATCACAATAGTCCAGGCAATTTGTAGTTAGACCTGGGCAAAATTGCTTCAGAAGCTTTCTAAACTGTTTCCAGCTCAGGAACCATTGCCGAATAACATATCCAAAATCCGACAAAATTGGACCCCGGGAACACACCCAAAAATGAAATTCAAAATGGCGGACTGGATGTTTCCTACGAAAAAAAAAATATATAATTTACGCTTTTATTTATAGAGATACATTTGATGCTTTTTCTTTCAGTTGTAATGTTTTAAATAATTCAACAATATACAACACAACCAGTTATTACGCAAATATAATGTTATATAGCTTTTTACAGATTTTTATAATCAATAATACAACAATTATTTTTTTCCCAGTTTCAAGTTATGTTCATTACAGAAGAAGTGATACCTGGTCACAAACATACAGAAATTAATCCTCTTCATCACTATCATCGGATAGATTACCGGTACTTGGGTTGTTATCGCAACCACTGATTTGGCACTCGCCACAAGCGGCTGAACAGGGCATTCCATTACGCTTGCATCCACATCTTGAAGTAGCACATTTCGTCTTGCAAGAGCAGCGGATCATGTTGAGTAGATAATTTGGAGCTGGTGGCTTGTCGCAGGCTGTAGGGTAGTAGGAATTATTCTTTACATACCAACCCCACTGTTCTGCATCGATCTTCTCTTCTGTAGACTTCCAGATTAGTATTTGAAAGTATGTGCGAAAGCTGTGGTACTTTGTGGACGCATCGGTAGGTGGCAAACGTTCGGGTGTAACAAAAGATTTAGCTGTAGCTACCTTTTCAACTAACATTCGATGACGTAGTGCGTTAG
Organism: Bathynomus jamesi; assembly: GCA_023014485.1. Lineage (NCBI taxonomy): Eukaryota > Metazoa > Arthropoda > Malacostraca > Isopoda > Cirolanidae > Bathynomus > Bathynomus jamesi. Next base: position 1,020,346 of record JAJOZX010000138.1, on the reverse strand, counting down.
TGGATTCAAGTGTTTTGCAGCCATACAACAGAAGCATTGCCTTCTTCCAGCGGCTTCAATGTCAGTGTTGGCAACAATCAGAACAGAATGTATTTGCAACTGAACGGAGTTCAGCCACCTTCATCAGTGTGTCGAATGCTTTGGCTTTACCGATCGAAAAAATTCTGGATGTGCTATCACAGCCAGTGAAAGCATGCACAAACAGGAGATACTTGCAGATGTCATTGCCTAACAATGATTGAAATGCTGAGAATATCATACACAGGATTAGGAGATGGTCCCCGTCTTATATCGCTGCGATAGTACAACTTGAAACCACTGTCCTTGGCATGGTACAGAAGGAGAATCAGCAAGTCGGTGTCTTCCCCTATTACTGTTGTAGTTGCATTTTCTGATGAGGAAACTGCTGCACGAACGATGTCCATCAGCATCCCCATCTGTGTTGTGACAGTACACCCGTGCTTCCTCAACATCTCACCTACGAGGGAAATAAATGCTTGCTTGTTGTTTTCATTAGCCAAGAAGTGTTCCTTCTGGCCAACAAACTTCATGCTTGGACTGAGATTCACATTTCTGTTTGTCTTGGTGCTGCGTCTTCTGTGGGTCATGTCCTTGATCGTAGGAGAGCTGCTGTAGCCATCAAAAACAATGATAGCTTTTCCATATGTTTTCAGAGTGAAATCGGCATATGAGTTGGCGATGCTGTCATATGTTTCATCTTGACGCCAGGAAACACGATGTAGTAGAGATCCACCATCCAATACGTACTGGTCTGTGCACTGAATTTCTTGAACTTCTTCCATGCGTAAAGTGTCAGTGTATTTGATTATTGCATGAGCTAGCTGAGACTTATCGGGTTTCCTCAAGATACTTCGTGATTCGAACAATGCAGGAGGATATGCACACAGTTCGTAACACATGACATCTTCAAGATTCATGTCTCCGCCAGTGGCAACAGTCATCATTCTCTGAAACAGTAGTGCAGGATCTACTTCTATATCTGAAGCATCAGTGATCACAACGGCAGAAGCAGATCCTAGTGTTTTCACTTTGTCAGATCTTTTGGCAGAATATGTAAAGGCTTGTTTCCCAATCATTTTTACGACAATGTTCGTACCGATTGAATGCAATTGATGAACGTTAACTCCAGGATCAGCAGTTAGCCCTGTTACAATGTTGCAGAGACCCGAGGTAGAATGGAATGGGGATAAGGATTCCAGACGTTCAAGTACTTTCTTCATGTCATTACTGTCCCTGATTTGTCTACTTCCCCTCATTTCCTTGTGCTGTTCACTACTTTCCAACAAAACTCTGGTGTATTCCTGCATTGCTAAGTTATAAGTGGAACACAGAGGCATAGAAAAGAGCCACGTTGTCCTTTGGATGTCTGTAAATCCACTTCCGCGTGTCAGTCCGCCTTTGCTTTTCAGGGAACGCATTAGTACTTGTTCTATCACCAGGTCTGTGCCGAGGCCGGCCCATAATCTGTCGCTTCTTCTTACCACAAACTTACCTTCCTGGAACATTTTGTTAACGGCTGGATTTTCAGAAGGCAAACTTAACATTTTCTGCAGGTACAGGTATATCGATTTCAGGTAATTGTGATGTCCGGCTGCTGCAATTATGGGATGGTCTCCAGCATAGCTTGCAAGTGCAAATCCCACGAGCCGGTTCTGTCTGCTGTTATCAAGGAACGTGCAATGTTGATCATTCGCTGATATTCCAACCAGAGTTGACTTGTTTGCGAAGTAGATTGTAGGTCAGTTTTCTTCGCATCCAAAGTGGTAGCAATCTGAGAGAATGCATTCGAAGATTCCACATCCTCAACTGATTGTTTGGCGGTCATAACATCGTCGAGCAGGTCACAAGCTTCCTTATGGAGGTCATGAGGAGTTCCATCTTCATTACGAGGGAAAACGTCTGCGACTAGTAAGGTACTAAGAGCTGCATCTACTATCATATGACCACGTATCGCTCTTGAAACAGCTTTTCCAGACATCATGTGTTGCACGGCATTTGGTCCGTATATTTCTTGAAGTACTTCAGACAATCCTGAACCATTCATAAGAGTACCGACTGCTCCCAAAAGATTCATCAGAGTGTGAAATGATCCCAGCATTAAAACAATGTCCTGCAGGTCTCTCTGTTCATTGATGATTTGGGAAGCTTTCCAGAACAAAGGCTGATCAAAGGTAATAATGCATGGGACTTTTTGATCGCGTGCTATCTTGCTCAAATATAGTAATGTCGAAAATATGCAGGTCATGTCAGTTGGCGACATATCTATGATGGGAAGGAACGTGATCGACGCCACACCTGGATGTGAGACACTTGATCCACCGTGAATTGCCTGCATTGTTCCGGACCAACTTGGACCTGATCTTTCTGCTGAAGATATCTGCCAGAGAAGACTAAGTCGACTTATGGTGGCAGTGGGTACTGGAAGTTCGCGGAATGAGATGTCCCTCAACATGCTTCTCGCGTGTCTATATTCCCTAATGTCAACGGTTGCAATCTTCTTAATGTCATTGTCACCAACATTACGCCTGTGAATAGAAGGGTGGATCTTGATCTTCGGAGTTATTGCGGCAATCATACCCATTCCATGAAAGGTATTCTTCCCATCCAAAGTGCAGACATCATGATCGACGTTATCTGCTGCTAGAAGGACTGCAGTGTTTTCATCAACAGGCAGTGTTTTCATCAACAGTAAAAGAGCCAGACCCACTTGCCAGCGCCGCGTTTCTTTCGAATCTTGTTACTTCTGCATACGACGAACAGTAACCCAGCTGATGGAGAACGTCAATAAGGTACCTTGACCTAAAGTTGTGGTGTAGCTGAACCGACAAACCGATCTGTAGTGGACATAGTAATCCTCTAGGACGGGTTGCTTGCATAATGCTCTGCCCAATTGCACCTATTTTTCTTGAAGCATCCTGTCCCGCAAATGCTTTTGATAATAGCAATTTCAGACTGTTGGGAATGTAATCAAGAGCACTTTCTGCAGTGATGTCATTTGGAGATGGATACACATCTTTTCTAGGCGAGTCGACAGACTTGATATCACTTCTGATTATTTTTGCAGCAGCTTCTACTAGGTAAATCTTCTGTAGCTCTATATCTATATCACATTCTTTCGACTTTTTGTGATAATCTATAAGAATTTCATTAGCTGTCTCTCGTAGTGTTACTACATCTGCCTTCCCACTTTCACCTGATATTATGATCTTGTCTCCGTAACGTTCTAAAAGCTTTCTCTTCATGTGCCTGCGTTCGTAGACAGAGCTCTGACTTCCTTGAAGATATTCCTCCATTTTGGAAATTAGGTCTCCAATCAACAGTTGTTCATCATCATTCTCTTCCAGGTAAGCACAGGTCTGAAGGAATGCTTGGTATTGCTCTTCATTAGTTGGTCTCCCTTTCTTCGAATCATGATCGTCGGAGGAGTATGCGCGAGGAATGTTTTTTCCACTTCGAAAATTTACGCTGCAGGTGTGATGGTAGACACAATCTGCAGCAGGAAGATCACGAAGATAATACTCCAGACGGCCTTTTACATTAAACGACCATTCATCGCAGCGGCTTTCACAGCACCTTTTTATGGTTTCGGAGAACTCTGTAGTTCTTATTTTGACATGCTCTGATTTTGGTTTGTGTTTGGAAAAAGAGTCCACAAAGGTATCACAAACAAACAGTGAGTAGCACTGGAAAATGCGTATTCATGAAAACGAGCACTTTTCCTTGGTATTGCCTCGGCTGCGGTCTGTCGCTTCTTTATTTCAATGGTCTTTTTATCCGTAAACCTTTTACATACAACGTGAACACTTATTCCAGCTGTTGCAACAACATCGCTTCCACGGCTGCGGCTGGATGCATTTATACCATCTGCTCCTTTTTGCGAGATGTGAACCACTTCCTGTCCGCTGTCCAATTTCTCCTTACAAATCACGCACAATTCTTCAGGGGTCTGCATTCCTGAAGGCGGACGCACACCGAGTCAGCCGTACACCGAGTCAGTCTGAAACAGAAAACACAAATTAATAAACTGTGTTGCAGTATTTAAAAGGAGTACATAATAACAGTTTTAAAGAAAATGACAAGCACAAATACGCAGATTTGATAGTGGGTAGTAGGAATTAAAGAGTTGTATATAATATAAGTTTATAAATGTAGCAATGTCCATTCTCACATACATTCCATACAGTATATTTTATTTACATTACGTGACGTCATAGTTTAATACTAGCCGCCTAATACAATTTTTAGTGTCATATAGGTTAATTTAGAAACAAAAATGTGTTTTAAAACATTTTACTGATCAAGAAAAACGTCATAACTCTCTCTACAAAGCGAAATTAAAATTTATTGTATTTCGTAGGAAACTGCCAGTCCGCCATTTTGAATTTCATTTTTGGGGGTGTTCCCGGGGTCCAATTTTGTCGGATTTTGGATATGTTATTCTGCAATGGTTCCTGAGCTGGAAACAGTTTAGAAAGCTTCTGAAGCAATTTTGCCCAGGTTGAAGCTATTTTTGCTCTAGATTGCCTGGACTACAAGGGGCCTCAAGTTATTTGCATAACTGGATTACTGGGCTTCAGTGGAGAGTGGCAGATATATAGGGCGCATGCAGCCACATGCCCCTTAGCCCTAGTTTGGCGCCTCTTTGCTCAAAGTTGTATTTGCTTATCAACCATTAGGTGTGGCCGTTCTATTGGAGCTGCTTCAAGGTCAAGGGATCCGCATGCTCATGTCTTGTCTGAATCCGACTCTAACAGTGGATGACGTGTGTGCTTGGTGAAAACGCTGTCAACAACCGTAAATGAAAAGCCAAGGAGATGGTAAACAAAAGGACAGCGTGTTAGAGGCATATTCTGCTCCATGACGAGTCTCGCTTTAATCAATTCACGCAGAAAGAATGAAGGTGGGTATGAAGAATGGCTAACCAAGCATTTCAAGAATCCTGTTTACAACCCACAGTTCACCAGTATGGTTTTTGGTAAACAGTAACTGTAATTTATCGAGGACAACTTTGCTAAATATACAGTGTATCCGTTTTAGAGAATCTTCACCTCCCATTGTTTGAACATTTTTTTTTTTTTTTCAGTTAAAAAATTAGATATACCGCAAGCGAGTAGTCACCCATACGTCCCAAAATCATCATTCAGGGAAAGAGAAAATGGGACGAGTTTCCAGGTTGTTACTTTTCATCACAATTCAGATACTGAATTCTACTGAAACTAAAAACAATCTTCTGAAAAGCCATGTCTATACAAACTCAGTTGGCGTGTAAGAGCTCTTTATTTGAAACTTCATTCTTTTCCTCATCATGACCTGGTACCACCCATCACATTATGAAATGTCCCACTTGCAAGACCAACATTTTTTTTCATTTATTTGCCTCTCACCTTGATCACAGTTCAATTGCTCAGTCACGCGACCAATGGTAAGCGATGATGTACGAGGCATCTTTAAGTCTCCAAATTTTCTGACGCTTGGCACGTTCTGTTGGTAGCATAAACTGGGGCCTTGCACGCAAAATCAATTCTTCATATAATTTTGCGCGTGTTCATTTTACCGTAGCAGGCCTCCGCATAATGAATTGTTCTTTCTACAGGTGTTCCAAATTGATTTTAGTTATCACAGAAATCAAGAATTTTTAAATTAAAAGGGTTCTTCGTCCATGCTTTAACGACTTTTCAGAATTCAATTTAGATCTAAAATCCTATTCCACTTCGACCCACAAACTTAGTTTGGATTAGAATTCAGATTCATTGTACGTTAGCCGCAATTAGGAACACGAGAGATTAAAATAAGTCTAAATATTTTACACGGACACGACAACCAATGATATTACGAGTATTATTGTGGGGTTGTTTACTTCCTCCATAACATCAAAGGTCATGCGACGGCGGACCTACAACTTTATGTGGGATCCGAACCACGGGTCGTTCCATCATCTGGGCGCGGAAGACAGTCCACCGGGTACCTACGACCCAGGCCGAATGTCGCTTAATTTAGCTGATCGACGGGGAATTATATCGGAGACAATGTCCACGACAAAAAAAAATAACTTCCCACACGTAACATATGCATATCTACAACCTCGTTTATTAAATAGAAAACTACTATATTCTGTATTGATTGAACGCGAGTTATCACGCAAATACTAGCCTTAAAGTACAAGTAAAGAAGGATAATAATAAAGTCCAGTCCAGTGTGAGAGGGGAGAGTCGATAAAGGCAAAAACTGAAGCGAAACACGCAACCTCTAATGTGTAATAGGACACTTCGGCTCGATAAAGTGATTCGTGTCGTAAGGTCAGAGAGCAAAGAGTAATTCTAACTCTTTGTCACGTAATTATCAACCCCGTGTATATACATGTATACTAAGTGGAAAATTTTACTGAGAAAAAAATAAATAACTTTCATAGTACAGCTAATAGTAATAAAACAAAAATTTAAAATAAGAAAAAATAAACAGTACAAGTAATAGAAACACCAATAACGATGTCAAGTGGAGCTATAGACAAACATTTTCCTGCCATAAAAGTCCATAATTTGGAAGACAAAGCCGGACTGATGAATAGCTTGGACAACTGGATTGTCCGAGTTTTTAATGCTTTACTTTAAACTGTAGTATTGAAATAGTCTTGTTACCTCCAGGAGGCTCGAGAGTGTGATTGCGAACATTTGCAAAGCTGAGCATCTTGGCAGTAACTTATGCAGCAGTCTAAAAAATGTTTATCATACAAAGGACACCAAACAGCGACATACCGGCTGGTCCCTACGAAGTGGTCTGTTTAAGGAGGGGAGGGGGGGGGGTTGAAAGAAGGAAGAAAATTTAAAGAGAAGTGAAAGTTTCAAAGCAAAGCAGAGAAGAGAGGTTGAGAGGTAGGAAAGAATTTAAAGATGAAGTGAAAATTTTAAAGTACAGAGGAGGGAATCCAATAATTATTATTATATGGCCAAAAGATTTGAAACACACTAACATTTTTTTTGGAATGAAAGAATACATCACCGATGTATTTTGAGTACTTCATAATAAATTTAGTAGCACTCGGCGAGATCTTTAACTTCCTCAGAAACATTTAGTGTAATTATTATTTGCTATTAAAATTAGTTTAACGTCATACTTTTTCAGTTTCTTGGTAAGTACATTTAAATAAACTAGAAAGTGGTATGAAATTCATTACATCAACGACACATCATTACTAAGAATTAGCATGTACGTTTCATTTGACTATCAGTCAATAAAAGTTCTTGGGCGACGCTACTCTTTTGGCCAAAGCTCTATATGCCGTAATTAGTTTTTCTCGAGCTTTCTTTCAAAATCTACGCGAGAAATAAAAGAAAAAACCTTATAAATATAATTTAAAGTCATTTCAAACTGATAGTGACAAGAATCAGAGCGCGCACACGGACCAAAAAATTCCATGATATGCAACTCTTTCGGCCAAAATAGTTGCATCACCTAAGAACGTCTTCTTTAAGTTTGGCTGATAAAGTTAAATGAAACGTACATGTTACTTCCGAGTAATTATGTGCCGTTGATGTATTGAATTTCATACTACTTTCTAGTTTATTTAAATGTACTTACCAAGAAACTGCAAAAGTATGACGTGTTAAACTAATTTCAAGAGTAAATAATAATTACACCAAATCTTTCTGGAGAAGTTCACAAACGTCGACAAGCGTTACTAATTTCATTACCACTTCTCAAAATACAGTGGAACCTCAATATACGAACGCATCTCTATTCGAACAAATCGGTATACGAGCAACTTTTTCGAGAAAAAATTGTCCTTGTATACGAACCATTCCCTCATATCCGAATCAAGTGCTAGTGAATCCCCAGCATCTTCTAGTGCTACTGCAAAGAGACGGAAAAGAGACAGATCACCAGAAGGGGAGTTACCTGATGTTTTTATGGAAGGTGACTCCCCTTCCAAACAATAATCTCCCTCCTCCACCCCACCTTCCACTTAGGCCATCATCACTCCTCAGCAAAGGTAAAGTTCAGGTTAAATTTTCATTTATTTGTATAATATTGCATTATTTATTGTTGTTACAGGTTTCATGTATGATTTTATGCATTAAGTCTTATTTTACAGGTTTAATTAACCAATATTTTGACTTAAAAATGTTTCGTAAGGGGTAACTTTTGGGGGTCTGGAACGGATTAATCCAATTTACATTATTTCTTATGGGAAAAATTGATTCAATATACGAACAATTCGATATCAGAACAACCCTCAGGAACGGATTAAGTTCGTATATTGAGGTTCCACGTACGTAAGTGATGTTATAATATATAACTTCTGTTAATACTTTTTTTCATTGCAGAAAAATATGTTAGGGTGTTTCAATTCTTTTGGTCATAGCTGTATATACATTGGTAACCTTGGTTTTGCTTCCGTCCAAATTGTTCATTCTGACGAAGGTCAAGCTTGTTGACCCACCTTAGACCTACAGCTTAAAGTGAAATTGGAAATTAGTCTATATATAGAGGTTCTGAATGTAGTAGGCTAGGTGTAAGCTATATATATATATATATATATATATAACGTAAAGAACGACGCTTGTATAGGAGATATTCCGCGCAAGACGAGAAAGAGAAAACAACAAATGAAAAAATGAAGTACCACCTGGGAATCGAACCCGGGATCTTCCGATTGCCGGTCAGACGCGATAACCACTACACCATGGACTCCACTCTTCCAAATGCCGTAATTCCTCTACATACTCGCAGAAACCAATGCCCCAAGGGGCACCTCCCGCATGCCGTAACATTATATACATTCAACTGCAAAGACACGCAGTATAAATAACGTAAAGAACGACGCTTGTATAGGAGATATTCCGCGCAAGACGAGAAAGAGAAAACAACAAATGAAAAATGAAGTACCACCTGGGAATCGAACCCGGGATCTTCCGATTGCCGGTCAGACGCGATAACCACTACACCATGGACTCCACTCTTCCAAATGCCGTAATTCCTCTACATACTCGCAGAAACCAATGCCCCAAGGGGGCACCTCCCGCATGCCGTAACATTATATACATTCAACTGCAAAGAACACGCAGTATAAATAACGTAAAGAACGACGCTTGTATAGGAGATATTCCGCGCAAGACGAGAAAGAGAAAACAACAAATGAAAAAATGAAGTACCACCTGGGAATCGAACCCGGGATCTTCCGATTGCCGGTCAGACGCGATAACCACTACACCATGGACTCCACTCTTCCAAATGCCGTAATTCCTCTACATACTCGCAGAAACCAATGCCCCAAGGGGGCACCTCCCGCATGCCGTAACATTATATACATTCAACTGCAAAGAACACGCAGTATAAATAACGTAAAGAACGACGCTTGTATAGGAGATATTCCGCGCAAGACGAGAAAGAGAAAACAACAAATGAAAAAATGAAGTACCACCTGGGAATCGAACCCGGGATCTTCCGATTGCCGGTCAGACGCGATAACCACTACACCATGGACTCCACTCTTCCAAATGCCGTAATTCCTCTACATACTCGCAGAAACCAATGCCCCAAGGGGGCACCTCCCGCATGCCGTAACATTATATACATTCAACTGCAAAGAACACGCAGTATAAATAACGTAAAGAACGACGCTTGTATAGGAGATATTCCGCGCAAGACGAGAAAGAGAAAACAACAAATGAAAAAATGAAGTACCACCTGGGAATCGAACCCGGGATCTTCCGATTGCCGGTCAGACGCGATAACCACTACACCATGGACTCCACTCTTCCAAATGCCGTAATTCCTCTACATACTCGCAGAAACCAATGCCCCAAGGGGGCATTGGTTTCTGCGAGTATGTAGAGGAATTACGGCATTTGGAAGAGTGGAGTCCATGGTGTAGTGGTTATCGCGTCTGACCGGCAATCGGAAGATCCCGGGTTCGATTCCCAGGTGGTACTTCATTTTTTCATTTGTTGTTTTCTCTTTCTCGTCTTGCGCGGAATATCTCCTATACAAGCGTCGTTCTTTACGTTATTTATACTGCGTGTTCTTTGCAGTTGAATGTATATATATATATATATATATATATATATAGAAATATATTATATATATATATATATATCTTACACCTAGCCGACTACATTTAGAACCTCAATATACGCAAGAAACTCGTTGCATTCACGTCGGATTGAATACATCAAAGAAAGAAAAAGGGGTAACTATTGTATTTTTAGCCAAAAAAAAACTTAAACCTCAACCGGGACATTGAGCGTCCACTTTTCAAGGCACATAACACGTCCGTTTAGTACACACAAACTCAGAATGGTCCCCTGAGAAACTTATATGTTAAACACAGACCGTGCATGGAACAAGGAACTCTTCTGGGAAATTACATCCACAATAGTTCGAATAAGTAATGATAAATGACAAATACTATAGTTTTTTCTTTTTCATGATGGAAAGCCCAATGTGGGCACCGGGTTACTCGCAGAGAGGCCCCAAAATATAGCTTACCTCACTAGCTATCTGCAAAGCAGATAGGATCCAGCTTTGGTTCAGGATCTATGGTTTACAGCTTACACCTAGCCTACTACATTCAGAACCTCAACATACGCAAGAAACTAGTTGCATTCACGTCGGATTGAATACATCAAAGAAAAAGGGGTAACTATTTTATTTTTAGCCAAAAAACAAAATTTAAACCTCAACCGGAACATATACATGAACTGTCTGAACGACACCAATGTTCTCGCCTATATTTGTGACCCTAAACTTTAATAGACGAACTTGATTCTTGCTTGTGACATCGGTTTGTGATGATACATAAGCTTATGTATCTTCATACGCATATGTTGAATGGTTTAAAAGTGACCCAGACCCTCATTTGACATTTGGCCTCTATTTGTAACCTTGACCTTCAATGCAACGACCCGATTCATTCTCATAACACAGTCTTGTAAATGATCCATATGTATGTAAAGTTTTATGAATTTATGTCGTGCGACTCAAAAGTTACGGCCCAGGCCCCCCTTAAACATTTGACCTTCGATGCGACGACCCGATTCTCCCATGATAACGTCTTGCAATGTTACACGAGTGTATAAAGTGCTATACATTTCTGTTGAATAGTTCAAAATTTATGGCGCGGACATAGAAGCCAAAGTAAGAGTGACGAACAGAAGGACAAGCGCAATTCGGTATTGACCTCTCCAAATTTATTTGCTCGGAGACTATTTCATCTCCATACACGTACAGTTATCTATATATTAAGAGATATTACGAGAGCTTTTCCAATACACCCGTTTTAAAATGTTGGACTGACTTAATCCAAAACTTCTATGAATTCAACAATGTTAAAGTCGTAATTGTGTGTATTGTATAAATACCTTAATTATTAATACTTATTCATGATTTATCATCAATAATAACCGTTTAGCCCAGTAAACCCTAAAGCTCAAGGGCCAAATTAAATAAAATAAATAGTCCAGCTTCAACAATTATTCATGTCATTGTAAAGTGCAAGACCAATTTATTTATTTGGATCTCCTGAAGATCAGGGCCCCCAGCCTTCTTTAGTTAGCTTTATAAGGCTAACTAACGAAAATATCACGACTTAACCTAACCAATCGTCCAAGACATACAGTTGACCTAACGATTGGTTAGGTTAGGTCGTGATATTTTCGTTAGTTAGCCTTATAAGGCTAACTAAAGAAGGCTGGGGCCCCTGATCTTCAGGTGATCCATTTATTTTATTATTAATAAAGGTTAAATTGTAAAATAAGGTTCAAAAGGGAGTTAATTTTCAAATATTCCTATTGAGAACCAATAAAATAAAGATTAACTAACTTTAAAACGAAAACTATTAAACTTAAGTTTTAAAATTTATCCGTTCTTGAATGTATGTTGAAAACCTTAAAAATTGAAGATAATTTTTAACCCTTTCGAGTTCAAATATTTTTTTCTTTGAACAAAATATTTTAGTAACGAATGACTCGCGTTACGGGCATTTTGGGTTCCTTTTTCCAACAACTAAACTAACACTAACCTAAACACGTAGAAGCATTTAGGAGAGTTGAATTTTAATACATATTTTCGGTGGAACATTACAGTCCCACTCGGACTGAAAGTGTTAAGGAATGTCTTTATTCTGCAGCTACCTCGATTTATAGCACTATAAAAGGAAAAAGTTAGTGATTACAGCTCATAAATACTAGTTCCTACGAAGTTCATTAAGAATTTTATCATTTAATAAGACTTATGCTTAATAATGCCGACGCCCATGGCTCAGTGAGTAACACAGTTTTCCTATAAGCGGAATGAAGACACCGAGGTCGGGGGTTCGACTCACGATGGTGCTTGCAATGATAATCTACTGGACCAAATTAGTTTGGCCTAACCTAAGCGCTGCGCCAGTTTCTGGCCCTTCTGACTTACATAGAAAGCAAAAAATCCTGTAATCTAACAAATTAAATTAGTTTATATATATATATATATATATATATATATATATATATATGCTATGCTATCTTCTAATCTTAAAGTAAGTACTTAAATATTTTCTAACTCACCTTGGGCATTTATTTTTGCAAAAAATATTCGTAGCCAAAAAAGCAGAAAAGTTTTCTTCCAAAGAAAAATCATTTCGTTTTTGAAAGTTCACAAAATGCCCAATTTTTAAACTTTCAAGTTTTACAAAATTCACTAAAAATTATTTTTACACCTTCATCGAACACGACCAAAAGGGCAAATATTTACACAGTGAAAGTGAAGTAAGAATACGTACGATGCATTCCGCAAACTTAGAATTAAGTTCCGTTAATTAGGACAAAAATTCTCGTACCGTGTGATCATCACCAGGAGTCCCATGAGCGACTGAAAAGGGGGCAAACTATGACAGGAAGGTTAAGTTGGAAGGCCGCAATCATATGAATGGTTTTTGAAGGAGGGCAGAAAATACATCGATCAAAGCAAGCGAGTTTGTTGGTTGGTTTTTTCTTTTTACGTCTTGCGATCGTGGAGAGTCATTTTTCCGTCGTCTGCGAAGAATGTAACAGTAAATTGCGAGTTAATGAGGTAAAATAAAAGAACCTAACGATTTCCCATTTTCCTTCCGATTTCCCATTTTCCTTCCGATTTCCCATTTTCCTTCTCTTTGTGGCTTCACGCAATTTAATTAATCAGATTGGATTTAGAAAATGAAATTAACAATTTTTTATTTTAAAAGCTCAGCGAGAACAAAGATTTATTTATGTACTTCATTCACAGTTATTAATCCTAATCTATCTATCTAATCATTTTTGCCTATTGATCAACAAGTAATGCACACATGACTGAACTTACATGAACACTTTTTCCGGTCTCCTCTCAAATTTGGCTATTCCTATTTTGTTGTTCGTCAGTGTGAGAAATTCGCGAGTGAAAATCAAAAGGCAATTTTCAAATCGATCCAATCCCATTGTAAGATTTCCTACTTTTAGATTTTACACCCAAAATATCCTTCTAACACGCAATTGCGTCACGGTCCCTTTTTACTCTTTCCCAAATTAGGAAACTACTTCCAAATTTGGGATGCCCACTTTGAGCGTCCCCATTTGCGGACGGCGGATGGAAGTGGAAATGTCTTACCTTCTCTTTTATTTTTCTAATTACACTTTTCAAGTTTCATAATTTTTTTTTAGTAGGCTATGAACTGTCTCGTACGAGGAGGGTGAGCTGGCTACAGTTTCTCGGCTGTCTGGAGCAGTAGTTATTCATGGTTATCAAGAATCTGCGATTCTTGTGGCTCGTTTTGTGTAGGAATTTTTTGCTGCCCACTGTGACACAAATGGGAGAAGTTAGTGCGCAAAATGGAATGGTCGCGCGAGTTCGTTTTAGCCGAGTGTAGCTTGTGAAGTTTCTAAAGAATACCACATCTTCCACGCTTGATTCGTTCATTAGCCGATATCCAATACTGGCATCTCTTCTCTCCAGGAACTATTTTACTCACAATCTTAAGTCGTTTCTTCCATTTTCTTTTCGTTAGCATACTAATAAAACTAAAGCTGCACCGACACTAAGTAGCTCCATTTCTGACGTCAAACCAACAACTGAAATGTTTGCAGACTTGAGAGAATAATGTGAGCTCGTGAATGTCTCGCATATTTGTATGAAGACAAGTCTGCGTACATATTTCTACGGATACAACAGTCTTCAAATGTGTATGCAGACAAAAGTCTTTAGCGTGGATATACCTTCAGGGTAAATTGTGGATGTAGTGGAAAAATCATAATTTTGCGCTCACCTTCCATAAACTACAGTTTTAGACCTATTACGATTTAATAAGTAGTTCTCTCGAATGAAGTTGCTACGGACAGTGAAAACTTTTAGAGTATAAACTTCTGTAGTAATAGCATAAGCGCCGTACTCACTTCATTGATTTGGAAAAGATTAAAAGAAATGGATAGTGAACACACTAGCGAGGAACTATAGCCTAAATATAATTGGACCATATCGGATATACATATAATTATAAACTTGCAAGGAATCAGAACTCTTTTATTTAGTATAAAATATTTTCAATAATTTGTTCACTGGGCAAGAGAAAAATCAATATAATAAAAATAAAAATACCGTAGTAACCTTGGTCACCCTCCCTCGCTGCGTGACCAAAAAAAGTGTGCGAACAGTCCAATCTTAGGCAATCATTAATCATTCCTTTTGCGGCTGATTCTAATCAATTGCCCAAAAAAGGTTTGTTCTATTCTGAGAAATGAATTGATTGTACTAAGCCTAAAAAAACATTACGAACGAAGTGCTTTGAAACAAGGAATATCACGTGTTTAAATGGCTTTGCAAGTGCATAATTTTTCAACTAAATTTGATTTTAATATCCAAGATTGCTCCATAATTGGTCTGTGAACTGTTTGATACAATGCTTGAAACAAGTATATGGCCTTGCTTGTACATGCTTTGATGAAAGTAGGTAAACAAATCTAAAAAATTACAAAAATAACATACCGTGTGTGTGTGTGTGTGTGTGTGTGTGTATTATATATATATATATATATATATATATATATATATATATACCAAACCTAAAACTAAACCCAATTACCATTCAAACAACACTGGAAAATAGGAAAGGCAGAATGTGTAGTTTTCCCAAATTAAAGGCCCGACAAGGGACCTCCTCAACCCTGAAGGAAAATAGCTTGGTTGTCAGGGGGCCAAGACTTTTCAACCAGCTTCCTAAGAACCTCAGAAACGTAACGGGGGTCAAAGTTGAAGTCTTCAAGAAAAGACTGGATGCCTGGCTCAGAACAGTACCAGATGAGCCGGGCGTGCCTGGCTATGTACGGTGGGGAGCGCAAGAAAGCAACTCGCTCCTCCACCAGGCCAGACCTAGAGGCGGGGGCCACCAGCTTGACCTCCGTGTGAAGAGACCAACGCACGAAACATAAGTAAATAAGTATATATATATACATACAATAAATTCGTGTTTTATAAAATTTTAATTAAAAACAATTTAAAAAGAAATGAGAAAATTAAAATTAATGAACGCCATTTCAGTAATTTATTCGAATCTTTTTCTGTCCTTGGGTTAATGATGATTTTAATTCTTTGACAGGCGAAGAGTCGTTTAAAAATTAAAACTTTATGAAAGGAGTTTTCCAGTGGGTTGTTATTAAAAAAAAATTTAAAATAAGTAGGGGAAACTGACTCCTGGAAGGAGTGATTTGATTGGTTGATGAAGCCATATTTGTTAACGCAGCGACTTCCATTGAACAAGCCTGAATCGATCACCTCCATGTACCATCGGTTACCAAGATCAGAATACTACTGAGCTACAGGTACGCCTAACGGCCAAACGTATCCCAACTTCCAGATCTATCAGTGCAGTGGTCCCGGACGTCTTTCAAAATTTGACAATTTAGCGATATAAATAAATGCAATCTGATCAGTCTCTTAGATGGGGTTTTCCCGTGAGAAGATGGCGAAACTGTAAAAATGGGACCTATACTCATTTGGTCGACAAAACAAACTAAACCTAACCTAACCCAACTCGTTAAGGGTGCAGTTAACTTCAAAAGAAATAATTCGATGAATTTATATTACAAGCAACAAGTAGTATGCATGAAAGTACATTAGTTTCATCTCCGACATAAGGATGCGAGATCTTGTTCGTCATAGCATCATATCCACATCGTGAGTGTGCTTAAATAAGTGATTCAATTTAAGTGACTGGAATGAAAAGCACCGACAATGAGAAATAAAAATATTCGTGAAAAGGGGAAGAAGTACAGAGCGTTCATAAAAGATCTGAACGATTTGATTCGTTAATATTTTTCATATTAAATAAGATATGAAGCGTGTATAAGCCATAGAGCAACTAATAAAGTTTTTTTTGTACAAGATATGGAAAAACCACAACATGGTATCGTATGTGATACCTTTATTTCATAATTAAATATAAATTATTAATTAATTGAATTAATTATCTATACAAAATTGGCTCGGGATTGTTGACATAGCCTAATGGGAATGAAATGATTGCCATACATACATGGAAACTGTATGTAGGCGTCGGTCTGCATAACCACGTGAAACCTTCATTTATTTCACGTGAAACGAAATCTTCCATTCGCTAACCCATGCAAAAACAAGGGAGAAGAGTCAACAACCTTTGCAAAATCAGCAATTTATACAGAAATATGAAGATATATTAAAGGAATAGTCTCAGGGCTGTTTATGTTACAGTAAACGCTTTAAACGGGAGGATGTCTAAAGTCCTCCCTAAAGTTCTGTGTGAATTCCTTATAATATAAGACCTAATGACTGTAAAAGGGTAGGCCTATTCCTTCAGGGGTTAATAAGTGATTGCCTATATTAGTAACAAAGTGTTAATTCGTCGTGTAACTCCATCGTGGCGGCCCTACACCGAAAAAGATCGTAACGCCCAACATCGAAGTAAACTATGTATGATCCATCAAAATTAAGGTGAGGTAATTTCATTTTCATTTTCATTCTAGGGCGTCTAAAATCCCGACGCTAAAATTACCATAAACAATTAAATATAAAGAGGTCCTTTAAAGACCTACATATTCATAACTCTCTAACGAAAATATATAGGGCTTTTGTCGTTCACTCTCCACTGAAATCTGCTGGACATTTCCAACGGATGAGGGTAACAGGCAATCAACCCAATGCCCTATATAGTTTTTCACACAAGACCAAGGTTGTCAACATCCATGAACTAAGAATCAGGATCAGGGATGCAATAGCGATGGTCGATGCTGGCATACTTGAACGCACATGGCGAGAAATTGAATATCAATTGGATGTTGTACGGGCAACCAATGGCGCACGTGTTGAAGTTAATTAAACATATATGTAAAACTTTTAGCTGTGCGGAGTCACATGGACAAACTTGTTTCTTTGTATGTTATTGGGTTATCACATTAATAAAGATTGAAATCGTTCAGATCTTTTATGAACACCCTTTTATGTTTTATTGATGCATGTTCATGTAAAGAGAATAATTAGTAAGATCTTTTAAAAAATAATCTATATTGTAGAGAATGCTAAGTAGACTGATGAGTGCGTGGAAACGTGTGGAAATGATGTAGCACGTCAGATTCTAAGAAATATAGTGGAATGAAAGTGGTTTGTGAAAATAGATAACTGCCTGAATTCGCAAAAGCACCCGATTTGTCTGTAGAAGCACCACTTCACTTTTAATTAAGAGTGATGCCGAGATGGTCCCTTATTTCTGGCGATTCTTTATTTGATATTAAATGGTTGACTTCCCGCTTAGCCTTCAGTCTGTCACAAATGTTATTGTGACAACAGTAATTCTCCTAACCAGGAAAACAAGACCACAATATTTTGGAGGCTATGTAGGCCTATAGTTAAAAGAAGCATCAAGTTTCGTTGTTTCTTTCTCTATTTCTTGCAAACAACTTAGAACAGTGTGTGTGTGTGTGTGTGTGTGTGTGTGTGTGTGTGTGCAGTGGCGGTTCCTCATATGGGCAATATGGGCAGCCGCACAGGGCGGCATTTGTGGAGGGGCGGCATGAGCGCCTGCAAAAAAAATAAAAATAAAAATAAGAATAAATAAATAAAGAAATAAATAAAAATAAAATAAAATAAATAATAAAAGATCAATAAATATATTTTTATTAATAAAAAACCATCTATTGCATTTTCCATAAACCTTCCCATAAAAGACCTAAACAATGCAAAATGCTTCCAGATTAATATTATTGGGAATAAAGGCCCATACTTTAACATATGTAATGTTATTTTTCTGGGTTTGGTTAAATAGTGAAATGTATATTATTTATTACAGAACGAATCTTCACACTAAGCCACTAAGGTCTGTCAAATAACCGCAAATGGATAAGAAGAGGTCAAAGCTATCAGGTGCTCAGTTTAGAAAAAAGAGGAAAGAAGAAGAGAAACGAGCAAAAGATAAAGGTATAGAGCTATGTCATCTACTCTTCACTGCTATATTGCACTGCTATTTTGTGATATAGCTTTCTGAGTCATTTGAAGTGTACTATTATGTATATAATTAGCCATTAACCAAGGAGGTTGTATTATTCATTTGTTTCCTATTCTAAAAGTTTAATAAATTGTGCTTAATAACATGTTAAATTAATTGTACTAGCCTATTCATGCATTGGTCTGTTATGTTCTATTTTACTATTTGCAGGGGCACTTTTGAAATATTTTGGAACACCCTCTGCCACTAGCCAGGATGAGAAGCCGTCTACTTCTGCCATTATTGAGGCTGAGGAGCCATCTACCTCCTCAGCCTCACATATGTCTCCACAAATGCAGTCTGATCCTGAGGATGAAGACCCATTTGCTTCTACTTCTCCCCGGCAGGACTCTTCAGGTGAGTTTGTGTGCACATATGTCTGTGAGTGTGCGCGTGTGTGTGTATGTGTATGTGCATCCCTGCAAAGCATTTTGCAAACAGTTATAAATTATAATGTTATTATCACTGGGTCTGGGTTACTGGGTATGTGTGGTGTTTCACCACCATAATTCCATAACACCACCACCATAACAAAGTGCTGTGAATAATGTGTTATCTAACTTAGGTGTGTATACTAATGAGTAATGCTCTTGTTCTTTCTATTAGAAATGCCTGGAGCAGAATCGCCTCCTGAGGATGAGTCTCTGTCCACCGACCCTGCTAACTGGCCTTCAGTTCTGACTGAGAGAATTCGGACACAACTGGTTTCCAGGGGACCAAGTCAAGTACCATCTGACTTTGTATTCCCTAGAAACGACAGTGACGAAGAAGTTTCCACCATCAATACTTCAGGAAGTCATTGGTTAGTGGGGAAAATATAACCAGAAGTTGGTTGGTCTATTCCTTAAAAAACAACAGCCTTTTCTGTTTCTGTTGTACATTATTTTCCAAGAGGAAAATAAATTTAACAAGTTTGGGACTCTCGGACTGGAAGCATGCAAGCTCATTGCTCACATCACATGACAACAGTTCAGAACACCTAAATTCTATGAAAATCTGGAAAGAACTGGCAGTGAGGATGAGAAAGGGGGAGACCATTGACAAGCAGGAGATGGCACTTCTGGAGGCTGAGAAGTTGAGATGGAGAGCGGTGCTGACACGTCTCACTGCTATTGTGCATTCTCTGGCAGTTAGGAATTTGGCACTAAGGGGACATACAGAAAAATTGTTCTCACCATCAAATGGCAATTTTCTGAAAGAAGTTGAACTGATGGCACAATTTGATCCTATAATGCAAGAGCACATTAACCGTGTCCAAAAAGGGACCTCCAGTCACACCAGCTACCTCGGCCACCACATACAAAACGAACTCATTGATTTGTCGAGCAGCAAGACCATTTCAGCAATGGTGAGCGACATCAAACAATCAAAGTTTTTTTCAATAATTCTAGATTGCACTCCAGATATCAGCCACACTGAACAGTTGTCAGTTGTGATTCGGGTTGTGTCACTGGAGGGGAAGCCCCATATAAAGGAACATTTCATGGGGCTTTTGGAGGCAGAGGAGTCCACTGGTCAACATTTGGCATCTCTGATTCTGAAGAGACTGGAGGAGCTAAAAGTTCCTTTCATGGACTGTAGAGGACAATCATACGACAACGGGGCCATGAGGGGAAAAAACAAGGGTGTTCAATCCAGGCTCCTAGAAATTAATCCCAGAGCTCTGTTTGTTCCATGTGGGGCTCATTCTCTGAATTTGCTTGTGGCCGATGCTGCTAAGGGATCTATTGATGCCACAAGTTACTTTGGCATCTTGCAGAAGCTTTACAACTTGTTTTCAGCCTCCACACAACGATGGGCCATTTTGAAAAAACATGTGAACATCACATTGAAGATGTGGTCTGATACAAGGTGGGAAAGCAAGATCAAGAGTGTGGAGCCCCTGAGATATCAGGCAGCTGCAGTGAGAGATGCACTGATCGAGGTGAGGGACCACACCAAAGACTCTGTAATAAAGGTCGAGGCTCAATCTCTGTCAGAGGAGGTTGGGTCATACCGCTTCGCCATTTGTTCAGTGGTGTGGCATGACCTGTTGTGCCAAATTCAGCATGTGAGCAAGCAGATGCAGTCTCCTAGCATGCACGTTGATGTTACAGTAAATCTCCTAAAAAAAACAGAGAGAGGTCTCCGCAATTACAGGGCAACAGGTTTTGTGGCTGCACAAATGGCAGCCACAGATATCTGTGAACAAATGAATGTGGAGGCTGTGTTAAAACAAAAACGGCTGAGGTCTGTTATTTTATTTATTTGTCGGTTCGAAATCCCAGCTGAGCCGTGAACGGCCAAATTCTAAAGGGCAAGTTCTACCTAAAGCCCAAGTTAAGCTAAATTAAACTTTACGGATTTGAGATCCTATTAGGTCCTACCTCAGGGTAACCTCAGGGTTGCTGACTCGATGCGGGCCTACCTTAGACCTTAAATTACATGAACTTAAAAGGTAAACAAAAGGGTACTATTTGTGGTCTTCTTTATGAACCTTGCAACAACAACGCAACCTGGACTATTGCACGATGCAACAATCATGTATCTAAACAACCAAACTGAATTGCAAGAGAGCTCTCTATCAGACCACACCTTTACGTACGACCTTCCACAAACGAGTAGAAAGGACGCGCAGCATCCCAAAATGATGCCAACAATGTGACCAAACAACGATGCCACAAGAGCTCAAAAATGCTAGTTCTAAATTAATTTAATTTTTCACTAACCTTACAATTATGAGATGGATATATATACACCTTAACTTAATATATATACAAGCAATGCTGCATCAATCAGCTTAGTCATCGTATCGCCTTGGGACAACAATGGTTCTTCCTCTTCTAGATTTTCTAACACTCCCCACCGAAGAGGCATTGTTGTCATTACCTTCTGCAAGGTTAGCCAAGCCTTCTTCATGAGGCTGTAACTCAAATGTTTCATCTTGACTATCTGTGTTTTTGCTGATTTCTAAAGCATAGAGTTTTTGTATAGGTCTCTTTAACTTTCTTCCTGAAGTCTTTACCAGTGCAGACCTAACTAAATTGTCTTTGCCAACAAACAACTCTTCAATTATGCCAAGCTTCCAGCATTGCCTTGGTCTTTCATCCCCAATCATTACCACTTCTCCCACCTTGATACAATTTGCATTGGAGCCCTTTACCTTGCCTGATGGGTAATAATTGAGTTCTGGCAAGTATTCCATCTGCCACCTCTTCCATAACTGATCTTGTAGCTCTTCAAGGTACCTGAACCGTCTGGTTAACTCTCCTTGAGTGCTCTGGATGGGCTGCAAGTCTTCTGGCACACTGGGGTTTGATGTTAATCGTTTACCACAAAGAAAATGATTTGGTGTCAATGGCTCTGCATCCTGCCTACTGTTGTAAACAAAAGTGATAGGCCTACTGTTCACCATTGCTTCTACTTCACATAAAACAGTAGAGAATTCTTCTTTGCTCAATGAGCATTAGCTAAAAGTTTCTTTAATGGACACTTTACACTTCTCACTAGCCTTTCCCAAAATCCTCCCCACCATGGTGCTCTCTCAACAATAAACTCCCACTGTACCCCTTGGTGTGAAAAGTAGGATTGGAATCCTTCCTCTTTTAGCAAGGACCAAATTTCTTGGAGTTCCTTTGCAGCCTTTTTGAAGGTTTTTGCATTATCCGATATGATTTTATTTGGGAAACCCCTTCTGTTCACAAACCTTTTAAAGGCCAAAAGAAATACATCACTACTTAAGTTGCTTACCAACTCCAAATGGATTGCTCTGGTGGTAGCACAGGTGAAAAGACATATATAACCTTTGTTAGACTCCCCTCGCTCATACACATAGACTGGCCCTGCAAAGTCTACTCCCACTACATCAAATGGGGCAGTATAGACACACCGTTCTCTTGGAAGTGGAGCCACCTTTTCATAATAAGGCTTTGCACTCCAACGCTTGCAAACCACACATTTATGCAAGACCTTTTTCACTACTTGTCTAATTTTGAGAATCCAAAATTGTTGTCTAATCTCTATTATCACTTCTCTAACTCCAGCATGTAACAGCTTATGATGATATCCAGGATCAAAAGGTCCACAAAGTGCCCCCAGAAGGTAGCAAAATTGGATGTCTTTTCTCCTCTGGAAGCCCAGAAAACTGTAGTCTACCTCCTACTTCAATAAATCCTGATCCAAAAACACATCCAAACCCTTGAGCGCAGAATGTGTTGGTAGAACCTGTAATGGATGGCTGGTGAGCAATTCCCGCTCTTCACCAAATTTTTCCTTCTGCGCATATACCACCCAGTATTTCCTGGCTTGCCGAATCTCATTACTGTTCAGAATTCCTTCCCTTCTTGTTTCTCCCTTAATGTTGTTGGTAAATCTATATATCCATGCTGTCACTCTTAACAATCTTTTCAGACTGCTAATGCCCCCCCCCCTTTCAAAGGTCCCCTCAATATGGGTCCTGCTGCATAACTTGACAACTGTTCACAGCGCATTTTCTCACCTCACTCACCCATGCTTCTTCAGCCTGGCATTCTCCTACAATAGGCTGATTAGAAGGCCAGTTTTCACTTCCAAGTTTTAGCCACTCTGGCCCATTCCACCACAAACTTGATTGTGAAAGATCTTTCACCGAAATTCCTCGTGTTGGTAAATCAGCGGGGTTTTGGATGCCTGGACAATGCTTCCATTGCTTGGGATCTGTGTGCGCTTGAATTTCCTCCACCCTATTGGCAACAAATGGTTTCCATTTCCTTGCCTGACTTCTTAACCAGTGCCAAACTATAGTGGAGTCTGTCCAATAATAGCTTGGAATTTCATAGAGGGCCAAAGACTTTCGCACTGTAATTGCAAGCCGACTAGCAATAACGCACCCATCAATTCCAACCTTGGAACAGAAAGCCTTTTCAAAGGTGCTACTCTACTCTTTGCAGCAACCAACCTGCAACTTACTTCTCTTGCAATGCGCCTCTTATATAAATACAAGTTGCATAGGCTTCCTCACTTGCATCACAAAAGATGTGCAGCTCCAAATTGTCTGGACTATTGTTCAACTCTCCAAAGTACCATCTTGGGATTTCAATGTCTCCAAGATGTGCCAATTCTTTGAACCAATATTTCCACCTTACCACCATATGATCAGGTAACTCTTGGTCCCAACCAAGTCCAATTTCCCAGAGGCTCTGAAACCAAATTTTTGACTTTATCACAAATGGAGCCAGGAATCCAAGAGGATCAAAGACCTTCGAAGCCAAACTAAGAGCTGTACGTTTTGTCCACCTTGTCTCATTCTCGGCCAGCTCTACTAAAGATTTCCCATTGAAGGTAAACAAATCATCATCTTGCTGCCAAACGATGCCTAGCACCTTTGCGTCTATTGCCCACAACTCCTTAATACCAGAATCCTCAATACTTTCTGCTGCATCAGGTACTACAGAGGAATGACTCATAAACTCTTGTAATTGCGAATGATTGGTCTGCCATTTTCTGAGCTCCATGCCAGCCTCCCTCATTATAGCTCTAGCCTCCATGAATATCTGTTTAGCCATTTCTGTATTATCCACGGAACATAGCAAATCATCAACATAAAATTTTTCCTTATGTGTTCAATAGTGTTAGGATAGACTTCAGAATATTTCTTAAAATGGTACTGCATAGTAGCTGCCAACAGAAATGGACTAGAGCTGAGGCCAAACAACACTGACTTCATTCTATATGCTTGAACCTTAGGTTCATTTTCCAACAAGTCTTTCGTATCCACCCACAGATACCTTACTGCATCTCTGTCCTCTGGTTTTAACTTTATCCGCAAAAAAGCTTGCTTCACATCTGCAGTCAATGCTACTCTACCAAACCTGAATCTCAGTAACAAGGAAAATAAATCTGCATTTAAATTTGGCCCAGCATCCAAACAGTCATTCAAGGACACACCACCTTTGTCCTTGGCTGAGCCATCAAAAACTACCCTCAGTTTGGTGGTAGTTTTGTCTCGCCGTACCACTGCATGGTGTGGCAGATAATGTGCCTCCTGGCTCACCAGCTCACCTTGCACCCTTTCAGCATAGCCCTCCCTTACATAACTTAGGATGGCCTCATCGTATTCAATTAACAACTCCTCATTTTTTCTTAGCCTGTACAATGAAGTCTCCAACCTCCGATTAGCTAGCTGAAGGTTTGAACCGGGTTTGCAAGAATCCTTCCATGGTAGGCCAACTTCATAGCAACCATCTCTAAACCCAATCCCTTTTTCAAAGTGCTCTAAAACATCATTGTTCACTGTACTTGCCTGGTTGTCCTTTATACCAATAGATTCAAGTTCCCAAAATGCTTTCAAATGCCTTTCCAGACCATGGCTGTTCTCCTCAATCTTAACAAAGAGAGCCTTAACTTCCATTTCATTGCAATAACTACCATGTAGCATCCAGCCTAGCTTACTTTCAATAGCTACTGGGCCTTGAGATGTACGGACAATATTACCAGTGATGAAGTCCCAATAATAGTCAGCTCCAATCAAAAGACTAATATCTTCTGTTCCCTCAAACTTATTATTGCCCAAATTAATTCCTTTAACTTGCAATTCTTGGACACATGCCATATCTAAACAAGTAGTGACTGGAGCACAAAGTTCCTCAATCTCTACAGCTTGGACCTTGATAGTGGGACTTTGCGGTAACAACCCTTTAACCAGAACTTCTACCTTCTTAAATTTGGTTCGGTTTTGAACGGAACCCCCAAACCCAGAAATTCTTAAATTTTCCCTCTTAAGTTCTTTAAACTTCAATTTTCTGGAAATTCTGGTCTTAATAAAACTACACTGGCTACCACTATCAAACAACACTCTTACAGTAGCTTCTCCCTCATTCCCAATTAATAAGGCTGCAGTTGTTTGCAATAATCCCCCTTTACTTTTACTCCCTTGCATAGCAGTGGCATGTGCCACTGATGTCTCTACTTCTGGGGTAGGCCTACTAAGAGTGTTTTCACACAATAATGGCTGATGCCTACCATGACATTTTTTGCACAAAATTTTAAACTTACAAAACCTTGCTCTATGACCTTTCAAAAAACATTTAAAACATGCTGTGGACTTAGTTACCCTGTCCTTTCTCTCCTCAAAGGGTAAGGCCTCAGCCACCTCACATTTATATGACTTGTGGTTGCCTTCGCAAAATATACATTCCTTGATTCCCTTTAATTTATTCTCAGAGGAGGCATGTAGAGCTGACACTGTACCTGGGCTATTCCTTTTTGTGGAAACTTTGGTGCTGTGCCTGCCTTTGTCCTCTTGTTTACCATCCCACTGTGCAAACTCAACTCCCTCTCGTCTTGCTAATTCTGTGCCTAAAAGACTTAACATCTGCTGAAGGGGGATGTACACATGTTCTGCAGAGTGTCCCCTACTTAATTCAAGCAAAATTGAGCTAGGCAATTTAGACTCCAGTGTAGGAACCAACATTATACCATACTTTTCCATTCCTACACCCAAGTTGTCCAGAGACCTAGTTCTAATTTCAAATTCATCATATAACTGCCGTAACTCCTTGACACTATTAGGATTATTAACAGGAGGTATAGTTAAAAGTGCACGGAGGTGGCTTTTAATTAAGATCTCTGGCTTACCAAACCGTTTCTTTAATATATCCCAAGCCACATTATAATTAGCCTCTGTTAATGCTAATCCTGCTATAGTCTTTGCTGCCTCCCCTTCCAAGAGGGACCGCAAATAATTAAACTTCTCCACGGCACTTAACACTTGACTAGAATGAACTGCTGATTGAAAACTGTCTGCCCATCCTTGCCATTCCTGAATACTCCCAGAAAATGTTTTGAGTACAAGCCTCGGTAATTGAACTACAGATCTGTTAACCTTAACTTCACAAGCATCATTTGTTGAGTGTTGTGTTTCATTATTAGACCTGGTCTCTAACTGTACTGAGCTGCTAAACTCTTTTGCTCGGAGGCCTACGTTAGTCATATCATCAATAATCTCTTCAAAGTAAATTATGTTATTTTCTATTTCATCCTCTTCTATAAGAGCCTCAATTTTAACATTTACCTCACTTAGAGCAACCTTTTTAGTTTCTAATATGGCAAGCTTCGCAGTCACTAAGCGTAAATCCTCTTGCTCTATGGCAGAATCTATAGTGGCAATGACCTTTGTAATTAGACCTTTGTAGGCACTTCTCCTTTTTATAAATTTGTTCAATTCAGATGCACTCATCTTCAATGTAAACAACCCTTGGGCTCAATACCAAATGAGCTGAATTGGCAGAAATACTTAACCAAACTGATCAAACGCAAATTTTACTTTCAAATAAACTGAATTGCTGAGTGGGGTACTAACCAAACACCAGTATGGAATACCAAATTTTCCACCCCAGGACCTTAATTCAATAATGACCCAAAATTAACCAAACCAGAAAAAATATAGGCCAAAAAACGACCGACGACTGGCCAAGTTTCGCAATTGGGCGACCAAACTTTACCCTGGGACCTTAATTCAATAATAACCCAAAATTAACCAAACCGGAAAAAAAGTAGGCCAAAAAACGACAGACGACTGGCCAAGTTTCGCAATTGGGCGACCAAACTTTTTACCCTGGGACCTTAACTCAATAATACTCAACCCGTCTAGGCCTAACTTGGGATACAATTTGCACAATCAGAACTTTGCCGAAAAATGGTCACTGACTCAGTCTTGGGGTAGAAATCCGGTTCTGAAGGACCATGTTATTTTATTTATTTGTCGGGTTCGAAATCCCAGCTGAGCCGTGAACGGCCAAATTCTAAAGGGCAAGTTCTACCTAAAGCCCAAGTTAAGCTAAATTAAACTTTACGGATTTGAGATCCTATTAGGTCCTACCTCAGGGTAACCTCAGGGTTGCTGACTCGATGCGGGCCTACCTTAGACCTTAAATTACATGAACTTAAAAGGTAAACAAAAGGGTACTATTTGTGGTCTTCTTTATGAACCTTGCAACAACAACGCAACCTGGACTATTGCACGATGCAACAATCATGTATCTAAACAACCAAACTGAATTGCAAGAGAGCTCTCTATCAAACCACACCTTTACGTACGACCTTCCACAAACGAGTAGAAAGGACGCGCAGCGCATCCCAAAATGATGCCAACAATGTGACCAAACAATGCCACAAGAGCTCAAAAATGCTAGTTCTAAATTAATTTAATTTTTCACTAACCTTACAATTATGAGATGGATATATATACACCTTAACTTAATATATATACAAGCAATGCTGCATCAATCAGCTTAGTCATCGTATCGCCTTGGGACAACAATGGTTCTTCCTCTTCTAGATTTTCTAACAAGGTCCACAAAGCGGCACTTCTCCTATGAAGCATCTGATGAGCCCTTGATTGATGCTTTGAAGAAGCTGGAGGTGACATTTTTCAATGCAGTGGTTGATGCTGCAACATCAGCCATTCAGGAAAGATTTTCCACGTTGGAAATTGTGGGAGAAGTGTTTGGAGTGCTGACACATTTCCAAAATCTCACATTTGAGGAGCTGACAGAACAATGTGTGAACCTTAGTACTACACTACACTTTAAGGGACAATCTGACTTGGATGGCAGAGAGCTTGCACAGGAGCTGAAGAACTTGCCTGACTTGCCATCAAAGACCATATCCTTGCTTGAACTGCTGACATTTATCCATGAAAGGGAGCTCTCTGAAATATTCCAAATTTGTGGACTGCTCTCAGAATTGGTCTTACTCTTCCAGTCACTGTTGCTGAAGCAGAGAGGAGCTTTTCAAAGCTGAAGCTCATCAAATCCTACCTGAGGTCAACTATGTCACAGGAACGCCTTACCGGTCTGGCCATCATCAGTATAAATCATACAATTGCTGAGCAGATTTCATATGATGATTTAATTCATGACTTTGCATCAAGGAAGGTAAGAAGAGTCAGGCTTTAGATGGCAGTTGTGCTGTGGTGCAATTTATTTTGTTTCTTGTTCAAAGTGTAGCATAATAATTACCCTCTCTTAAGTGTCTTATTCTATTTATGTGATAGAGCATTTGTACAATTTAGAAATTTGATTCTCTAGTTTATTTATGGCAGTTGTGCAATTTAATTTGTATTTTTCCTGTTCATAGTATCATAATTACATTCTCTTAAGTGAGTTATTCTATTTACGTGATGAAGGATTTGTAAAATTCAGAAATTTGAGTCTTTGTTTTGGTTCTGAAGTTCCAACAATTAGTCCAATAAAAAGTTATTTTGTGAAAGAGTTATGTCTGTCCTTTATTTTGGGGGGATTCGAATGTGTGTGTGTTGGCGAACAGGGGGGGGGGGCGCTGAAGGTGAGGTTCGCCCAGGGCGTCATGTAAGCTAGGACCGCCACTGTGTGTGTGTGTGTGTGTGTGTGTGTGTGTGTGTGTGTGTGTTCCTAACGAAACTTAAGCGTTGTGCCCGCGTCTGGGTAATAAGAAATGGGTGTTTGATGATGCGTATACGAGTGGATA
This sequence comes from Bathynomus jamesi, assembly GCA_023014485.1. Lineage (NCBI taxonomy): Eukaryota > Metazoa > Arthropoda > Malacostraca > Isopoda > Cirolanidae > Bathynomus > Bathynomus jamesi. Next base: position 991,368 of record JAJOZX010000138.1, on the reverse strand, counting down.
TAGTAAATGTTTCTTTCTCGCATAAGTCACATAGTTTTATATATGGCAACTTCAGCCTATCTTTTATACTATTTTTAAGTTAAGAACTAAACTGTCTTATTTTCACTTCGTGATTAATTTCGTATTTAAATATCGTATTAAAATTCAGTAAAAACAAAATAGTTTCACTACTTACGGAACCTATAACGAAAACGTCAACAGTACAGTTCATCGACACCTCTTAACGTATGAATTAATCTGACTTAACCCAATTTATTTTTAACATGAATGACATTTGTTATTAAGATGTTTCGTTGATTAACTTACTCTCCTTAATTTATGGAAGTTCGCATATAGAAAGTGCATCCTTACCTTAGCAGATATTTTATTTTCCTTATCGTAACTGTAGAGTTTCGTGGTCGAAAATTTTGACGACAGCAAATTAGGTAACAAGTTGTGGGTTCTGCACACTCGTTGATGATTCTCAGCAATACTTCTTCAGCCTGGGTTGGGCGGTGGAAGGACCACGGTTGAGTCGCGTTGTTAATTTCTTATACTGCCATTGTTGTTAACCAAGTTATTACGATTTAGCCTATTACTGCGAACAAAAATAAAACGCACAACATATAAGGCCATCCTAGGAAAAAGTAGCTAAGCAACAGAAGTTAAAAACGCCAGAAAACGCAGTTAAATGTTGTACCGATCGTAAAGCGCCATAACTTTGGAAGATATTTCGTCGAATTATCTTCAAAAGTTATGGCACTTTACAATTGGTACAACTTCAACTGCGTTTTCTGGCGTTTTTTATTTTTATCGCCTAGGCACTTCTTTCTAGGAGAACCTCGTATGACAAATATAAACTAGACTAGTATTTTAGCACAAAAGGAAAATTTCCACGATTCCATATTCAAGAAAGAACTTGGAATGCAAATTACCAAATATTTAAGACTACAATGAATGCTATTATTCACGGGCAAGTGCAACATTAAAAACGAGGAAATTAAACATCACAGACAAAAAAAAAAAAAAAACCAAGAATATTCACGCAAATCAACTCAAAGTAAAAATAAAAGTGACAATAAATTTTACAACCTTGAAAATACTCAAATTGTGTACAAAGAATACAGAATACACAATTTACACTTCTAATGCGAGTAACAGTCACGGGAGATACCGTAACTGCAATAAACTAGAGCGAAAATGGTTATCAAATTTGGATAACGACACGCTATAAATATTAATGATATTTTAAAGAAACTGTGTCAAAAGGTTGCGTTAACTTTTATTTTCACAAATTTTATATCTGAAAAGCTTCTTACTTTATGGAATGCAAAAGGCGTGGTTGGATCATATCAAGTTTGATGAAATATTTTTTTCTCACACACACACACAGTGCGCATCTCGGCATAACTGAGGTACCAACTTTTTTTTTTAAAACCATACACATCTAAAATACTAATTAACCAAACCTAACCTTGTGCCATCGAGCCGGAGTCTTTCGGGGACAAATGAAGGCTGAAAGGGCATTTGATTTTGTCATTATTAAATAGTAAAGTTCTTGCTAATCTAGCTTAGCCTAGCCTATCCTAATCAAACCTGATCAGAACCAACAACTTTTTTCAGACAAAAAATGTTTAGATGTTTTTATATAAATTGCTTAATGTTCTGAGGTACCAAAAGTATTACGTCGCAAAAAAAATACCCCACTACATCTGTTAATTATTACACACACAACCTCACTTGTGCTTACGCACGCACACTTTGTCTGTGTGTGTGTGTGTTACACCGATTCCATGAAACACTACCTACCTATGCCAATCCCGATCCTTTGCTTATTTTAAAAAAATCAATTCCCTTCATAAATTATACTAATATAAATGTGAAAACTTTCAATTTTTGTATTTTTACATTTCAAATTTATTTAAATGTTTTTCCTTACCTCACTCCACATTCGACAATATACAGTACCAGAATTTGTTACTCATATACCGTAGCTAAAGTGATCGTAAATAGTTTTATTACTCAGTAAAATGCTAAAATAATTTTATTTTTCTTTCATAAATTGAATATCAATTGTTTAACTTGGTTTTCCTTATGTTGATGTTGAACGAATTTTTCCTTCAACAATAAAAAGAAAATTTTTCATTAAAATTTCAAGACCCTGGTGGCCTAATTTGAATAAAGAGAAAAATGGATAGGCCCAGGCTATACAATTTGGGTTTATATAATTTAAAGTACTTAAAATAGTCAACATAATACGATGGCTTAATATAAAAATTAAAAAATACAACTTAATACAGAATTATTACTAATATAGAGTAGGAGATTACAAAAGTTTATATTTAGAGATTAGCTAGTTACAGAAAACAAGCGGTAGCTCGCTATCGCCCTCCGGGCAGGTAGCAGTATATGTCACAGCTAGCTGTATATTCTGATATGGTTTAAAATTGAAATGGATAATAAATTTTTTTTTCACTTTTTCATGTATTTTTTTTATTGGTTCTAGATTTAAAATTATATTAGGCCCTCATAGGAAGAAGTGGCTAAGCGACAAAAGTTTCTATAGTTTTAGACCTTGCAATAGACATTAAATAGCTCGTGCTCGGCCGCGGAGTGACCTAGGACCGGGAAACTTGACAGAGCACATCGGCAGCTCATGGGCTATCAGTTGGTGGTGGTTGCAGAATTTTCCGATGTGCCGTTTAGTCTGTGCACGGTTCCGAAGAAAGCGGACAGACACACACAGGCACATTTTAGCTCAATAGTATATAGGATGTAAATTTATGGGCATCTTATTAAGCTTTGCCTTTTCTCGAATGCAAAATATATTTTATACAATTACACTAAAATGAGTATAAATTATCACACAGTTTTTTTTATGTTCAATTTTCTATAAATATAAATTGTTTTATAATGAAAATTTTAAAATTTCAAAGAATCGGTAAGAGAAATCGACTTAAATTTGGCCGATGCCGATTTATATATATATGTGGAAAAGTGTTTCCACGAGAAAATAAATTTATGTTAAAATTTAAAGATTATCATTCTGTTTGTATAAATTAACATATTAATCCTTTAAAAGATATTATTCTGTTCATCTAAATTAAAATATGATTCCGTTACATTCTTAATTTTGTATAAAGTGTCTCATTGCCAGTGGAAAGCTCGGCGCCCTTTTTCTTAAGCCTAACGAAAACAGTCCTGCCACATCTAATTTTAAACAGATTTCCAAATTGTAAATGTTCTTTTCAATTATTATAAATCACATAAAACAGTTAAGTGTAAAACTACAATTGTATAAATTCTTTTGCTAATATCCAATTATACCAATTCTCTTGTTAATATAATTATTAGAGTAAGATTTTGCAGGTTTAATAGTCTTCTGTAACACGTGGCACCACAGGGTTTCTCAAGGAGGAAATGAGCGCGCCTTGAGGAAAACCTGCCTCAGCTTCGAGAGACGGAGTGAGAGTCTCGCCTCGGCCTCGAGTGGGTGTGAGTGTTCCGCCCTTGGGCTGGGCCGTTTACGGCTGGTCCCCTTAGCTTTTTGATGTAAGCATTTGCTCGTTAATAACTTCTCTAAACCAAGTGTTGTATAAAGGATTTCATTTCTAATATTCTGTGTTAAATAAAGGACAAAAGTGTGATGCGTCATTTTATAGCCTTCCAAGAAGCATTCCCGTCTAGCAACGGGCCGAGAGAGAGAGGGTACGCCATCAACCGAAGGCATAAATTGTTGTCATCGAAATGCGCAGTCAGAATAAATTAATTACACGAAATAAACGTCCTCATTGGTCCGAGAGAAATTTATATCATCATTATTTCGCTGATATATATATATATATATATATATATATATATGCTGCAAACCCACAAGAAAAGAAAAACGATTCCAAAGGCCTTTCGTGTATTCAAAGCTACACCTCGTCAGGGAATGAAGATAAAAGGCGAGATGCCCATAAATATATACAACGTACAGGAAAAACAAACAATTAGCACGTACTTAACAGGTTATGAGAGACAAAAGAAATTTTAACATGATATCGTCAATTTTATACGTCCCCACACTGTTATTGAAATTGTTTTTAAAATGAATAAATGCACATTCTAGAATATTTCGTTCTATTATATCTGTTTTTAACAAGCGCTTTAGAACTATCCCAATATATAGGCCAAACTGGTAAAACGTTAGATATTAGGGTAAAACAGCATAAATATGCTTGTAGAACAGCTAATACTTCCGGTTCTAGGTAAATTCCACCGCGGAAAATTGCACCACGGTAAATTCCACCAATGGTAAATTCCACCCAAATTATTTAAAATAAAATATGATTTAAATAAGTAAAATGTAAATATTTTATTCCTATGGGTACAAATAGAAGAATACAACGAATATTACAATAATTTATGGTGCTCTTCCAATATGTGCTCTACCGCGAAATTTACATTCCAATACGTGATCTACCTTAGATTATTCGGATTAGCAGCAGGTACGTTAGTTAGCCTTATAAGGCTAACTAACGAAAATATCACGACTTAACCTAACCAATCGTCAAGGGCGTATAGTTGACCTAACGATTGGTTAGGTTAAGTCATGATATTTTCGTTAGTGCTAATCCGAATAATCTAAGGTAATATTTACATTTTACTTACATTACTTAAATATGATTTAAATAAGTAAAATGTAAATATTACCTTAGATTATTCGGATTAGCACTAACGAAAATATCATGACTTAACCTAACCAATCGTTAGGTCAACTATACGCCCTTGACGATTGGTTAGGTTAAGTCGTGATATTTTCGTTAGTTAGCCTTATAAGGCTAACTAACGTACCTGCTGCTAATCCGAATAATCTAAGGTAGATCACGTATTGGAATGTAAATTTCGCGGTAGAGCACATATTGGAAGAGCACCATAAATTATTGTAATATTCGTTGTATTCTTCTATTTGTACCCATAGGAATAAAATATTTTCATTTTGCTTATTTAAATCATATTTTATTTTAAATAATTTGGGGTGGAATTTACCTGGTGGAATTTACCATTGGTGGAATTTACCTGGTGGAATTTACCTGGTGGAATTTACCTGGTGGAATATACCGTGGGGGAATATACCGGCCACCAATACTTCCAATGCTTTATTTAACCATATGTATAGATGTAACCATAGCATCAAGTGGGATAGTTCTAAAGCGCTTGTTAAAAACAGAGATATAATAGAACGAAATATTCTAGAATGTGCATTTATTCATTTTAAAAACAATTTCAATAACAGTGCGGGGACGTATAAAATTGACGATATCATGTTAAAATTTCTTTTGCCTCTCATTAATCCTTGTTAAGTATGTGCTAATTGTTTTGTTTTTCCTGTACGTTGTATATATTTATGGGCATCTCGCCTTTTATCTTCATTCCCTGACGAGGTGTAGCTTTGAATACACGAAAGGCCTTGGAATCGTTTTTCTTTTTCCTTGTGGGTTTGCAGCATTCAGTCATTTCACGTGTTTTATTGTGAAATTCATCCCATATATATATATATATATATATATATATTATATAAACTTTCCGGAGGTAACAGGACTTACTCAATACAGTCTAATGCAAAGAATTTAAAAAATCAACCAACCCGATTATCCAAGATCCACGAGTCCTGCCGTTTATCCTCTAAGGCCTAAGCTATGGAATTCTTGGTACAAAAACGTCTGTCTGTAGCTCCACTTAATTTCGACATTACTATTATTTCTAAACAACTGTATATATTTCTATCCTTAGTATGTGAACTGTCATTTTATTATTAACATTTGTCGGATCACCTGAAGATCAGGGACCCAGCCTTTGTTAGTTAGCCTTATAAGGCTAACTAACGAAGGCTGGGGGGCCTGATCTTCAGGTGATTGCGATTCTATTTGTCATATGGACAGTGCCAATAAACCTTCTCATTTTCATATATATATACACAGTATATATATATATATATATATATATATATATATATAATATATATATATATATATATATATATATCCGTAGCTGTTATGCCAGCATTTCCTTGGGTTCTTTTGCATTATCCTCCCAACACTAATTTTTTTTATATAATGTTGGTTTGGTTTTGGTACTTTAGTTTCCTTCCATTATAAAAAAAATTAGTGTTGGTATTAGGTTAGGTTACGTTAGGTTACGGTAAAAACAGCCCGCTTAGCCGTAGTTAGCCGGCTTCAAGTTAGGTTAGGTTAAGAATATTTATTCATATAACTAATGATGTAATTTCAGATATTACTGCTTTCATGCCTTTTCACGATTAAAAATTAAAAGTGTTTTGCTGACGTACTTTATTTTCCTTCCATTATAAAAAAAAAAATTAGTGTTGGGAGGATAATGCAAAAGTACCCTTCCTTGGGGTGGGCTGATTGTATTAAATTTTAATTATTCAAATCTTTTATTTTTCGTCGTATCCCCCAGTAATTGGGAGACCTGCGGTACCCCAATGACTGAAGGTTCAATTATTTGGTCAATAAAATTATAGAAGAGAACGTAGCCATGAAAATCTTAAGCTTCACAAATGACACAATGTGAAAAGATTTTCATGGCTAATTTTTTTTTCCTCTCTAACCATGTAATAATCAGAGGCATCATTTCGAGGGGGCCGTGAGGGGCGGTCGCCTACCCCCCCTCCCAAGCTCACTAGGGGAGCTTCCAAGGCCCTCCAAATGATATTCTAAAAAAAAAAAGACGCCTAATATTTTGTGGATTACCAATATAATGAACTGCCTAGTTTAAAAACTTTAGAATAATTTTAATAAAATAATGACAATGAATAATGACAATGAATTATGACAAAGTAATGAGCGATTGTTTTGGGTTGAGTTTGGTGAAACACTATTTACGAACTACAAGGAGAGATGATCGACTGAATGACTTGCTTCTGATGGCCTCAGAAAAAGAAGTGGTCAAAAACCTTAATTTTGATGTTTTGGTTGATGATTTTGCAAAAATGAAGTCTAGAAGATATTCTCTACTACATTAGGTGATATAAATTTCATGATTTATTGCTTAACTTAATAATTTGATAGTAAACTGTAAATAACCAGTCTAGCTGATACCATTTAATCATTCTTGTTTATATTAATTTGATTATAAAGTACATTGTGAGGAGCACTTAATACATTTTGATGCGAGGGGCCTCTCACTGCCTTCTCCTCACCTCCCCCCCAAGCAATAATTATTTAAAAAATTCAGCGTCCTTTTTAGAGACTCAAAAGTTCACGGAGACAGACAGACAATCACACGCAACTTGCTTTTAAATATATAGTAGATATACACTAATATATATATATATTTGTGTTGTGTGTGTAATTTTAGGAACAAGTGCCTAATTAGAGTGTGTATAAAGCTTTATTTAATTTAGGTTATATTAAAAATTAACGAAGCCTAAATTAACCAGTTGTAAATTGAATTAAAGAAAGTAATTTAAAAGAAAAAGAAAATCTTTAAACCAATGAGAGTATTAATAATTTAAATATTTCATGCGCAAAACATTACACTCATCATTGGGCTAAGTTTAGGTTTATCTGTTAACTACAGTACAAGACCTACTTTATGACTAGTTGTTCAGCTATCTACTAGCCTAACTAGGTCTAATTATATCATAGGCACTATATGCTCAGTAGTTAAGGCCTACCTATTAAGCCTGTTACGAATTTAGGCTTTAGTTTAACTTACGTTACAGTTTATTTAAACTCGGCTACAGTATATTTAAAATGAACTTACCCCAAGTTGGATCTCCATAAATATAACTGGCGCTGTATTATTGTTTTAACTTTAGTCTCAGAGAGTTACCAAAGTTTCGGGGTTACGGTGGGATAATGTCCAATCAAAGAGTATAGGCCACAAAACCAAAAGTCTTTTTATCACGAGAAAAATAATGAAGTTAAGTTATCAGTATGCTTAGCTATTTGAATAGAATCGCATCCTTTCTATAGACTAGGCCAATTATTGTTCATATTGAACTTAATTCACTGTCCTCCTTTTACTATTTTCAGTTTATACATATATACAGTAGGCCTATATATGCGTGAATAACCTATAAGCACAAATGTACTCAATCAGTTATCAATAGTCAATACCAATTGCAGTAATTAGGTGTCCTTTAGGCCTTCTGTCAACTATTAATTGTTAACTAATTGTTTCAATCTGCATTATCCTCCTGCGAAAGTAGTTTGAAAAAAGTTGAGAAATTTCAGTTCAAATTAACAATTTCTACACCACCACCTAACCCACAGCTTTCCAAACTGGTGTGTCGCGACACATTAGTGTTTTTTGTACTTTGAAAATTTTGATTTTTCTATCAACAAAATCGGCTACAAGATAAATAAACCACCTACTGAAAAATTATCTGATATTTGATAACAAAAATTAATTAATGTGTCGTGAAAACTGTTATGCTTAAATAGTTTGTCGCCATCGTTAAAAGTTTGGCAATCTCTGACCTAACCACAAGTTTCTTTGGATTTCTTTTTATACAAATTGCACCGTTTCACATTTTCTCCCACTCACTGGCTCTTTTATCAAAGCTCACTTTAGGTATTCACTCATTTTGTATTATTAAATCTATCAACGTCTTTAGACACATCTTCACTACACGACTCTCCATTAAAGTTTAAACCACAATGCTCTAAACTCTAAAGTCTAAACTTTGAATGACATTATGACGTAATGCAAAAACTGGTATACGTCATTGAAATGGGCGGGATTTTGATTATTTCAACTTTTCAAAATATGTAGTGTCCATGAAACTACACAGTAATCTAAAATTTTGATGAACACTCATAATATAATCTCAATTAATATTAAGTTTCAGGTACACCACATTTCGGTGAGCCACTCATTTCATACTCTGGGCTAATCAGAGTGATTCTTACATCCGGGTTAGGTTATGTACGCAGGTTTGGTGGTCGTCCGTCCCAGATTGGTTAGTCACTAACTTTCAGCCAATCAAAATTAAAAAAATATGGTGTCCCCGAAATTCAATATAACCTTAATTTACATCTGAAATTTGCAAAATTCACCCAAACTGCCTTAAATATATTTTAACTCTTGTTTGACTCGCATTTTTAACCCAAGATGCAAATCCTTTCCTCAATGAGAAAGGAATCATCGAATAATGGAGTTGCAACAATAATTAAATACAATTAAGAAGTCATTAAAAACGCTTTAAATTTTAATTTAATACAATGGACCCGAAAGAAATAATTAATTAATTATTATTATTATTATCACCAGCATCATCAGAAATCGAAGCCCCGACCTCAGTCTTCACATCGCTTATGGGGAAATGGTGTTACCCACTGAGCTGAGGGCGCTGGCTATAAGAGGAAGATGATCGGGTTGTTTGTCGAGTCTACACAATCATTGTAAAAGTTATTCCAAAGGAAGCTGAAAACTCGGAAAAGAAAACCATATAAAAATTAATTAAATTTCAAAAGTTATTTTAAAATAGGGTACTTTCCTGTTATCCCGGACTCCAGACTTTTTGCCAGTTGCCCGACTTCAATTTTGACACAGAATATTTTTGTTAAAACTAACGAAAATATCACGACTTAACCTAACCAATTAATTATCAAGGGCGTACAGTTTACCTGACCGGGCATTCAGTTGACCTAATTAGTTGGTTGGTAAGGTTAGGTTAAGTCGTGATATTTTCGTTAGTTTTAACGAAAATATTCTGTCAAAATTGAAGTCTGGCAACTGACAAAAAGTCTGGGGTCCGGGATAACAGGAAAGTACCTAAAATAGTATTTACTTGCTTTCCCTTCTTAAGTTCAAAATTGATTTAGAAGCTATTAGGGCATGGTTAATTAATCATTTTTAGAAAAAGTGATGAATGATGAAATTTTCTGATTAAACAATGATTAACTGATTAAAATTATTAAAAATTAAATACTTCTGAAAAGAATAAGAAAGAGCTTTACCGTATTGTTTCTGTTGCGTGAGATAAGACCGAAGAAAACATTTTGATCAAACATTTAGTTTGCTTTAGTTCAAGAAATCAGGCATGAGCGGATTAGACAGTTTATACATACAAAAAGGTGCCGAATTCAAATGATACATTATAAAATTTAAGTAAAATAGTGAAATTATGAGGAAAATTAATCATGTCCCTTCATTTTCTAAAAAAAAAATTTTTTTTGATTAATTAATGATTAAATTCGAAACAATGATTAACTGATTAATCGGAAGTAAATATTGGATTTTACTCCCAATCTGGTTTTATAATGAGAGCAAACTTTTCTGGTTAATTTTGAGGTGCTTTGCACGAATCTACCATTGGTTTCCCGTGCAAATGTCTAATTTTTGAGATATCGTAACATAAACATATAGGATATGTTCATGTTACGAGATCTCGTAAACGACAAGAAACGTGCAAAACACCTCAAAATTAACCAGAAAAGTTTGCTCTAACCGGGTATTCAATTAACCTAACAGGTTAATATTGGTTATTTCCCCTAAATATCTCCTGGTCTTTTCGTATTAGGCACTCACTGTCACATTTCGGGCAAGTTAAGGATGAGAGAATAACGCCGTAATTGATAAAAACATCCAATGCTTTGTCTTCATCTAGGGCACATGACGAATCAAGTCCTCAAAGTCGAAATCACACGAACATCACGTCATAATTCTATCGTAACCACCACCAAACTGAATCCAATTAGAAAAAAAAAATAGCCAGAACAGAAAACAAACTAATTAAGCAGCCAGAGTAGCGAAAAAAGAGCCAAATCAGGAAAAATATTTTATGAAAAAAGTACATTATAGCCAAAACAGGAAATATATTTTATTAAAAAAAGTACATTTGAACAAATTTGCACAAGATAAGATATATACATATTTTTAGTCAGTTTTTAATGACAATTCAAATATATAGTACTTGTTCAACTGCTTGTGACTGGGCGTAAAATCCAAGGTAATGGTTCAGAATACGGGTGCCACTTAATTAAGCAAAATTTCGAAAAATACCATAGAGACAAAGTTGTTTCTCTCATTAAAATACGTTGATTGCATGTGTCGCATAGTCAAAAAAACGAAGTTAGAAAATTATGAAAAACATATTTTTGAATATGAATCTAGGAAATTTTGAGTTGGCAACTCTACTATCGTATCGTTCATTCACTTCAGTTTGAAAATGGCTTCGGTCTGTGACGGGTAAAAATCACATATCACAAATTGATCGGTATAGGGTTTTATATTTTTTAGGTTAGTTAGGTTAGGTTTTCCATGAAACCTAGGTTTTTCTCATGGTTTTTGATGTGTTTCATGACGTGTTTTTTCCTCCAAAACATGCTAAAACCATTGGTTTCCTGTTGTTTAGGATAAATCTGACCATCGCTATTACAGTAAATTATTGCTTGTGTTGTGTTCCCCCACCCAAAACCCCCGGTTCCCTCTTTGGTCCCCCCAGATTGTAGGAGGGGTTGCGGGGGTGAAATCACTTCAAGCAATAATTTACTGTAATGGCGATGGTTACATTCATCCTAAACAACAGGAAACCAATGGTTTTAGCATGTTTTGGTGGAAAAAACACAAAAATTGAGGTGGCGCCCCTATTCTGAACCGTTATCAAATCCAATATTAACTTAATCGGAACCATGCCCTAGAAGTTATGTTAAAAGTTCAGATGTCTTATATTATTTTTTATGAAGAGTAAACCAGTCTGGGTATAGCCTAATTGTAAAGTCCTGAAGGTCCTGGATTAGACTTGACTCAGAGTTCAGATTTTCTGAAGTTAAGGTGCTTCTCCTGGGTCTCTCTTGGTGGGGTAACAGTTAGGATCCCACGTAAAGCTGTAGGTCCCCTCTGTACGACCTTCGATATTAGAAGGCGATTAAACAACTCAAAACATTATTATTATTATAGGAGTAATCATCATCCACACTATAATTCACCGCGTGTCTATCTGTCTGTCTTTTTCATGAAACTTGGTGACAACACCCTCTGGGATCCCTGGTGTTTTTAGCAACTTTTTTTCAGATCAGGTGTCCCCCTAAAACAATTTACCCCAATTTATCCAAAAAAAAATTTGTACGGTAAAACACAAAGCTCTTAAATTTTAGGATTTTGGCCCATTAGTCTTGGGATGTGAAACTCAAAATTTTTATAGTTGTTTTCTTTCGTGAATCTCTTGATCTGCTGACATTTCTGGCTATTAGAAAAACAAAATTTTATAGAAGGGTGGACTGATGGCCTTCCCTATCATTAAAGTCCCAAACCGCTTCTATAGAGTTTCATACACTTCAATGAAGAAAAAGTTAGTGAATAAATTTAGAAAAGAATGTAGCCATCAAAATTTTTAACTACGTATCGGAAACCATGATAGGTTTAAAAAAAAAAAAAAAAGTGACAAGTTTTATTTGAAATTTAACTCTTTTGTAAGTTTCAAGTAAAACTTGTGAAACTACATTTAAAATTTACGTGATTCGTGAGCTAATTGAAAATCTTAAACTGTAACTCGCTTAAAATTTTCTTAAAATAATTTTCATTACACTTTATTACTTGACTCTTGATTAAAAAGAGAATTTTGGAATGTTCTGAAAACTTAATCCAGACGAAGAATCTTAGGGCATGAACATGGCAAGAAAAAGGAAGCCATCACTTGGAAGAACTACAGTAAATATGAGGCGCTCCAGACCACAAGTTGCCAAGCGCCAAAATTAAAAAAAAAATAATGGAGAAAAATGCAGTTAAAGTTTTGAACCAATAATGATATTTGATTAATTTCGACAATACACACAGATTCACAATCTGCTCCCTGACTCACCCACGGGATGGAGGAAGGGTGAGGGAATACAGTGGTATAAATAACAATTCTGACCCCACTGGCGCTTGGCAGGTTGTGGTCCGGAGCGCCTCATATGTGTTGCTCGAAGAGTAATAAAAGTCTTCGCAGGAACTAACAAAAATATCCCGCCCGTAGGTCTGGTTTTAATAATAAGCTGACTAACCATGACTAACTAATTAGATACCGTAACTATTTTTAAAATAAATTACAATCCCTGTTTTTGTAACAATAGAAGACCAGTGTCGGGTCTACGCAACCCCATAATGAAGATTGCACTTATAGGTTCATTAAACAATTTATAGTTATTAAACCAGTGGTTCCCAACCTTTTTACTATGGTGGCCCAGTTTTGATAGTCATAAATGTTGGTGGCCCATTATATATATATATATATATATATAAGGATATTTTTTGTAATACATCTGGCTTATTTTGAAGCATTACAAACACTAGTTGTGGCCCACTAGAAAATCCACCATGGCCCACTAGAAAATCCACCATGGCCCACCGGTTGGAAACCTATGTACTAAACAATAACAAAAATTAACTTGTACAGAATAAAATACATCATTTTCATAAAAACAAACGTACTTTTATCGTAATAGGCCACTGACTTTCTACGGTTAAATCTCTCTCAGATTGGTTCCGAAATAACCCAGCAAGAATAACCAAAACGTTAACAACATTTACTAAATGTCCAATTTCTTGCTGGGAAAGAAAAAACAATATGGTGAAACTCGAAGCAAAGTATCTATTACGTCCAAACATGACACCATTTCAGATGAAAATGTGCGGTATGTAGAATAGATTATTAAAGATATTAAATATCTAAATTTACAATCTTATTCAAAAGTGACTGAAATAGGAACATCACACAGTGTTTCGGTTATGAATTAACAGTCGTCATCAAGAAATAAATATCTTTTCATATTTATTCTTAACTGGATGAAAACATTGCGTTAAAATTTTTTATCTAAAATGTCTACTTAAAAATGTAGCATACTTTAATTAAAAGAACATCCATAACTTTTAAATATTATGAGGCGTGTACATTATTACGAAATGTTATTGCTTATAAATTGTCATAATATAAACAAACGTCACTATAAATCATTATTCTATGTATAAATAGTAGGTGGGATGCATTTGTGAAATTAAATATTAAGGAAAGTTATTCTGTATGACCAAGTGGTTAAACTGGGCTGCTGCTGCTGCTGCTGCTGCTGTTCAGGAGGTCATAAGATCGAGTCTGGGTGAAGACTTTGTAATTTCTGACTTCGTTGGTGGGTCGCGGTTCGGATTCTATGTTAAGGCAAACTGCAAGTCTAAGTGGGGCAACAAGTTTGACCTTCGTCAGAATAAACAACTTAGGCGGAGGCAAAACTAAGGTTAACTTTATATATGATGGACTATGTCTTTTGTTAACTTAACAAAATGTCGCATTACATGCCATAGAAAAATTCGGGTTATTTAGGACATATGCACCGAGACACGCACAATATTAGAACATAAATTATACTGATTATATTTTAAATATAATCTTTCTTATGATAAATTAATGTAAATACAGTGATGGGTCTTATCTATAATATAAAAAACCAGTCCTGTCCGTCTGCAGACACCATCCTATCTACTATTGAGCTAAAATGTGTCTGCGTGTGTCTGTCCGCTTTCTTCGGAACCGTGCACAGACTAAACGGCACATCGGAAAATTCTGCAACCACCACCAACTGATAGGCTGAGTGATAGCCCATGAGCTGCCGATGTGCTCTGTCAAGTTTCCCGGTCCTAAGTCACTTCGCGACCGAGCACGAGCTATTTAATGTCTATTACAAGTGAATATAAGTACTTCGAAAACGAAAATGACGAGAGCAAAAATACATAAACAGTTTGATAGTCCCGATAATACGTAAGTAAGTACCAATATACAAATACATACAGTGTGTATATACAATATACATATACACAGAGCTAGCTGTGACATATACTGCTACATATACTGTGACATATACTGCTACCTGCCCGGAGGGCGATAGCGCGCTACCGCTTGTGTATTTACTATTAATCGATTCCGAACATAGAAATAAATGCACTTTGCTTTGTTTAAACTTTTTACTCTCGCGCGTTTAGATTTTCATTGCTTGATACAATGGGTTCGGAAGTGAAGCTTAAGATTTTCATGGCTGCGTTCTTTTCCATAGTTCTATTGACCGAATAATTGACTCCCCAGTAATTGGGGGGCCTGCGGCCCCCCAATTACTGAGGTCGAAGGCCCCAGCACCGCAAGTCTAGGTCCAATATAACTAGTTACTATAAATAAATAAATGAATCGTGAAGCTTCTCTCTCTCATATATATATATAATATATATATATATATATTATATATATATATATATATATATATATATATATATATATATGTAAATAACCCTCACTCTCCACAGATTGAGGTCTTTCTTCGCTTATCATCTTCCTAACTCCCATATCGCATACCCAATAAGAAAAGTCAAAGTAGTTTAAACTAGATTCTGAGCTTAATAATATAACAATAGAAACTCAGTCACAACAACTGCGAAATCTGCAGATCTGTCACGAACGAAACGAGGGCAATAAAACGCTGATTTTTGTTTCTATCTCCAAGATTTTAATTGTATGAAATAGGATAAGGATGATATTGGTCTCGAAATGTAAAATAAATAAATGGAATGGAATTCTTCTGTGACGATTGAACAACGAAGCTAAATTCACGATCAGTACTGAATAGGGGAAAATAATTTTAAAAATCAAGAAATGACCAAGATAGGAAAAGAAGAAAAAGAAAACATCAGAGCTACGGAGAAGGATATAAAGGGGAGAGAAACGAAAACGCACGTACAGAAAATTAAAAAAAAAAAAAAAAAATCCGACACAAAACGAGAATACACAATAAAAAAATATGCATAAAAAAATTAATGATAAAAGGGTATACCTTTATATCGTCAATTAATAGTAATAATAACGTCTTGAGTTAACTCCCTTCGTAACGACAAAGGTCATGTGACGGAAGGTACCTACAGTTTTACGTGGGATCCGAACCACGTACGGTTTAGGTCCCCTGAAGGGAGGACGGTCACCCATCCAACGTCACTTAGGCCTATCCTCACTGATTTAATGGAAAGCCGTTATCACTGAAGCTGTTGTTATTTGTAAATACTAGGTCCAAGTTGTTAATTTTTCTTGTATTATTTGTGTGTGTGTGTGTGTGTGTGCGTGTGCGTTAAACAAAGTTCATCTGTTAGAGACAGCAGCATTCTTCTTCCCTTGTGCCTCCCATGTCTTTGCTTAGGATTAAACAATGGAAGAGATTCTGTTATCCTGAGAAGGAAAGGCATTTGAAATTTTGAAAAAAATCCGAAAAAGCAACCAAGAGGAAAGAGAAACAATTTCGAGAGACAAAAGCGAACAATGTTCCGCAAGAGAAAGACAGTAGCTGCAAAACTGGAGAATTGAAAAAAGTGATCACTGAAAACCCAAAGGACAACATTCGGAGAAAAAAAAGAGGAAGACCCTGCAGAAGCTATAAAAGAAAATACATGTTATTTCTATAACTGGAAAAGGGAAAACAATTCAGTGACTATCGTAAAGGGGGGGGGGGTAAATAATGCATTTTAACTCATGTCCTAAAAGAAATATCTGAAATATTAAGAGCTCAATATGAATAAACTTTCAGTACACCCCAAAAAGATGAAATAATGTTACAGTAATTCTGTATTTGAGAAGAATTGGAAAGAGAATATAACAAAATTTGATTGTACACCAGAAATATAACAAGAGTTGTAGGACAACTGAAATAACATTTAGCAGCAGTAGTGGACGAATAGAACGCTACGCTGATTAAAAAAAATGTGAGAATGAAATAATTATACGTTTCTATGTCGGGCATGGATAAGATCTGTGGACACGGAAGAAATACGAGACTTTCTGAAAAGAAGGAATGTTGTTCTTATATAAATGAGGAGAGTTAAAGAATTATAGACCAGTATCACTGACATCTCATTTCGAAATATTCGAAAGAATAGCAACAGAATAAATCTATGACATTTTGGAAGAGCAAGAAAGATTCAGTAAGAATTTATCGCAACAACCAATTAAAAGTTTTAAGAACATCATTGCTACACTCTAAAACAATTAAAATTATTATGTAACAGATAGACTTCTAATTCTTTTGGGTTTCAGAATTGGACATTTACAATGGATTTGAGTGCCGTGAACGTCTCAAGAGTCGTCGCCCTAATTGAAGATGGTCGGAGCCGATGCGCTAGGAATTCCAAGAACAACGGTTCGACGTGTCTACCAACGTTATGTGGAGACAGGAGAGTACACCCGAAGACCAGGATCTGGAAGATTGCGCTGCCCGTGACGATCGTTTCATCGTCTTGAGTGTTTTGCGAGATCGTTGTTTGACTGCCACAAATGTCCGCAATGAGCTGGAAAGGTCTAGAGACGTCAGTGTATCGGAGCGAACCGTCAGGAGGAGACTTATGGAAAGTGGCTTACATGATAGACGTCCAGCAATGGGCCCGGAATTGCTCCCACGCCACCGCAATACTCGTCTTGCTTTCGCTCGTGAGCATGTCAACTGGACTCCTCCAAAGGCAACCCTCTCCGTAAAAGTGCACGGGACGAATCTTTCTCCTGTTCTTCTCCACACTCTTTCCCGTCCATCGGATGTTCGAAGATTAAATCTTGATTCGTTCGTAAACAATACTCGTCCCCATTGGACCATAGTCCAATTGACATGCTCACGAGCCAAAGCAAGACGATCATTGCGGTGGTGTGGGAGCAATTCCGGGCCCATTGCTGGACGTCTAGCATGTAAGCCACTTTCCATAAGTCTCTTCTAACGGTTCACTCCGATACACTGACGTCTCGAAACCTTTCCAGCTCATTGCGAACATTTGTGGCAGTCAAGCGACGATCTCGCAAAACACTCAAGACGATGAAACGATCGTCACGGCAGCGCAATCTTCCAGATCCTGGTCTTCGGGTGTACTCTCCTGTCTCCACATAACGTTGGTAGACACGTCGAACAGTTGTTCTTGGAATTCCTAGCGCATCGGCTCCGACCATCTTCAATTAGGGCGACGACTCTTGAGACGTTCACAGCATTCAAATCCATTGTAAATGTCCAATTCTGAAACCCAAAAGAATTAGAAGTCTATCTGTTACTAAACGCAAATGCCTACTCCCACTAGTAGAAGAAAAAGTGGCACTAGCAGTCTAAGAGCAACTGAATATCAGACTGTCGAATTCTTAAAAGAAGTCAAAAATCCGTTACAGCTAGTGTGTTCGCAGCTGACGTTATTTTGTCTTGCTATTTGGTTGCCTCATAGACTATATTTTCGAATTTTAAAACTTTTATAAACAGAAGCTTGCCCACTTTTGCTTTTCGCGATATTCCAAGTGGGCCGATTTTTCTGCCGCTCAGTCTATATATATATATATATATATATATATATATATATATATATTATATATATATATATGAAAATTATTTCACGAAGGTAACACGTGAAAAATATTTATGATGAATAAAACCACGAAGGAAAGGAAACACAAATGGTGCTCAAGCGCTTTCGTCTAATGACATCCTCAGGAACACTGAAGTACATAAAAAGGTTAAGCCTATATATAGGTTACAGAAAGAAAATAAGAAAAAATAAATAACATACATACACACACACAATATATATATATATATATATACATACATATCTATATACAAATACATACATACATACATACATACATATATATACAATAAACAGAGAAGTAAAAATAATAAAAAATTAAAAATTAAAACCTTAAAGGATTACCAGTGAGGCATACAGATTTGTAAGGAAAAATATCGATTTTTAGCACAAGATCAAATGGATTATAAAAATACAAATTTATACTGGAACTCTGCCGGGTTTTAACACAATGCTGCCTATGGTCAGGTTTCGATATATATAAAAAAAATAAAATGCAAATTAAAAGTTAATCGATTTTTAGCACAAGATCAAATGGATTATAAAAATACAAATTTATACTGGAACTCTGTCCGGATTTTAACACATTGCTGCCTATGGTCAGGTTTCGATATATATAAAAAAATAAAATGCAAATTAAAAGTTAATAAAGTAGAAGACAAGTTTACCAAAGATTTAATGTTTTACACTTCTTATCTAAATCTGTTTTAAAGGAATTCAACATAACAGGATCGAGTTGAAAAAGACCTTTGCTTATGTTGAAGTTATTTGAAAGTTGGATAATGGCAGACTCAAGAATATTTCTATTAACAATGTTGCTTGAATGGAATAAAACTGAAGCATTATTCCAATCAATACAGTGGGCTAACTCTGACAAATGGACAAAAAGGGCACTGGACAACTGTCCTGTTCTAACGGAATATTGATGCTGTTTTATACGTGTGTGCAAATCCTTTCCCGTCTGACCTATGTAAAAGGAATCACATTGTTTACAACCAATTTTATAGATAATGCCTGAATTATTGGTAGGGCTATTTTTAACTATGATATTTTTCACAATATTGTTTAAGTACATTAGCAATGCCTAAAAAGCCCGGGAAAAATGGAAGTACTAAAATATTTTTTGACAAAGTACGAGTGTTAATATTGACACGATAGAAAGTTCGTTTTGCCTTGTTGAGACAAGATTCCATAAACGCAGATGGATAACACAAATCACTTCCAATACCGTTGATTTTTTCCAATTCGGCATCGATGTATTCCGGACTGGCGATCCTAAGGGCGCGGAGAAACATTGCTGAAAATATGGCCTTCTTAGTGGGGGTATCATGTCCCGAGTAAAAGTGTACGTAGGACAAATTGTTTGTCGTTTTCCGATAGATACTAAACTTAAAACCTGGGCTTTCCCTATGTACACGCACATCCAAAAATGGGATTGAATTGTCTTGCTCAACTTCTAAAGTAAACTTAATGGAGGGGACTTGATCATTTAACTGAAGGAGGAAGCTATCCAGGTCACGATTCATGGGCCAGATACACAAAATATCGTCGACGTACCGCAACCAAGGGATGCCAACCCCCAGGATTCTCGGAATATAGGTAATTTCGAAAAACTCCATATAAATATTGGAGAGGAGGGGCGATAAGGGGTTGCCCATAGCCATCCCAAAAACTTGTTGATAATACTCGTTATTGAAAGTGAATTTACAGTCTTTGATGCAAAGCTTAATGAGTTCCAAAACAATGTGTGAAGGTAGTGGCAGGTCATACTTATGTAATTCTTGGGAGAGAAAGTCAAGCATATCGTCAATCGGCACTTTGTAAACAATGAACAAACATCAAAACTAATCAATTTATCGTTAGTTTCAGTACGTGCATTATTCAATTTTTCCGTAAGATCCATGGAATTTTTACATGTGAATCAGAGATAGTTCCGAGAATGGGGGACAAGACTTTGACAAGCCATTTGGAGAGTTTATAAGTAATAGAACCCACCGAGCTAATAATAGGGCGCATAGGGTTACCAGGTTTGTGGGTTTTAATAAGACCGTAAAGGTAGGGCAGAGCAGGTGAAGTGGACATGAAAAGCGGAATTAAGTTCTTATGATCTTTGAGAAGGCGTTTCAAGCCACTATTAAATGATTGATGACGTCATCCTGCGGGTTCTTCCTAAGTTTGGTGTATGTGGCGGGGTCCTGGAGAAGCTCGTTCATCTTTCCGATGTAGTCCACTTTGTCCATAATAACTATGGTGTTAGCCTTGTCTGCTTTAGTAATATGGAGCTCCCCATCTTTTTTTAATTGTGAGAGGCTATTGCGAAAACGTTTAGGAAAGTTATCTTCGTAATTACCATTCGCCGCACTATAAACGAGGCCTTTAACTATGTTAAACAAATACTGAGGGAGATTACACTGTTTTTCAAAACACGCGAGACTGTAACAAATTTGTAAAGCCGAAGGTTTTTTAACAATAAAAAAGGACATACCATATCCAAGGGCACTTTTTGCATCATCACTAATGTTTTTCGAAGAAAGTTCAAAACACACTTTGAGCTTGCTTTTTTACTCCACTGACTATCTCGAATGAGACTTTTAATTTTTCGATCCAAAATGTTACGAAGTGAAGTAGTTCTCCGACGCAACTCGTTGTAAATTTCATCAAACAAAGGTTGGATCCACGGTTGGGGAATAACGGTTACAAAATTATGTTTGGCGATGTTTAAATTTTTGAAGGCGGACCACTCATTTTGTCTGGTGACTTCAATATGTTTCTTTAAAATTAATCTGCTGAAGTTGTTGAACGGATGGTCGTCAATTTGTCTGAGGCGAATCGGAAGCAGGGATTTGGGAAGAACTTGCTCCTCCAGACACTTAGTAAGAAACTTCCGTCGGATACGAATTGCATGCCCCTTCATTAATGTAGAAGAAAACACGGACACAAACGGAGACAAGAGAGGGAAAAATTGAATAATGCACGTACTGAAACTAACGATAAATTGATTAGTTTTGATGTTTGTTCATTGTTTACAAAAGTGCCGATTGACGATATGCTTGACTTTCTCTCCCAAGAATTACATAAGTATGACCTGCCACTACCTTCACACATTGTTTTGGAACTCATTAAGCTTTGCATCAAAGACTGTAAATTCACTTTCAATAACGAGTATTATCAACAAGTTTTTGGGATGGCTATGGGCAACCCCTTATCGCCCCTCCTCTCCAATATTTATATGGAGTTTTTCGAAATTACCTATATTCCGAGAATCCTGGGGGTTGGCATCCCTTGGTTGCGGTACGTCGACGATATTTTGTGTATCTGGCCCATGAATCGTGACCTGGATAGCTTCCTCCTTCAGTTAAATGATCAAGTCCCCTCCATTAAGTTTACTTTAGAAGTTGAGCAAGACAATTCAATCCCATTTTTGGATGTGCGTGTACATAGGGAAAGCCCAGGTTTTAAGTTTAGTATCTATCGGAAAACGACAAACAATTTGTCCTACGTACACTTTTACTCGGGACATGATACCCCCACTAAGAAGGCCATATTTTCATCAATGTTTCTCCGCGCCCTTAGGATCGCCAGTCCGGAATACATCGATGCCGAATTGGAAAAAATCAACGGTATTGGAAGTGATTTGTGTTATCCATCTGCGTTTATGGAATCTTGTCTCAACAAGGCAAAACGAACTTTCTATCGTGTCAATATTAACACTCGTACTTTGTCAAAAAATATTTTAGTACTTCCATTTTTCCCGGGCTTTTTAGGCATTGCTAATGTACTTAAACTTTTGGATATTAATGTAGTATTTTCATATAACAATATTGTGAAAAATATCATAGTAAAAAATAGCCCTACCAATAATTCAGGCATTATCTATAAAATTGGTTGTAAACAATGTGATTCCTTTTACATAGGTCAGACGGGAAAGGATTTGCACACACGTATAAAACAGCATCAATATTCCGTTAGAACAGGACAGTTGTCCAGTGCCCTTTTTGTCCATTTGTCAGAGTTAGCCCACTGTATTGATTGGAATAATGCTTCAGTTTTATTCCATTCAAGCAACATTGTTAATAGAAATATTCTTGAGTCTGCCATTATCCAACTTTCAAATAACTTCAACATAAGCAAAGGTCTTTTTCAACTCGATCCTGTTATGTTGAATTCCTTTAAAACAGATTTAGATAAGAAGTGTAAAACATTAAATCTTTGGTAAACTTGTCTTCTACTTTATTAACTTTTAATTTGCATTTTATTTTTTTTATATATCGAAACCTGACCATAGGCAGCAATGTGTTAAAATCCGGACAGAGTTCCAGTATAAATTTGTATTTTTATAATCCATTTGATCTTGTGCTAAAAATCGATTAACTTTTAATTTGCATTTTATTTTTTATATATATATCGAAACCTGACCATAGGCAGCATTGTGTTAAAACCCGGCAGAGTTCCAGTATAAATTTGTATTTTTATAATCCATTTGATCTTGTGCTAAAAATCGATATTTTTCCTTACAAATCTGTACGCCTCACTGGTAATCCTTTAAGGTTTTAATTTTTAATTTTTTATTATTTTTGCTTCTCTGTTTATTGTATATATATGTATGTATGTATGTATTTGTATATATAGATATGTATATATATATATATATATGTGTGTGTGTGTGTATGTTATTTATTTTTTCTTTTTTTCTTTCTGTAACCTATATATAGGCTTAACCTTTTTATGTACTTCAGTGTTCCTGAGGATGTCATTAGACGAAAGCGCTTGAGCACCATTTTGTGTTTCCTTTCCTTCGTGGTTTTATTCATCATATATATATATATATATATATATATATGTTAAACACAGACCGTGCATGGAACAAGGAACTCTTCTGGGAAAATTAAATCCACTATAGTCCGAATAAGTAATGGTAAATGACAAATACCATAGTTTTTCTTTTTCATGATTTTAGCCCGACGTGGGCAACGGGTCTCTCGCAAAGAGATCCCATAAATATAGCTTCCCTCACCAGCTATCTGCAAAGCAGACAGGATCCAGCTTTGGGACATGGATCTAGGGTTTAAAGCAAGCCTAGATCCCTACATTCAGAACCTCTATATAAGTAAAAGACTCGTTGCATTCACGTCGGGTGGAATAAATCAAAGAAAAGGGGGTAACTATTGTATTTTTAGCCAAAAAAAAAAAAACTTAAACCTCAACCGGGACATTGAGCGTCCACTTTTCAAGGCACATAACACGTCCGTTTAATATACACAAATTCAGAATGGTTCCCTGAGACAATTATATGTTAAACACAGACCGTGCATGGAACAAGGAACTCTTCTGGGAAAATTAAATCCACTATAGTCCGAATAAGTAATGGTAAATGACAAATACCATAGTTTTTCTTTTTCATGATTTTAGCCCGACGTGGGCAACGGGTCTCTCGCAAAGAGATCCCATAAATATAACTTCCCTCACCAGCTATCTGCAAAGCAGACAGGATCCAGCTTTGGGACATGGATCTAGGGTTTAAAGCAAGCCTAGATCCCTACATTCAGAACCTCTATATAAGTAAAAGACTCGTTGCATTCACGTCGGTGGAATAAATCAAAGAAAAAGGGGGTAACTATTGTATTTTTAGCCAAAAAAACCAAAACTTAAACCTCAACCGGGACATTGAGCGTCCACTTTTCAAGGCACATAACACGTCCGTTTAATATACACAAATTCAGAATGGTTCCCTGAGACAATTATATGTTAAACACAGACCCGATTGAGGTTTAAGTTTTGGTTTTTTTGGCTAAAAATACAATAGTTACCCCCTTTTTCTTTGATTTATTCCACCCGACGTGAATGCAACGAGTCTTTTACTTATATAGAGGTTTTGAATGTAGGGATCTAGGCTTGCTTTAAACCCTAGATCCATGTCCCAAAGCTGGATCCTGTCTGCTTTGCAGATAGCTGGTGAGGGAAGCTATATTTATGGGATCTCTTTGCGAGAGACCCGTTGCCCACGTCGGGCTAAAATCATGAAAAAGAAAAACTATGGTATTTGTCATTTACCATTACTTATTCGGACTATAGTGGATTTAATTTTCCCAGAAGAGTTCCTTGTTCCATGCACGGTCTGTGTTTAACATATAATTGTCTCAGGGAACCATTCTGAATTTGTGTATATATATATATATAATATTCATGAAATTACTCTAACGCATATATTTATGAACCATTTTGAGGCTTATATAAAGCAAATACTGATCAGTTAAAAAAGTCACGCTAATTGCTAAACCTTTGTGCACATGCGCGCAGAAAATGATTATAGGAATACCATAAAGGAAGATTTAATGATACCCTTTGCAGGATTGTACCCCACTTAATACCAAAATCGTGGCTACAAGACTGAAGTGATGATATAAATATACTTTCGTCTGTAATTTCTGTCGTTCAAAGAATGTGTATTTTCTGACATAATTATTCCCATATATTTTGTTATGATTATCATGATTGCTACAGAAATGGTTCGGAACGTTGGCAAAAACAAAGAAAAAAAAAAATTATAGATGGAAAATCCACTAGGTTTCGTTTGACCTAGTTATATATATATATATATATATATATATATATATATATATATATATATATATATAGTGGGAGGGGCTGAGGCAGATTTTCAACAAATATTCAAGATGGAAGGGTTTTCGCCTCCTTTACTGCATCCCACCTGATTTAAAGAATTTTATGGTACCCATTCATCTACCAACCAAAGGAAGGATGAATACGTGGGAGAGCTACGCGCCGCCTGCCCGCGACGGGAATCGAACTCGGAATCGATGAATTTATACGAGTATATACCTATATATATAGTTTTGGATAAAAAATATTTTTAATCGTTTTACAAAAAAGCAGTGTTCCTCCGATAGTTTTCCCTATTCAGGGCACAAGTAACTCGTACCATCATTGCCGCGTATACAGAGGGTGACTGTACTGACAAGACTAAGGTACGGAGTTCATCACTCACGGAAGGGACAAAACTTTGAATTATCAAAGGACCACGTCATGGCCGCGTCATAACACCCCTTCCCGTTAGATCAGCAAAGATAAGCAATGTTGGGTCTGTTCAGTAGTTGGATGGGGGACCGTCCTCCGCGTTCAGATGCTGTATCGACCCTTAGATGGGTGCCCCTCCATCACGTGACCTTCGTGGTAAGAAGTTAAATATCAGGTCATCCCATAAGTAATGTCGTTTTTTACGATAGATTAAGTTTAAACTAGTCCTACTCGGTTTAAGCATAAATTTTCCGAAGGTTATATCTAAGAGGAGATCTATCGTCTTTCGCTACATACTTTACAGACCTTGACCAGTGAAGACGTGTGTTTTGCTTTATGTGAACCCCTCATAAACATGGCGGTATCAGAAGAGCATATCAGGGATATAATGCTTAACGAGTTAAAAAAAGGGAATAGTGCTACTGAAGCAACGCGAAACATTCAGGACGTTTATCGCAACGATATTCTGCATGTGAGGAAATGTCAAAGATGGTTTCAAAAGTTTAGGAATGGTGACTGCTGTTTGACAGATGCAGCACGCTCTGGACGCCCTACTGAGTTTGATGATGACCTGCTGTTAGCCGCATTTGAAGAAGACTGTTCAACAACTGTCGAAGAATTGGCCCAGAAACTCAATTCATCCCCGTCCACCATCGATCGACATTTGCAACAACTTGGGAAAGTGCCTAAATTAGGAGAATGGGTGCCACATGAATTGTCGGTCGACAATCTGAGGGTGCGGGTAAACATTAGCACAGCTCTTCATTCCCGTGAACTCCAAGATCCGTTTTTGCACCGTTTAGCGACTGGTGATGAAAAGTGGATACTGTACCAGAATGTTAAGCGTCGTCGACAGTGGGTTTGTGCCGGAGAACCAGCGACACCACAGCCAAAACCAAATCTTCACCCTCGGAAGGTGTTGCTTAGTGTTTGGTGGGTTATATAAAGATGGTGTAATACACTTTGAAACCTTACCACGCAACCAAACAATCACCGCTCAAGTCTACTGTCAACAACTGGATCGATTGAACACTGCACTAAAAGGAAAGAGACCGTCTTTGGTTAATCGGAAAGGAATCGTGTTCCACCACCACAACGCACGTCCTCATACCGCTCGGATCACTTCTGCAAAAATTGAGGAGCTTGGGTGGGAAAAACTTCCACATCCTCCAGACCTTGCGCCTTCAGGAGTCTGCAAATCTATCTTGACGAGAAACAGTATACTTCTTTAGATGACCTGCACACCAGTCTTTGTACGTTTTTTGCCTCAAAACCGCCTGAATTTTATAAACATGACATTGAAAAGCTTGTAGGACGTTGGCAGAATGTCATTGATTCCGATGGAAAATACATACAGATTAAAAAGTTTTTTTTTTTTTTGTCCGATCTAAAAAACGACATTACTTATGGGATGACCTGATAATTCCAAACATTATCATTAATGACTTATCCTGTTCAAAGTGGTCCAGTTCATAAACCTCTTGCTTGCGTTTGCTGTTAGTTTGTGATCATTGATATAATAAGGATATATTAAGCACAGATGTGACCACAGGTGTGATCACAGATGCTTCGAAGCCGTTTTAATCCTTGATAAATAAACTCACTTTTGGATTACACAAGTACATTTCGGGAATTATACAAAGAAATTCCTTTCTACAAAAACAGGATGCAAGTATTTAGTTGAACTTAAAAAATTATATTTATATTCACTATCTTTACACAAATCAACTATATTGTGTGTGTGTATATATATATATATATATTTTACGAAAGGTGCCCCCATAAGTCCCTTTACCCTCACCATATTCTAGCAGGAAAAAAATTCAGGGCTAAAGGGAATTATGGGACATTCTGTAGAAGCCCCGCTGCTCTTTGCGCAGCAAAACCCCAGAAATAAATACAACATAGAGGGAGACTGGGTGGGGTTCATGTGTTACTAAAACCTTCCCTGGTTCTCCCTTAATACTCGTAATTATAATAAATTTGGTGCAAATTACTCTAGCTGTTTAGGCGTGTATAAAAGGAACATGGAACATCAGTCAGACATACATAATTAATCATTTAAACGGCAGTTCAGGATCGACCCCTCTGTAGCATCCCGCCTTATTTGCGGTATATATATATATATATATATATATATATATATATATATACAGGGTGGGCGGAAAGTAGCTCCCTATTTTGGATTGGTAAAAAAATACGTATTATCCATTTATTTCAGAAGAAATAATATGAAAAGGTAGGCATACATGGTAGGTTTTCTCTAAAATTCAATGTGGGCTCCAACTCTTTCCACCAGCTTCTGGAGCCGCCCAGGAATGGCGTCCACTGACTTTAGCAGGAACTCCGGCGGGATGGAGGACATGACTTCCCGAATTCGGTCCTCCAGTTCTTCCAATGTCCTCGGCTTGGTGCGGTAGACTTCTTCCTTTACCCACCCCAAGAAAGAAGTCGCACGGTTACCGCTGAAAAACGGCAGAATCGGTTCAGTGTAACGGTGTGGTGTGGTATGACCTCAGATCAGGTTGTGGGCCCGTTCCTTCTGCGCAACACCATGAATGCTGAGTGGTACCTTGCTATGTTGCGAAACGAGGTCTGGCCGTTTGTCAGCACATGGGAGAACATCGACGATCTGATATTTATGCAAGATGGCGCCCCTCCGCACTTCGCTCTTGTTGTCCGTGAGTGGCTGGATGCCCACTTCCCTGGGCGTTGGATGGGTCGTCGTGGTCCACATCAATGGCCAGCCAGGAGCCCCGACTTGACACCGTGCGACTTCTTTCTTTGGGGTGGGTAAAGGAAGAAGTCTACCGCACCAAACCGAGGACATTGGAAGAACTGGAGGACCGAATTCGGGAAGTCATGTCCTCCATCCCGCCGGAGTTCCTGCTAAAGTCAGTGGACGCCATTCCTGGGCGGCTCCAGAAGCTGGTGGAAAGAGTTGGAGCCCACATTGAATTTTAGAGAAAACCTACCATGTATGCCTACCTTTTCATATTATTTCTTCTGAAATAAATGGATAATATACGTATTTTTTTACCAATCCAAAATAGGGAGCTACTTTCCGCCCACCCTGTATATATATATATATATATATATATATTTTAACTGCAAACAACACATAGTATAATTAATGTAAAGAACGACGCGTCGTATATATATAATGAATTTCACAATTAGACACGTGAAATGGATGAATGATGCAAACCCACAAGAAAAAGAGAAATGATTCCAAGGCCTTTCGTGTATTCAGAAGTACACCTCGTCAGGGAATGAAGGGTGGAGACAAGATGACCAAAAATATATACAACGGGACAGAAAAACAAAAAGATTAACATAAGATTGACAAGAGTTGATTTTCTGTCCCGTTGTATATATTTTGGTCATCTTGCCTCCACCCTTCATTCCCTGACGAGGTGTACTTTTGAATACACGAAAGGCCTTGGAATCATTTCTCTTTTTCCTTGTGGATTTGCATTATATATATATATATATATATATATATGAAAATTATTTCACGAATGTAACACGTGAAAAATATTTATGATGAATAAAACCACGAAGGAAAGGAAACACAAAAAAGGGTGCTCAAGCGCTTTCGTCTAATGACATCCTCAGGAACACTGAAGTACATAAAAGGTTACGGCCTATATATAGGTTACAGAAAGAAAAAAATAAATAAATAACATACATACACACAAACATACATATATATATATATATATATACATACATATCTACACACATACATATATATATATATATATATATATATATATATATATATATATATATATATATATATATGCAATAAACGGAGAAGTAAAAATAAAAATTAAAAATTAAAGATTAGAGGATTAACAAAGAGGCATACAGATTTGTAAGGAAAAATATCGATTTTTAGCACAAGATCAAATGAATTAAAAATACAAATTTATACTGGAAATCTACCCGGGTTTTAACACTTTGCCTTTTAGAGTCAAGTTTCGATATATATAAAAATAAAATGAAGATTAAAAGTTAATAAAGTAGCGTACAAGTTTACCAAAGATTTAGCGTCCTACCCTTTTTATCTAAATTTGTTTTGAAGGAATTCAAAACAACAGGATCGAGTTGAAAAAGACCTTTGCTTATGTTGAAGTTATTTGAAAGTTGGATAATGGCAGACTCAAGAATATTTCTATTGACAATGTTGCTAGAATGAAATAAAACTGAAGCATTATTCCAATCAATACAGTGGGATAACTCTGACAAATGGACAAAAAGAGCACTGGACAACTGTCCTGTTCTAACGGAATATTGATGCTGTTTTATACGTGTGTGCAAATCCTTTCCCGTCTGACCTATGTAAAAGGAATCACATTGTTTACACCCAATTTTATAGATAATGCCTGAATTATTGGTAGGGCTATTTTTTACTATGATATTTTTCACAATATTGTTATATGAAAATACTACATTAATATCCAAAAGTTTAAGTACATTAGCAATGCCTAAAAAGCCCGGGGAAAATGGAAGTACTAAAATATTTTTTGACAAAGTACGAGTGTTATTATTGACACGATAGAAAGTTCGTTTTGCCCTGTTGAGACAAGATACTTCAAATCCATCTAAAGCTATCTTCAAATATGAAAATTTCCTACCGAGGGGGGGACACCCCCCTCGGTAGGAAATTTTCATATTTGAAGATAGCTTTAGATGGATTTGAAGTATATTCCCGTTATCAAAATCTTGCTTGTTCACACACCCAGGCCAGGTCTGAAATGTCTCAGGATCGGACATAAACTTTTTTTTATTCTTTTTAAGGAAATTAATTTTGTGGCAACCGGGATACATGTACCTTAAGCCATTTTAAGTCTTCAGGTCTTATTTTTCATATATAGGAGCAAACAAACGCAATCGAAAAATCGTTGGTCACCGTGAGCAGGGGGGGGTCCGGACCCCCTCGACCCCCCCCCCCTGGATCCGCGCCTGGATCTGTGTTACCCATCTGCGTTTATGGAATCTTGTCTTAACAAGGCAAAACGAACTTTCTATCGTGTCAATAATAACACTCGTTCTTTGTCAAAAAATATTTTAGTACCTCCATTTTTCCCGGGCTTTTTAGGCATTGCTAATGTACTTAAACTTTTGGATATTAATGTAGTATTTTCATATAACAATATTGTGAAAAATATCATAGTAAAAAATAGCCCTACCAATAATTCAGGCATTATCTATAAAATTGGGTGTAAACAATGTGATTCCTTTACATAGGTCAGACGGGAAAGGATTTGCACACACGTATAAAACAGCATCAATATTCCGTTAGAACAGGACAGTTGTCCAGTGCTCTTTTTGTCCATTTGTCAGAGTTATCCCACTGTATTGATTGGAATAATGCTTCAGTTTTATTTCATTCTAGCAACATTGTCAATAGAAATATTCTTGAGTCTGCCATTATCCAACTTTCAAATAACTTCAACATAAGCAAAGGTCTTTTTCAACTCGATCCTGTTGTTTTGAATTCCTTCAAAACAAATTTAGATAAAAAGGGTAGGACGCTAAATCTTTGGTAAACTTGTACGCTACTTTATTAACTTTTAATCTTCATTTTATTTTTATATATCGAACTTGACTCTAAAAGGCAAAGTGTTAAAACCCGGGTAGATTTCCAGTATAAATTTGTATTTTTAATTCATTTGATCTTGTGCTAAAAATCGATATTTTTCCTTACAAATCTGTATGCCTCTTTGTTAATCCTCTAATCTTTAATTTTTATTTTTACTTCTCCGTTTATTGCATATATATATATATATATATATATATATATATATATTATATATATATTAATATGTGTGTAGATATGTATGTATATATATATATATATATATATATATGTGTGTATGTATGTTATTTATTTTATTTTTTTCTTTCTGTAACCTATATATAGGCCGTAACCTTTTATGTACTTCAGTGTTCCTGAGGATGTCCTTAGACGAAAGCGCTTGAGCACCTTTTTTTGTGTTTCCTTTCCTTCGTGGTTTTATTCATCATATATATATACTGTATATATATATATATAATTACTTTTCCGATCTGACGTTGAATTATAAAGAAAGATTTTTTGAATTCTACTTGAGATAAGATTCATATTCAGAATGAAAGCGAGTTCTATACGTGGCCTTTTCAGATTCATTTTATCAAAATTAAGAAAATTAATTCTAAAAGTGTTTTAATTCACAGTATGGAAATGTATATACGAGTGTATATAAATTTTCTTCAACAATTTTACCTTGTAATTTAATTATCAAATGACAGACCCATCAAACTTTTGCTCAAAAGAATATTTGGATCACTTTAACATATTGCTTCCCAAAGCATTCGGGAAGCAATATGTTAAAGAGAGGTTCCTGGGAAGCAATATGTTAAAGAGAGGTTCCTGGGAAGCAATATGTTAAAGAGAGGTTCCTGGGAAGCAATATGTTAAAGAGAGGTTCCTGGGAAGCAATATGTTAAAGAGAGGTTCCTGGGAAGCAATATGTTAGAGAGAGGTTCCTGGGAAGCAATATGTTAAAGAGAGGTTCCTGTGAAGCAATATGTTAAAGAGAAGTTCCTGGGAAGCAATATGTTAAAGAGAGGTTCCTGGGAAGCAATATGTTAAAGAGAGGTTCCTGGGAAGCAATATGTTAAAGAGAGGTTCCTGGGAAGCAATATGTTAAAGTGATCCGAATATTTTTATTCTTTTCAAGTTAAAAGCGATACTAAATTCTATTTAAGGTATGATACTTAGCTTTTCCACGAAGGCTGCTGCCATCATATCGTAAACAAAGTCTTCCAAAGGCAAAGTGACGGGAAAAACAAATCAACCCTACGAGTGTGACGTCATTGGTAGTCAAAAAAATCTTGAACGAAATATTTCTTTTGTACTAAAAAAGACAAATGGAGTTAAAATTGAACTGAATGAAATTTGAACGAGAAGTAATATAAATTATAAGAGGATTGATCATTAGTTTTGTTTATGATTTTTTCGTTTATATATTTTTTTTTAAGTTTAACACATTTTTATTTCATATTATTTCGTTCAGAGTAATAATATACGCTCAGAATGTATGGTATTTCACTCATATTTATAATTCAGTCATTCTCCGCTCCACCACACGGACTATTCCGAGTCAGGTCTGCCGAGTACATAGGAACACCCGAAAACACCTGTTTGTAACTTCTTTGTTCTGACCTCGGTTCTTCGAGGACTCATTTTTTTCTCAGCCTGTGGGGTGAGTGGAGGGACGCAAATAAACCATCCAACCAACACTTTTGTGAATTTCATTAACGAACTTTTTAATATAGAACACACACACACACACACCCCTCCTCCCTGATCAGTGAATTTTAATTAGTGAATTTTAAACGCATTGAGAAAATTGAATTTTTATATTTTTTACCCAAATTCAAACACAATATATATATATTATATATATATATATATATATATATATATATATGAGTGTGTGTGTGTGTGTGTGTGTTTTCCACCAGTTTTAATTTCTTTGATGTATAAATACAAGTAGAAAAGACGTTCATCCTACAGTCATTTCTAACTATCGTCATTACATCAAAAGTAAATTATTACCTAATTTCAATGTGAAAAGACTATTTAATTCACAGAACGTAAAACCATCATGGCGTACATATGAAAAAATAAAAAGGTTTCTCTTCCGAGACGTTCTTCCGGTTCAAGTGTAAATGGAAACAAATGAAACGTGCAAAGAACCTCAAAAAGAAGAGATGGAGGAGGAGGAGGAGGAGGAGGAGCAAAAGGGGATTGATAAAGAGCTGGGGGAAATGGGGGTTAGTTTAATCTATCCCTCGCAAAACGTTTATCTTAGCTCGCTATCTCAGCTTCTCCCCACTAACCGCGATAAGGCCGCGAGATAACCAGAGAGCTACGCCTCGTATTCCGCTTTCTTCAAGTAGTTCAAGATTGGTAGTCTGCAGAACTGAACTGTTGAAAATACATTGCGTACAATGGAGAATTCTCTAAACAGGTACGTTTAGAAGAAATTGTAATGTGAATTAGGGATTAGTGCAAACAAAACATTTGTGTTAATGTTTATGGAATGTGTGAATATGTTAAAATAACGATATTGGCCATCGTGGTCAATGTGCTTTCAAAATGTTTGAATTTAAGTTCAATTGTAATTTAGAAATAAATTATAGTTCTTTGTATAACAATATTTTGTAACTCCGTTATATATATATATATATATATATATGTAACAGTAGAATTATTTTATTACTCGTAAACACCCCACGCATATATATATATATATATATATATATATATATATATATATATATATATATATATATATTGGAAAAGCTGGTATTCGAACTTAAATAGTTTAATAAAAGATATGGATAACGATATAGCCAACAGATAAGATACGTTATATGTATGTGTGTGTATATATATATATATATATAAATATATATATATATACCTTAACTGAAAACCAGGATTTACTGATGTAAATGTTTTTACCATGTTTGAATAGTGGGCCTATGTAGTTCCGGGACTACCAAATCCCCCCAAACTACATATTTACTAAAAGTTTTACTTATAGAGTTGTCATTTATTATTACCACCTTACTATCTATTTTATCGTGGTGAAAATATATGTAGTTCCCAACACTCAAATATCGTATAGAGACATAGCAGATACAATATATAGGACACATTATTCGTCATATAATGAAAATGAAGTTACCTTATTCATTTCTAATGTGATTACTGAAGAAGTGAATATTTATAACGAAATTTGCCCTCTTTCATTTCTGACCCTGTTTATCATTATATATATATATATATATATATACAAAGTCCATATATATATATATTTGATTTTATCACCCCTACATAGTTTCAAAGTTACTCACTTCAGTGCTGAAAATGACACGAAATCCCTTTTTACTGACATTAACCAGACTTATAAAATGTTAAAATTTAAAACACATTTCTAGTAAATACAGGGGACATCTCAACTTTTGAATTGTAATGAAAGTCGGCGTCTCCGAGAATCTGACGCAATGTGAATTCCAAAGTATGAGTTTAATTTGTGTTAAGACAGGTGTTGGTTAAAAATGTTTCTGGATTTACTTGTTAAGAGTTTTATTATTTTTTTATTTAATGTTTATAACAAATGTTTATTTAACCCTTATTTCATAACCTTGTTAAACTGTACTAAGGGTATATATTATACCAAGGTTATGAAATAAGAGCAAACCCCTATACCAAGGGCATATTTAATCCTTGGTTCGAATTAAAGGTTAATAATCAGTTAGGAGGACCAAAAACTCGCGCAGCACTCAGACCAACTAAAGAGACTCATCGCTCCAACCAACATTATCGGCATTTGAACCCCCGACCCTCGTTTTCACTTTGCTTATAGGGAAACTGCTTTACCTACCGAGCTATAGAGGCTGGCTAATGTTTACATATCTTAAAATAGAAGCTAAAGTTAATCTTTATAAGAAAACACAAATTTCGACTTGATCTTAATTTAAATTCAAATTCAAATTTTTCGACCTCTCTGATAGAAAAAATGGATCACTTGAAGATCAGGGCCCCCAGCCTTCTTTAGTTAGCCTTATAAGGCTAACTAGCAAAAATATCACGACCTAACCTAACCAATCGTTAGGTCAACTGTATGCCCTTCACGATTGGTTAGGTTAGTGATATTTTCGTTAGTTAGCCTTTTAGAGGTAACTAAAGAAGGCTGGGGACCCTGGATCTTCAGGTGATCCGAAAAAATTAATAAAATACTAATAAACGATATAAATAAAAGTCATAACTTATAGTTTTTCGTTTAGATAAAATCCTCCCCACGAAGACAACCCATAAATCCATTTCTATAAAACACGAAGCGATCATGAAATATAAGTTATAATTCACTAAATTCGTGCCTCGTGCGTGTACATAGGTGGAATAATGACTTGCAGAATTAAGAGGACACTAAATCCAAACAATAGAATTTAACTAAAACGCACAAGAAGAAAACACTAAAATAACTAATAAAATTTAAATAATAATAGTAATCAACCACATTCATTTAGAATTACGCTAAAAATCTAAAAAAAAGATAGTGGAAGAGTTGAATAGTAATATCAAACGTAAAGATGATTATGTATGAACTGAACGTGTAAATTATTCAATACAGTTGAAGTAGTTCAAGATTTTTTTTTTTTTCCCCTTAAACCAAAAAGTATAAGATTTGTTATTCAAAATCAAATATTTTAGTAATTCGTCACCTACCTTACGCACATTTTGGGTTCCTTTCCGACAACTACAATAAACTAAATTTATACAAGCACGTACAGAGTGATTACAAAGTCACTTTGCAGAGTAATTACAGCCTATCTGTATGTATGATGCCCTTGTTTTTCATGCAAAAGGACTTTGTGGCCACGCTGTAGAAACATTTGTGGAAACTTTGCATTTTAGTAGGATATATATTATTATTTCCGGTGGGACGTTACAGTCCCTGGTACTGAAAGGGTTATAAGTAAACAGTAATAAGAACGAAGACAAAAGAATGGAACTTAGAAAAAGTGAAATTAACACTTACCAAATTGTTTTAAGGAGTTTCTATCTTGCAATCCATCTGATGTTGAAGTCTTTCACCTAACTCGCGGAGGACTCGTAGTTACTGAAATATTTAGTTTTGAATAAAACCTTTTGATATATGACTTAAAGAAATATATATCCATCGTTAAAGGGTTAAGGTAGACAATATTAGTTTTCAAAAGAAACGTTTCAGAAAAATAAGAATTAAAAGTATTCAGTCAAAAATGGCTTACATAAATTTTAAAGTTCAAAAATAAGAAAGGACATACCGAAACGTAAGTAATCGAGGTGTCATGAGAAAAGTAACTGAAAATAAATTGTTGTTGTTGTAGTTTTGCTCGGTTTGTTTTGGAAAGGAACAGCTACAGATATTTTACAAAAATTATTTCCCACTTCACACTTAAATCTGAATTTACTAACATCCAGCAAATACTGTTTGTATAATTGTATGTTAAATCAACCAACCAACCAATTTAGCACACGGATGGATAGCGGAAGCTACCCCCGGAAGACATAGCCTTCCTGACTGCTCCCCCTCAGCTGATCTTTTCCATATCTCATCTACCTTGTGAGCAGTCCAAAAGGCTTCTTCCTTTATTCCTCACTACACATACATGCACTTTACACACTACACATTCGTCTCAAAATTTTAGAAAAAGTACAGTTTTAACAACCTCGGAGACTTTGATTTCGGCTCTCCTTTTCCTTCTAGGAGGGGATATTTTTGCGGCATTCGTCCCTCATCTCCTCCTCCTTGCATAAAAAACCCACTGAAAATGACATATTTTGGGTTCCTTTTCCGACAACTAAACTACACATACATAAACATGTAAATCACATACAGAAATGTAATAAAATTTATATTATTGTTTCCGGTGTGACTGCAAGTCCCGCCAGGTGTGAAGCCTAATCTGATCTGACCTAACTTTCCGTAGCATGGTTGCCCCTAATAATAGGCTACATAGTCTTCAATCCTCACCTGACATTCCTGCGATACGTTCAGAAGTGCTAGAAAAGTTACCCTTCGAAAGGTTAGTTACAAGCCTCTTTTTAATTAACGTCCTTCAGCCATTTTGGGTGGAGCAAGGACATACTGTAAAATGAATCAACCAACATTCATTTCGGTTGATACGGGCAGTATAGTCTCAAATTGGGGAAATTTTGGTCCAGTACTTGCGAATCGTAGTCGAGCTCAAAACATAACGAACACCGAGTTCGTTACAGTTCCCCTTTCCATTTCTCAGACTTGGTTTGGAATCTTTCATAGAGAAATTCATTTCGTTTTTATCTTCATTGTCATTATGTTCAACCATCTAATGGATATATTTGTGGTATTGTATTTAGAAATGTATGTACAATTTGATGTTGCCCATTCTGGTTATTATTTTTTGTTTTGTAAAATTTTCTTCTTTTAATGAAGGTACCACCCACATTTTTCACCGCTAATGGTACCCGCAAGCAGTCGAAGTGTGAATGCGTCTTCTGCCGAAAGAAGTCTCTTATTGGGTGTAATTGCTTCTCATCTGAGTATTTTGGACGCCAGAGATAACGACAGTAGAACTTTGCGTCATAAGAGTCTGTTATGGGATCAAGTAACCAAAAAGTTCAACTCTTTAAGTTCGCTCCCGAGATCGCGCCATCAAATTCAAACGTTGTACAAGAACATGAAGGCGAAAGCAAAGAAATATCAACTACGCATGATGGAGGCCCAAATAGAAAATGCTCCGCACGCCATTCCAGAGCCAGATCCAGTCTCAGAGTTACTTTTGCAGCTTTTAGCGGGAGAGCACGAGCAACGTCGCTTGCATCTGAAACAAACCGCTATGAATATCTCGGGAGAACTCTCAACGAATATACCAGTGGAAGACGACTTGCCAGAACACTTCTTACATCAGGAGCTTCACAATCCGGTAAATATTTTTTATTACACTTCCATGAAAAACACATTATGGCTTACGTAGTAACAAATAAAATTTAACCTTATATTGAACCTAGGTTCACTTTATCAATACCTCTAATAACCTAATCTGACATGGTTAACACGAGTGACCTAACCTAGCCCAATCTAACATGACCTAAGCTCGCTCATATCTTTCTAACAGGGACCCATTGTAGTAGGCACTGCCTTTCCAGTTTTAAACATTTTAAACTCTGTTTCTTTACTACCATAAACATTAAGATAAATTTTAAAATATTTATTCTTTCGAGCACCTGGTAGCTAAGTAGTTACGGTGTCGGGCCCTGAGTTCGCTACCAGCTGCTGGCATTGAGTGGGATTGGGACGGCCACTCACCCTGTTTCTGCTTGGGCTCAGGTAACTCTCGGGGCACACTCGCCCCAACGTAGTATGGGAATCAGCTTCCTGTATGTTACCTTTCACCTTATTTACTCTTTCGATTGTATTTATTAAATCTTTAACATCTCCATAAAACAAATCGAGGTTTGATTGTTACTCTATTGTTACTCTATTGTAACAATCAGTCCAATGATACAGTTTGTTTCCGTTATATGACCTATGCATACCTATTCCCTGGATATCTTGGTGTTAGTATTTCATAAAAAGATTTTTTTTTTTAAATCTTGGTTTTCGTATTATTAAACATCGTTTAAAAATATATATATATTTTGGTCCAATAAGATACAAAAAGGGGCGAATATTGATTGAGAATTACGAATATTAATATTTAATTTAGTTACACAACCAGCCTGACACTTATTTCGGAATAACACAATACTTCAATTTTATAATTTTATTATGTGATGAATCTGGTGTGTAATGAGAATAGGTGGGGTCTGTCGAATTTGTTGTATGTGGGTGATGATGTGTTATTTGCTCAGAGCGAGTGTAATACGCAACAGGTTAAGAGTTTTGCATGGTGCCTGAGAGAAGATTATTGAAAGTGAATGTATGTTGGGGAGGGTGGTGACTGCTGATCCACCACGACACCCATGTAAATGGATATGTACGCTCTCATTTCGACCTTTCCTACTCTTCATTACCTTCTGTATTTTATATCCAGGTTGTTTCTGTCTTCTCACCCCAATTTGTTGGAAAATGAGATTTTGATCATATATGTTAGCATGTATGTAATATTTAAGAGAACCACTCAAAATTCCTGATTAATAAATATCTCATTTACAACTAAAAATACAATCAGTTTTGCAAACTTTAATTTAGAGAGACTTACATTTTAGTCTGAGCTAACCATGAGCACTTTAATGAAAGAGGAGGAACGTAATAATTTGTTATACGATACATTTTTCATTTAATGATTTTCGTAATGACTCTGAAACATAATTCACTCTCCTAATTTGATTATAGGCTCATCTTCAGTTTTTATTTAACCTCTTAAGCGTTATCGACGAGTTGTATGAGGCTATATGAGGAAAAAGTAGCCAAGCGACAGTGACCGAAAATGAGATCTTCATGCCATTCTTCTTCAATCTCTCCTCTTTCAAATGGTATGGACATAGCCAAATATCGCACTATAAATAAAGTCTATTTTCCCAACAAAAACATTGGTGATTTCGTCTGAAACGCTCACAATATCCAACGTGTGTAGATTCCGAGCAGAAAAACACCATCCTCCACCGAGTCCTGAGCGAGAGTTTAGCGGCCAATCACAGCGTGCGATGGAAGTCACTCAG
Organism: Bathynomus jamesi; assembly: GCA_023014485.1. Taxonomy (NCBI): domain Eukaryota; kingdom Metazoa; phylum Arthropoda; class Malacostraca; order Isopoda; family Cirolanidae; genus Bathynomus; species Bathynomus jamesi. The sequence continues at coordinate 951,755 of JAJOZX010000138.1, read as the reverse complement.
GCCTCTCGCCCACTTCTGGCCCAATCACCACGCGCGACATATGTTTCCCCGGCCAATCACGTTACAGGATCGTCTCCGACAGCTAGCATTATTGTTTACATTGCTCTTCCACGCGAGATTTTGTTTTACTCTCACATTTAAGTGATTTTTTTTGTGGTTTATGGGTGATTTTCTCCCTTCATTTAACATGAGTGATAACATGGAAGACAGTGACTCCTCTTTGGGCCACAAAAGGTCAAGAAACGAAGCCCAATGGAAGAAGAACATAGCCAAAGATAAAAGAAATAAGGGAGAGGCGTACGTCAGTGTGAGTAGCAAGAAATTTGTTGCAGCTAGATGTGTCAATGAACCTTGTAGGGATGGCTGTTTCGACAAAATTACCAGGCCTATTGTAGAGGAACTGTTTAAATCATTCTGGGATTTGGGTGACTATAATATACAAAACAGTTATCTACAGAAACTAATAGACGTTGTGCCGATAAAACGTAAAAGAACGAAAGCAAAAGTGAGTCAGAGATCGACGAACTTTTCATACCGAGTGCAGTATAACAACATTGATTATAAAGTGTGTAGGCAAGGCTTTATGTCGATTTTCGGTTTGAAAAAAGGTCGAGTGCAAAAAGTTGCCATGAAACTTCCCATGACAGATATGCCTATCCTTGATAAAAGGGGGAAAAAAGAGTCAGCTAATAAAATCAAAGAGGAAACAGCTGCCAGGGAAGAAACATTCGTAAGTTGCCTTCATTATCAAACCGTTATAGTAGAGCCAAGTCACCTTGTAAAAAGTATCTTGATATTATTTACAATATCAAATTAATGAGTTATTGTGACTTTGTTTCATTACATGCACATTTCTTTTGGCTTTTTCTATTCACTGTTGATTTTAGAGCACTTACTGCCTATATATAGAATATTTCCTTATATTACATTAGTCTAGACAGTATAAGCTACAGTCTTATAAAAAATAACGAAATATCTTCAAAAGTTCAAAAGTTATGGCACTTTCAAATTGGTTAACTGTGTTTTCTGGCGTTTTTTACTTTTGTCGCTTAGCCATTTCTTCCTAGGAGAGCCTCATATTCGTCTGTCGGTGCGTATAAAAGTGAAAAAAGTGACGCTTAACAGGTTAGCATATCATTTCTAATATAACTTAAACTGAAATCATGTTTGTAAAACATTTTTTAATTACCTTTAGACAACAGCATGGTGTGCTCCCGAAAACGGTACTCCTGATCTCAGTATAAAGAATGAACCCGTAGATTCTGGTCAGACGGCGATAGAGAACTCTTTATTAGGCGAAGACCCGCTTTTGGTTAGGTCTGTATCGAAGTCTCCAGAAGGAAGTGTTTTTGTATCTTTTCCAAATGAAACAGAAGATTCTCCGCGCCTGGCTTCCAGACCGGACTCCGCTGAAAACGATCCCTCGAGTCTCAGTTCGTCTCCAAGGGCAGAACCTAAACGTCCACGCCTGTCTTCAGTACCATCTTGTAGTGACCAACCAAGAAATGTGAACCAGTTTATTCGAGACTTTAATGACGGAATTCATCCATTACAATTCATCGATACGCGCCTTCCAACTTATTCTGGAGCAAACAGACAATGTTGCTGTCCAAGTCTCCACGCCGAACTGGTCTCCATGGCTAAAGAACAACACGAAATGCGCTTGAGAGCTGCAGAAGAAGAACGAAGGTTTAGAGCTGAACAACATAGAGAAAAGCTCAAACTTTTGGAAATGGAACAAGAATTATGTAAAAGGAAGCTGAAACTAACTGAAAAAATCATCTCCAATGAAAAACTGTGTGAAAATAGCCAAGACACGAATGCTTCACTAACGCTAGCTTTAAGTCAGTTGGAAAAGCTATGTAACAGCAGTATTTCAATTAGCCCACTGAAGGTAAGTTCAGGGATCGAAAACAATGGCGCTTCTCAAGATCTTTCCACGGCACAGTGTCACAACGAATTACAAAAACTTTCCAGTCCTGACACGATTAATTGATTTTTACTGGTATTGATTATTATCATCATCATCATCATCATCATCATTATTTAACTATGGTTCAGCATCGGGTTTTCTGTCCAAGAATTTCTTTTCAATTTGTCTGATTGATTATTTAAGAAAAAGGAAATTAAATAAATATGAATAGAAATAAAAATGTGGATGGTATTAAACATAAATTGCAAGCTATTATAATATATATATATATATATATATATATATATATAGATAGAGAGAGAGTAGTCTATATTTAGCTTCTAGAAACTGGAATTCATTAATTTCCTCCATTTTGATTTAAGTAATTGACGAAATTATTATTAGGATCATCATATAGTATTTTTTTTTCAAAATCCTACACATATTTACATCAATAAAAACTGTATAACATTTATTGTGACAGAATTAAATAATAAAACTAGTTGTTACAGGTACAAAAGAAGCTTCCAACAAGTTTGATTAAGACTTTTTTTTTTTAATGAATATGTGATTAAGTCTCTTATAGGTAGCCATTTCCGGAAATAGTAAATTAATACGTCTTACAACTTTCTTCATATAATAATAAGTGTATTAAGGGGGGTTTAGTGAAGTTAAAAATTAACTTTAATACCTTCGTTTGATATTTTCCACCTCTTGCTGATCGCTTAGTTTTAGGTAACAATGGCGTCTTTCTGAATAGCGAATTATCCATTTTAACTTTATGGGTCGTTACTAAAGGGATCATTAAATGAAGAAATATTAATGAGCAAAGGAATAATTTCTAGCTCGAGTCTTTGGTTACATAGTGTAATCAATGAACGAACCAAAAATGGGGTTTTAAAAATATTATAAAATCTGAAGATTTGAATTTCGTTCGAGTATAATCCAGTTGCAAATTGCCCCAAGACAAGTCTGAGAAATGGAACGTGAAAATAGTAACGGATCTACTGTTCGTAATATCTTACGTGAATGATGGGGTCATCGCCTGATTGGTGGCGATGCTTCCCATCTCAACGATGGGAACAGCTGAAAACGGACTCGCCAAACAACAAAAGAAGAAAATAGTCTACAGAATACGCGTTAAGATAGCCAGGTGGACATGGTGCCAAATTTAAATTTGATCGTTGCGACTTCGAATCTCACGATTTGGACTTTGTTACTTCAAATATCAACATTGGTGTTGACTGGGATTCTACATTCATTGGTAGCTGATCCTCAATGATACAACCAGATTGCTGAAATGGAGGTTAAATTCTTAAACAACAACGGATACGAAAGTACGATATTTATAAAACTAACCACATTTGAAGTTTGCCATCTGAAAATACGCCTCTACGAATTTAGACGTCGGTTCAGTTTCGTGTCTTCATGAATGATAATCCCGTCCAACATATGGACTGACGTACCCCAAATCCATTTCAGTTCTATTGTGATCAGAATCAACACTGAAAACCTTTGGTAGCAAGAATTCAGCTATGCCAAAGGAGGTACGTATACTTCCTCCGATAGTTCAAACAAAATTAGTAACGTTTGCACATTTAATTGATTAAAGAACTAGTTTTCCTGGTGTCTGGTGGCTTCCGCTCTTTAAAAAACGTTAGGTCCTCAGTACTATTTCACGTCCTTCACAATGGCAAAAAATAGAGAGTTCACAACCGAAGTTAAAATCATACGTTTTGATATGAAAACAAGCTCAGTAATTTGAAACTTTATTAGATTTGTTCAGTTATTGATGGCTAGCATCAAATCATTTTGAATCATGGACATTTAGAGTTAAAATAAAATTACCATCAAAAGTATTTATGTATCTTAATTGACAACCACTTTTATTGTTTCGTTTACATGCAGAGAGAAGTTATTGGCACATCACTATGTGAAGCAGTAAATTTAAAATACTCAAATGCTCTGAAGACTAAAAAATCCTAAAACTTATTTACTTGAACATCTTTTTAGAACAAAATGCGAGCATCTTGTCCCTTCATCATCAATAGAAGAAGACTTACCTAGTGTTTTATATGGACTGTTATGAGTAAAAATCTCCAACTATCAATTTTAACCTGGCCTCAAAATTTGCTCTACCTAATGCGTGCCTGACGAAGCCTTAAAAGTATAAAAAAGTATTAACGGACGAAGAATTTGCGAGATCATTCCAGAAAAATTGGTATATTCATCGTTCATTCAAAAGAAAAAACTATTTTACCCATCTTTTACTACGTGTGTGTTAGGGAAGTGACCCCATTTCCTTTACTTGCCTTTCGTATTCCAATAATTTAACTGCTGCCTACCCGCATTCCTCAACGTCACTGTAAATCACTCGCATTTCGCTTATTCCACCATCCAGAATAAAAAATGGGGGAAGGATGGACCTGTGGGCATAGTTCCTCCGCTCTTCCACTCAAAGTTTGAGACAATAAATTGCATAAAACGGCATTTCCAGTTGGAAATAGTTTGTCAAGATATAAAATAAAGGATTTAACATCACAATGTACGATTGGAAAAAAAAAAATTATAAGAGCGATTTGCCATACCTTATCCTCTAACCACCTCAGGCTTCCGAATACTAAATCCAGTACAATTTTATTTATTTAGAATTCTTTATTTATAAGACAAATAAATCTTATTTTGGTTGTTGATGGGTTGAGGTAAGGCAAATCGCTTTTACAAAAACAAATTTTTCTATCGCATATTCATCTACCGTCAACCAAAACTAAACCTTAGCGTGGCAGCGTAAAAGTTAGCGAGAGAAGAGGTACTGTACATAAAATGTCAATGTTAGCGCTTCAATATGGTACTTCAAACGTTACATCATTACAAACATGACCGTTGGATCCAATGGACCCCGCTTGGTAGTTACGAGGGTTAATAAGACGTCTTTAATCTACTCTCTAATTTGCTTTCAAATGGCGAGTATAATGAACTGAAGCATTCAAAGTACACAAACAAACGCTTTGAAACGCATCAATGTTAAAATGAGCGATGTATTAGTACGTAACTGCTACCTACTTCAACAACCTAGAAACAGATGAAAACGAACTCTTAAGTCACATACGTTCAAAAACAGTAAAGAAAAAATATTAAGAAAAATAAAACAATGAAAATAATGACTAACTTTAATTTTTAAAAATTCCAATTCAATATTCCAAAAATTTCAATTCAAGTTTCAGTTGTCCGCAAACGACAGTTTTGCATTGATAATAGGACTGGAAAGATTTCTTCTAGAGTAAATGACTCCCACATGCTAAGCACCACCAAAATCTAAGCAGCTCTAATACAATTTAACAAAAGGACCGAAATAGATTAAAAAAAAATGTGTATATATATATATATGAAATAAATCCGAAACCTTAAAATTGAAACATTTCGATTAAGTTCGTAACCAAAAGAATTTGCTGCTTAGAACCTTCTCTTTTTTAATAGTTAATTAAGTCTCAATAAATAAAAGTTATAAATCATCTTTCAAAACATTCACACTCGCTTTCTTCCTTTTCACATAACAAACTCATCATTCACTTGGTCATAAATTATAACATTATAAAATTAATATTATGACTATTTTATACATCAATATTTTAACAAATTTAACAATCACAGACAATAATAATTTATTGTTTCAATAAATACTTGAAAAAGTTGTTTATACCTTGTAAATGCACTTTCACAAACACGGTCCCACTAACACTAATTATTGTTGGCCTCTTTAAATACAGGATATCCATAAATTATCTTTATAAGTTCAATTCCATTTCAACTTAATTGGTAAAGGTAATTTATGGACACCCTGTACTTCTCCAGTCGGAGGAAAAGCGGTCACCGTTAGGGCTTAACAAAAAAGACCTAACCTGAATGGATAAGAACAAACACAAAACTAAGTTGATTTTACATTTCCACCGTTGAGTTTTACTGAAAAGATTCGATTTGCTTTCAGCAGTGTCGCTTGGTCACTGAAGAAACATCAAGTTTACTCAAAAGACACCACAAAACGCACTACATAAAATTATCATTTCTAAAAAGCTATTTAATGAAGTTAAAGTAAACAAAACAAAAAGGAATGAATGAATCCATTTCCTGTTCTTCTGTTGCCTTAACTTAAAGGCATAAACGAGAAATAACTAACATGGTATAGAAATTTTAATCTCAAAATATATATATATAGGCACTGATTCATTACATCAAACGCTTTAATTTCAAATAATACTCCCGGTTGCAATTGCATTTAATCACCTAAATATTAATAGCGTTCCATCATCGGAGACAGAGAGAGAGAGCGAGCTAGTAAGCCTCGACCTGAAAAGACTTCATTCAAACAATGAGATCTCAAAATCTCTTGAAGATAAACAAACACCTCGATTTGGACGCATTCTTACCCGAACGCATAATAAGTAAAATAGTCTCCGAATCGTATAAGAATTAATTTTAAGAATTGCATTTCGTCACAATTTACGACGCAAGTTCTTAAACGAGCAGAGAATTGAATTCAAAATAAATGAAAGAATGGGCGACCTAATTAGAGTCTCGCTACGCCATAGAAATGCCCATTGCCTCTCGACACTTCTCGTAGACAACGTAGGAAATGCTGACTGCGGGAGCCACTTTCATGAAGTTGGGGGCGATGCCCCTGTACAGCCCCGTCGGACCCTCTGTTGCCAAAATGTGTCTGATGAGACCAGTCATGGTGACGGGCGCGGCATGAATGACTCCCGGACTGATGACTGTAAAGGAATACCATTTAAATAAATACTTTTCAAAGTAATGAAAAGAAAAACAATAAGAAGACTTAAACATGTCTAATTCATGAAGTATCAAATATGGAAAAAAGTTCACAAAAACCATATTATGTTCTTCAATATCACTCAAACTTAGTTATTTCCTTGCTTGTATCACAATAATTATCCCTTCTCGTGGGAGAACAAAAAAAAGATGCCTGACTCACATATACATTATTACAAGTGTCCCTCGCATGATTTTCACTTTCTCAGCACATTAGATCTCCACACCCTAATTCTAACCTTGAGCTTGAAGTCTGGTCCTGACGAGAGCGAGAGGGTAGGAGGCGATTTGCCCGCAAGAAGAAGAAAGCGCGCCACACGCGATGATTACAAGCACAGAAGGGTTCCCCGTATTGCGGTGGGAACTGATATACATGTTCTTCAAAGTTTCATAAACACAAAGGTCGATACCTGCGTAGGGTATAATGCCCAAAATGTTTGGTACGTATCCACGATAGAAGGAACGATAACCTTCTTGCCGGTAGATCTTGACCGCAGCGTCCAAAATGCTTTTGTACTGACCTGTCTTCCGTAGTGCAAGGCGGGTCTTTAGAACCTGCAGAGGAATGTGATCACAGTAGTTACGGAATTAAGATGAACTATTTTGAATAGAGCCAGAAACATCGGTTATTCTCACTAACCATTTTCGTGGTAAAATTTTACTATCCAGACAGTTCAGAGAGAGTCCATAGAGCTCTAATTACTAACCTAAGCTAATTTAACATATTACCAAGCTATTATTGACTGTCTCTAAACTGTCTGGATTGTAAAATTTTGCCGTTTTCTTCAGTCACGATTTACGCGTCCCGAACCAATTTTATTCAACCTCCTTACTGAAAACGATCCGAAAGGAATCTATCAACACATTTCAAGTATCCTTCCTAATAACAACAACATTTAGACCTACAACTTTACGTGGGATCTGAACCATTACCCTCTCAAGGGAGACCCGGAAAAACGCCTTAACCGTCGAAATCTGAAGTCCGGGCGGGGACTCGAACCCAGGATCTTCAGATTAATAGCCTGGCACTCTATCACTATGCTACTTTCGTGCGTGCATCCTCCCTAAACTCCTTCCATTAGGAGTACCAGGGCAGACTGGGCACAACCCACCAAAACAAAGCATTTTTTAAACTTGGACACCAACCTCCAGGGGATAAATGGCAGACTGCGAAAACCCTCCCGCGAATGAGCCAGCGACGAATCTCTCTTGGGTAGTGACCTCACCATCAGCGTTGCCGGTGCACCTGACGAGGAGTTTCTTCGCCTGCTCGTAGGCAGTGAACTTAAGAGCGGATTCAGGGGCTATTTTAAGGACATTGATTCCGTTGCCCCTCCAAAAAGACTTGATACCTCCCTCCTTCAACATGTATTGGAAGCACTCCCGCAACGTTTTAAAATGCTTCAAACCATGAACCTACAACATTTGTTTAGTATATTATATAATCAGAATCAGAATTTCGTTTTAAATACGAAACCCGACAAACACTTTCGGAATATTTAACTTAAAAACGTAAAATGCGATCAACCTGAAGAAAAACTTTGATTCTATCGAGGGGCGCCGTACAAGTCCTGGACACCATCCCGGCGAATCCTCCAGCCACCAAGTGGCGCCACCACTTGCCTGTCGACAATTCTTCGGGAGAAAAGTCATCAGGTACAGCCAAGTCGTCTCCCACATCAATATTCTGTAAAATAAAAAGGTACTCTTAAAAACTTCAATTTGGCCAATTTAATCATTTTCTTTTGCCATTTGAAAACTATAAAAAAGTATCTGTCCTTTAAAGCAATAAAAAAAATTGAGTACACCGACTTATTTCCAAACAAAATATAGAATACAATATGCTTACCGTTGCATGCCGCCAATACATTATGATATCTCGAAGGTTAGCTGTCGGATGAAACATGAGGTAGTCTCTCCATTCATTAAAACTAATGTTTAAGGTTCCATCTTTGTCCATCCTGAGTAAGAAGATCAATCGAGGATGTGAAGAGGGATAACAATGACAAGTTTTTCGCTACAATTTAAAGCTTCAAGCTTTTCTACTTTGCAAAATTCAAATATGTAAAAAATGAATCTACATTTAAATCTACTTTGAATTTAAGCTCGTGTAACGGCATCAACGAAAACTTAAATTAAATCTTCTTTACTACAAGCACAGAATTCACTGATGTAAGATGTTATCACTATTTTGTCATCTAAGATCAACTGAATGAAATATAATAATTTAAACAGAAAAAATACTTACGAAACTTAAGACGAAAAATGCATTAAATTTCTAAAAAGTGTATTCTCAAATTAATCATTCTTAGCATAGACAAAAGCTTTAATCAGGACACTGCTAAAGTGAAAAGTCTAAAATACGAAGGTCACTGCTAGAGCTTATGCTAGCACTTAAACTTAGAGATGTCGACACATCAGAAGATAATTCTGCTTACCCAATATCAGTCATAAACATCACTCTGCAACCCAAAAGATGAATAACCATTAAGCCAACTGAAAGTTAAGTAAACTTATAGGTTTGAAATATAAAGTTACTGGAAGTGGTAAATTTTTATATATATATATATATCTTAGTTCAAGGACCATTAGCAACCAGAGCAAGCAAAGCAAAGTTGAAAGAGTAGAAACTAACAACACACACTGTTGTTACTGAAAACAGAGTGGCTACAAAGAGCACAAAATTATATGAAAGTAATTCAACGGGAAACAATGTCATTACGGGGTTAAACAGACAAACTTTTGTAAAATACAAAATCTAACATTTGTTTCACAAACCTGAAAGTTACATTACAAGACTAAAATCTATGTAAATTCACACTGTTTCCTTGCGTAAATTTTAGTAATAAACGAAGGGCTCTCTAGTGGATGAGTAATTTAACTATATTTTTTAAGTATATTTTTCTTTCACATAGCCTCAACTTTCATTAGGATTATATTAGACTTTCGAAACAAAGTTAAAGCTTCATCTAAAAGCGGCTGTTAATTCAAGTTTTATATAAAGACAATGAAAACATATAAAGATTATTTTAACTCCAACAATAATAATAATAATATTTTAACACGTCATTTTATCACGGGACAGAAAAAAGTGAGTTTATATCGCATTTGCGCGAGTGTTAAAAATCATATAGGCCTACTGTGCTTCTGTGATAATTGCGTATGCACACCCTCACATCTTACGCAAGAGGTGTAGGGTCCTACCAAGCCCATACTGAAAGGCAAGCCTTAATCACAAAGTGGTAAGCCAATTTATCAAAAGGCATTTTATTCATCAAACTGCAAGCAATATCCTTAAAATATACACACACACACACACACACACACTCGTGAATGAAATTCCACACTGTATCGAAATGACTTTTTTTTTTTCTCCCCACCTTAAAATGACTGATATGAAAGCAACACACAAGCCTTTAATATTTTTGCATCTTCATGTAAACATAGCACCTTAGAAGTTGCAAGACACGTCTGTGTTACCATACAGTTTAAACGACTGAGTTCGTTACCATCAATCCACCTCTCAATTATTATCTATTATTTGATAAGTGACCGCAATGCGGGCATCAAGGATCAGAGATTTCTAAGAATTTGTTTACGATTGTAAAATGTAAATAATGTATATTTTAACGAGCTTAATAGGTGTAAGTACTACAGTTGTTTGTAAATAGTCTAATAATTACTGAACTTTAAATAAATAGTTTTGAAAGCTATTATTATTATTATTACAGAGTACAACTATAAACCAATGTGTAACTTGGATAACCTCGATAGGGTACGTCATATTGTCCATACAAAAGAGTAATGTAAAAAGATTCTAGGTTATTTAAGGGGTAATTTTCACCAAACTTCTATAAAAGAAAACCAAAAACATTATGAAGCAATGGCAAAATGCATTTTTTCTATCTTATTCTATGATAAGTGGGAGTAAAATAAAATATATGCATAACGTCTACATGAAGTATATAAAATTTGAAAGGTCATATCTTGATGAACAGTGTTGAGGAAATCGCTGTAGAGGAGTGTACTGTAACAAAATTTCTTGGTGTAATGCTAGACAAGAATTTGCAATGGAGTGATCATGTAAATTATATAGCATCTCGAAAAAGATTGAGGAGTATTGTTATAACCCTTTCATGCCCATGGTTGTTAATGTGACCATACAATTTAGTCCTTATGGAGAATAACATAAGTTATAAAATTGTTTTAATCTTAAACATAATTTGGGCATGAAAGGGATAATGTTTAAACTTAGACACGTAGTCCCCAAACAGGTTTCATTAACCAGTTTGCTGCGCAACCCATATCACCACGGGCTCTCGCTTCGGACCGTTTCTGCGCAGCCCTGTATATACACGGGTTTAAACTTTAAACCGAGATCTCTTTTCGTAGCCCGTTTTTTTGGTTCGACTCGTAACTGGGCGCTCGCGCAGTTAACGGGTTAACTCTGCATCATACTCTTGTTCTTCCTTAAACACACTGTACCCTTGTATGGGGAAATTTCGCTAACAATGATTCAAACATTATCTTTGTCATCCAAAAACGAGCAATAAGGTTATTATCCGATGCTGATTTCCATGATCATTCCAGTGCATTATTTAGAGCCTACTACTACTACTAAAGCTCAAAGATGTAATCAAACTGGCACATTTTATTTTCATTTACAAATGTAAAAACAAAATCATTAACTTGGGATGGGTAAATAAATATTTTGTAACTCGAGAAATCCACTCGTATCATACCAGAAATTGATCAAAACTTGTTATTCTTTAACTTCCATTGTCTTCATCTCAAAAATTACCCATTTTCGTTGGACTGAAACCATGACATGATTTAAATAATATTGCGAATGTAAATTCGTTTAAAAACAAATTTAAATCACGAATAATAATGAAATACTTATAAAAATCTAGGATTTTACTTATTCACTTCTCGTCTGTAATCTAGGATTAAATGTACATTGCTCGTTATTGTTCATCTCTGTCTAATATTGATTTCTTTGTATAGTATTGGTATAATACTTTCAATTATGAATTTGTGTTTGTTTTATATCTATAATAACAACCTAAGATTAATATATATAATAACAATAATTAATAATTCTTATTCATGACTCGGATATATTATTAATTTTTTTAATTAAGAGCCCAGTAAAGCCTAAAGCTTAAGGTCCAAATTAAATAAAAAATAAATAATCGAACTTCACAATTATTTGTTAAAACAAAAAATTTTAAAATTTATTTTATCAATAAAGGTTCTCAATTCAATTTAAAACTATATAAAACTTAAAAGATCTATTATGAATTATAGAAATTTTACAAGTTCTATATAAATTTGTAAAATTCGCTTACGCCTATCATTTCTAACCATAAAAACAACAAATCGAATCAAAGAATTTGAATGAAAAAAAAATCACTTCCAATATTTAAAAAAAAAAATTCAATCTAATGCATAAAACTCAAAGTTAAAAGATGTTAAAATTATACACGAACAGCCTTCTGAGGAAGCTACAAGCAATGCATTTAGCAAAATATTCGGTGCTATAAGGTGCCGTCTACGGGTCTATAAATACTAAAAAGAGAATCTGCCTTCATGTATCATTTACTTCAAGCAACTTTAATTTTGGTTTAGGTCTTCATATACAGAAATGTGGATAAAGGTTGCGAGGGTGTACTGGTACTGGTGCCAAAACTGATGTGTGGATGCGAGATGTTTGTTCGGCATGATATTTCACCATCGAAAGTGAGAGCAGTTGGGGTGAATAATTTAAGCTGTATGGTTGACCACGCGTGTTTTGGGAAGTTGTTTAACCTCCTTCGCAACATCTATGTTGAAGGGGACCTACGACTTAACGCGAGACCCGAACCACGAGTCGCTACATCATCTGGACACGGAGGACGGTCGACCATCCAACTACTACTACCCAGATCTAGCGTCGGTTAACTTTACTGAGCTAGTGAAAGCAGTGTTACGACGTGACCATGACATAACCATGTAAAATGGACTGACTGGATCACAAATGATTTTCGAAAAAAATGTGAAGTGAGAAAATCATTGGAGATAAGAATAGAGGATGGTGCGCTACATTGGTGTGGTCAAGTGGAGAGAATGAATAATGGTAAATTGTAAATAATAATTGAATATGTTGACGTAAGAAGTAGAGGAAGTCCGCGTTAAAGATGAGAGGATGTAACTAGTAAGCGAGTGAATAAATGTGAAACAAGAATTAAGAGGAAAGGAAAAACAAAAGCGGTCTGTGATGCGTAAAGAGATATGTTGGTTTTACCAGATGTATCACGAGAGGTATACCTCCCAACTTTTACATAAAAGGAAACGCGTAAGTGCGTGTAATTGATTCGAATGTTTTTGGCCCTGAAGTCAAGTGTCGTGCCCACCCATGGAGAATGGGAAATCTTTTGTCTATATACAGGGTGTTTATAAAGTCCCTATCTATTTCAGTGAAAACGTAGCGAAAAAAGGGTAAAATTCAATAACAACATAATAAGAAGGCATACATATGATTCTACCTGAGCACCATCAGTATCTCTACAGAGTTCGAATCTGTCAACAACATTGCGAAACACATTTTGGAGCATGACGGGTTATTTTTGTAACTGCTGTTACGATACGAGCACGTAAATCTTGCAGATCTGTAACTCTCATTTGATAGACGTTTGATTTGATGAAGCCCCATGCACAGAAATCCAAGGGCGTTAGGGCAGGAGATCGAGCCGCCCAGGGCCCGTTGCCTCCACGTCCGGTCCGCCGATTTGGAAATCGTTCATTTAGGTACTCCCGAGCAATGTTTGGTATTGACAAGGTGCCCCATCTTGCTGAAGGACGATGGTGTTTAAAATGCCATCTGAATGAAGATGGGACAATTGCGTGCTCGTATCGTAGTGGTAGTTACAAACATAACCCCTGTCATGCTCCAAAATGTGTTTTGCAATGCTGTAACAGATTCGAACTCTGTAGAGATAGTGATGGTGCTCATGTAGAATCATATGCTTAAGTATTCATTAAATGTATGCCTTCTATTATATTGTTATTGAATTTTACCCTTTTCGCTACGTTTTCACCGAAATAGATAGGGACTTTAATCAACTTCCAGCACACAAGTGGCACAAATAAGGTTAAAATGTGTTTTATAATTGCCTTTGGTAAAAAATCGGAAATGTTTCCTTTTCAACTTCAATTTCCATGTTGAACAGACCCATGAACTATCAAGGTATGAAGTATAGTATTTAAGCGTGTTAGCATTAGGCCTTATATCAAATTCAGTAGTGCAAAAGTCTAAGAACATTCCAAGAGACAGGTGCTGTGCTGTTTTCTGTTTGACGGAGGGTTGAACTTCTCATGATCTACTCGAATAACCTTACCTTCTCAATAACCTATTGGCTTCCTCTGGTGTGATATGTACCCCCAACTCTTTAAATGAGGATACCAGTTCATGTTCATCGACTCGGCCTGAAGTAATAGAAAAAAGAAATTTAGATCAAGTATTGAAATAGTGTACATTCTCGGATATAGGTCATAATACTTTGAATCCCAGACTTGATACTGAGCTAATCAAATTAAATTAACTGATTTTGCTCGCAAAGACCAGATAATCATAAACGATTGTAAAGGTTTTTGAAAATTCTATGATGGAAGTAGTGCATGTGTGAGAGTAAATAAAGAATAGAGTGAATAGTTTGATACATATGTGTTGGTGTGCAACAAGGATGCGTGATGTGTGTATGGTTTCCCAATCTGTTTATGGATGGAGTCATGGGAGGTGAAAGTGTGACTGTTTGAAAGAGGATTGAATTTGATGTGTGATGGGAATAGGTGGGGCCTGTCGAATCTGTTGTATGTGGATGATGATGTGCTATTTACTCTGAGTGAGAGTAATATGCAAGAGGCTGTTGAGAGTTTATGGCAGTGTGTGAGAAAATTGTTGAAAATGAATCCAAGTAAAAGCAAGTTATTGATTGTGGAGATAAAGGGAAATTTGAATTGTTATATGATGGTGAAACACTATTGGTGGTAGAGTCTCTCAAGTATTTGGGATGCGTTTCGAACAAAAAATGTATAAATGAGGATAAAGTTAACAGTCCAGTGGATCAAAAAAGAAAGTTGGTGGGTGCGCTGAAAGCGGTTGTGAGGAAGCGGAGAGTGGGTAGAAATGCTGCGAGATGTTTACATGAAGGCGTGTTAGTACCGACACTTTTTGTATATAAGTGTGGAACACTAACATGGCATTAAAGGGACAAGTCAAGGGTAATAGCAGTTGATATGGATAACCTGAGAAGTGTGTGTGTGTGTGTGTGTGTGTGTGTGTGTGTGTGTGTGTGTGTGTGTGTGTGTGTGCGCGCGCGCCAGACTGATAGTAAGAAATCTTGTGGTCCTGGATAGATGTAGTGTTCAGAAATTAGTGGAAGTGAAAATTGAACAAAGTGTGTTGTGGTGGTTTGGACATGTTGAAAGAATGAAAAAGGGCAGAGAGTATATATAAGCGTTTGCGAATGTAGGAGGAGAGGAAGGCCGAGAAGATGGATGGACAATGTGAATGATTGCATGAG
Organism: Bathynomus jamesi; assembly: GCA_023014485.1. Classification (NCBI taxonomy): domain Eukaryota; kingdom Metazoa; phylum Arthropoda; class Malacostraca; order Isopoda; family Cirolanidae; genus Bathynomus; species Bathynomus jamesi. Next base: position 936,452 of record JAJOZX010000138.1, on the reverse strand, counting down.
GAAGCGTGAACTTGTTCTGGGTGATGAACATAAGTGGCTGCAAGTAGGTTGGAATGGATGAGGTTTGTTAGGGTAAGCAAGTTCAAGACTCTATTTTTGACAAAGCCTGCAAGCACCACAGGTGCAGAATTTAGCCATGTTGGAGGGGTGCTGGTCTACCAGGATACTGGTGTAAATGAATGTGTATGCTTTAGTTTCTACCTTCTCTTCTTCATTACCTTCTGTATTTTATATCCAAACACACTCTTTTCAGCCCAATTCATTTGGGAAATTAATTAATTTATTGGGGTTGTTTAACCTCCTTCGCAACATCTAAGGTCATATGACAGAGGGGACCTACAGCTTTACGTGGGATCCGAACCACGGGTCGCTACATAATCTGGGCGCGGAGGACGGTCTCCCATCCAATACTACCCACACCCAATGTCGCTTAACTTCGCTGATCTTCGGAAAGCGGTGTTACAACATTGGCCACGACATAGCCCTCGTTTGGGAAATGAGGTTTTTATGTATATGTAATAAAATCATTGGCTTACAATTGTTAAATAAATATTTTTTAATTCATCAAGAAATCTATTCATATCAGACCAGAAATAGCTCAAAGCATGTTATTCTTCAATTTAAATTGTCTTCATCTCAAAAATTACTCATTTTCATTGGATTGAAACTATGAAATGATTTAAATGCTGATATGAAAAATAGTGATAATTAATTTAAAACAAAATTAAAATCTTGATTAATTATGGCATACTAATAAAAATTTAGGATTAATGTACATTACTATTGTTTATTCATTTCTCACGTGTAATCTAGGATTAAAGATACATTACTTGTGATTGTTCATCTCTTATCTCTCATGTATAATACTGATTTCTTTGTATGGTATTGTATATATTGGTATAATAACTTGAATAACTCTGCATTTGTTATATTGATGATGATAATTTAAGATTAATACATATCCTAATTAATAATTCTTATTCATGGTTTATGTATTATTAATTAATAATAATGATCAGTTTTATTTTTAATTAAGAGCTCAGTAAAGCCTAAAGCTTAAAAGTCAAATGAAATAAAACATAGTCCAGCTTCACAATTATTTATGTCATTGTAAAAGTACTGTATTTATTTTATTGTTATTAATAATGAAGGTTATTCAATTCCATAGTTTATTAAATGAGGAATCTTAAAACTAGAAATTTTGGTGGTTGTTTCATTACGATAGCAAATCTATACAAGATAAAGTAATTTGTGCTACTTCTCAATCTAAATGATTGTGATCTACTTATATACTCCATCTATTTCCTTACCATCTTTATTTGTATCAAGGGCTCTGAAAACTAATAGTAGTTGCTTCTCATGTTCCTGAAGATAATGCACAAACTCAGCAAAGGTAAGGTCATTGCTGTGAGTGATGTCAGCCTTTTTGATGATGTGCTGCGATGAAAAATTACATTAATATAGCTACCTGTTAAATATTAAACCTATGCCACATAAAAAGGCAGCTACAGTAAGGTACTACAGTAATTTGTACATTTAAGATAAAATGGTTATTAAGGGATTTAATTAGTCTCTATACATGGGCACAGTAGAAAAAATATTATAAAACTCAACTTCCAGACCCTACTTCACAGCCTATTGACACTAGAATGCAGTTTTCATTAATTTACTGTATATTCAATTGAAAAATGAATAATGGAAGCATACTAAAATAATATGGTTACTCGGAGGACCAACAAGCCTGACCTTCATAAAATGAGGAATTATCGCATGAAACATCCGAAAGGTTGGAAGGCTACATCTAAATACTTAAGTGGTAAACCAGAAAGTCTACATGATCATTTAATTTAACAACAAAACAGATCAGTCCACTTACAACAGCTATCCTACTTCGCTCTGCTGCGTCTCCAACAATTAATATTAGTCTACAGACTAGAAGGGTTAAGCCTGCGTAATTTATAATATGAGGAATAAATTTCCCTGCCACATACTCCACTGTCAGCTTTTTTCACCACATCTTTCTCCCTTTCCCATTCTTTCAGGTACAGCCTATAAGGCCTTCATTAGTTCTACATTCTTACTCACACCTGATAATCATAGTACAGTATTAGTTAAAATTGTATGGTATGTGCATTTTCTAGGGGGCTAAAGTATTTTCATATACTATAGTATAGGTTTTAATTCATCATTAAAATTTCTCAAGAGCAAGATTTATAAATTAAATTTAAGTAAAGCAGGTAGGCTGCTTTCAGCATACTTAAGTACAGTTATACCTATATGGAGTAAAGCCATTACCACTGTTCCAGTTTCAATTCTAAAAAAGTAAATACAAAAAGGCCCATATATTCTGAGAAAAGTCCAGTAAACCCATCGTTGCCATACCTACTTCAGTTCACTCATATTCCATTGTTCTTAAAAGATAATTATGCCTAAACTATACTTAAAAAGTTCTTAAAATAGTAAAATGAAGGTAAATAATTTATGACTCAATTTCTTTTACCTCCTCAAAATTAGTCAGCTTAGTATCTGTCATATCTAAGTGTTATACTGTAATGTTTTATTTATTAAAGGGCCTATTTGGCCAATATATTAAGAGTGCAACGGGTAAATCAGTATCTGTCCAGCTTTACCAGCCGACTTTTCACCGACACAACCTTAAGGATTGATGAAATAACTTATCAGTTGGAGTTTATGTTTATTAAAATAACTAAATTATTTGAGGATTTCAAGCCTTTAGGGCAAGGGTGAATGTTAATACATAAACACCATCGAGAGAGATATTCTGGTAATTTGCAGTTAACACTAAACTGACAAGCTATACTTACAAAATTTTGAGAGCCCCAAAAACCTGTGATCCTGACTGAACAAAATTCAGAATTCAACTCCTCGTATGTAGGATCTTATGGCACCCTCGTAGAGGGTTTTCCCCAACTTCTTCCCCAAAAGGCAGCTCTTGTCCCCCATTCCCAACCATAACACCCACAAAAAATATAAAAACCATTACATTCTCTGAGAAGTTGCATTCAACAGACATCTTAAATTTATCTTTCAAAAATGACTATATAAAAAATACTATATTAACAATGTTCATTACAAACATTTCTCTCCATGCCATTTATTAAATTTATTACAAATCATTACACTACTGTAACAATTAACTGTCAAAATATTCCATTACTGCTACTTTTTTTGTTTTTGTTCTTTGTCTAAGAGAAAATACATTTACAGTTTCAATTAATTACTTTTTATATATCTCAAAAACATGCAAAACACCCTTTAAATATATACAATACTTTCTTTTAATTAAATTTAAACCTACAGGTTACAACAGTAACCTAAGTAACTTTCAGATTCTTTTATATTTCAAACCAAAAATATAAACAAGTATATAGCTAACAAAATAACTGCTAATGTTAACCTTGGTTAACCTTGGTTTTGCTTCCGCCCAAATTGTTCATTCTGACAAAGGTCAAGCTTCTTGCTCCACCTTGGACCTACAGCTTAAAGTGGAATCTGAACCACAATACTTATACTAGTTTCTATTATAGGTAGCTTATCGGAAGGTTAGATAGAGTTGAGGAAGGGGTTAAGCTAGGCCCGAGATTAGTAGATGGGGAGGGATTTAGAGTAGTTAAGGGTGAAGCTAGGCCACACACGTTAGGTGATAGGAATCCCCCCCCTATCGAGGTTTCAAACCCTTTTGCCCAGTTGGATAGGGATGTGAATGAGGGGGGGGGGGGGGTAACTATTTCAATTGGGGACTCCTTAGTGCATCACATGGATAAGGAGTTTCTTGAATGGAATCCAACCAAGAGGAGGAGGGTCTGTCTACCAAGGACCAGGGTTGACAGAATTAGAGACAAAGTAGATAGGATTGATGTTGCCTCCCATCACTCGATGTTGGTGATGATGGTAGGGGGCAATGACTCATATAGGCCCCATACGAGAGTACCTGACCTTTTAGAGATATACAGGAGGTTAACTAGGTCCCTGAAGGAAAGGTCAGACAGGTCTTCAGTTCTAGGTGTGGTTTAGGTCTTAGGATTATGTAAAAAGCAATTTTTTAACCCTAAGCTAGAAGAAATTTGTGCTCAGAAAAATGTACCCTTCATAAAGCTGTGGTCAGAATTTAGTGATCCTAGCCTTTTTATAAAAGATGGGGTGCATTTTCAATGAAATATGGAATGCTAGGCTAGGTAGGTTAATCAATGAGGATGTCTGAAAGCTGTATAAGTCAGAGCCCTCTTTAAATGTTGTGGGTCTGGGATATGCTAGTGTGATATGAAAAATAGTTTAAAATGCCAGTCCATGGTAAAAAGTAATTTAAATGTCTTTTATTGTAATGCACATAGTAATGTTTTAGAAATAAGTAGAATGAATTTAAGGCAATAATTTATTCTGGGAACTACGATATAGTTGCTATAACCAAAACGTGGTTAAATACCATGACTCAGTACTTGTTGGGTGAACTTGATACAGCAGGTTTTAAACTTTTTACTAATGATAGGTTACATAGGATTGGTGGCAGCATTTTATTGTACATTCGTAATTCCCTTAAGGCTATCAAGGTTAAGATAGATTTCCCAGCAGCAATTAATGCAATATGCATTGAAGTTAGGGCATGTAATATTAGCTTTAATTTCACTGTTTATAGACCTCCTGTTCAACCCCTCGATACCGATACTAGATTTTACACACTTCTTGCTAACTTTATTAATAATGAGGACAGTATAATTGTCAGAGACTAACTGCCCAAATGTTAATTACGAGACTTTTACTGGTAATAATGAGGGTTTGAGACTGAGTTCATGGAAGATAATTTTTTATAACAGATGGTTACCAAACCAACACATGATGATAATATTTTAGATGTGGTGAGAGTTTGGGATGTAGTAATCACCAAATTATTAGATTTAAGCTATTGATAAAAAACAGTAAGGATACTAATGTAATAGAAGTCCCTGATTTTCATAGGGTTAATTTTGATAGTTTTGTGGACAAGATGAGAGCAGTGGACTAGGATAATTTATTTATGGGTAATGATGCAAATTTTCATTGAGAGGCATTTAAAGAGTTTTTTTTTAATATCGAAAGGGAGTTTATTCCGTGTAGGCCCAAGCATGCTAGAAATTACAGTAGGCCTAAGTGGTGGACTAGGGAAATAAGAGAGTTCATAAATGAGCATAACAGAGTGTATAGACTTAATAAGCAGCACAATGGCATGGTAGCTGACTTTAATAGATATATCGAGCTTAGACATCAGGTTAAAACATGTCAGGAATGCAAAGCATAATTTAGAGATACTTATAGCTGCGGACAGTAAAAATAATCTGAAAAAGTTTTTTGACTATATCAATAATTGTAAGCCAATAAAAGATAACATAGGCCCTCTAGTGGACACTAATGGCACTTTGGCTTCCAACACTCAGGCAATGGTGGGTATTTTTAACAACTTTTTTGTGACAGTTTTTACTGTAGAAAACATAAATAATGTCCCTGATGTGGACAATATCATTCCATTTAGTAGCGAGATTATTTTGAATGAAAACTGTTTACGAGGGTGAGATTGTGCATTATATCAATAAGCTAAAAGCTAGCAAGGCTCCAGGTCCTGACACGCTATATCCTAGACATTTGAAAAATTTGAAAGACATCATAGGCCCCTTAACAAAATTTTTAATAAATCACTGGAAGCGAGGATTATTCCCAAAGACTACAAATTAGCTAATGTTCCCCCATTTTTAAAAAAGGCAACTGTACAGTAGCTAGCAATTATAGGCCTATTACCTTAATGTCAATTGTTGGAAAACTTTTGGAATCCGTAGTTAGGGATCATATCATCAATCACTTACAAAGTAGTGATTTGATTAATAGTAGTCACCATGGGTTTTGACACAATAAGTCTTGTTTAACTAATTTGAGAGTTTTATAATGAAATAGTGGGCAAATACAATAGGCATAGAGTGGCTGATGTTATTTATTTAGACTTTAAAAAAGCATTTGATACAGTTCCACAAGAAGATTAATTGCGAAGGTTAAAGTGCACAGTATACACAGTCAGGTAGCTAACTGGTTAGAGGAATGGCTTCGTGCCAGGAAACAGAGGGTCATTGTTAATGGTAGGGAATTTGGGTGGCTGGATGTAGGTAGTGGTGTCCCTCTGGGTTCGGTGTTAGGCCTACTGCTATTCATAATCTACATTAACGACAGATGTAGGCTTGACCAGTAACATGTCAAAACTCACATACAATACTAAAATAGGCAGTAAAGTTCTTAATTAATATGAATGATAGAAATAGGCTCCAAGATGATAGAAATAGGATTATGGAGTGGACTGATAAGTTGCAGATGCAATTTAACAGACAAATATAAAGTTTTGCATATAGGTTCTCGTAACAATAATTACACATACATGATGGAAGATGGACAGTTAGCGAGCATTGACAAGGAAGTAGATTTAGGCATACGGCTATCTAAGGATTTAAAAGTTAGGACCAGTGCCTCGAATCTTGCGCAAAAGCCAATAGGATGTTAGGCTTCATAGTTCATAATTTCAAATTTAAATCAAAGATTATAATATTGCCCCTTTACAAGTCCCTAGTCAGGCCTCAATTAGAATATGCCATTCAGTTTTGGTGCCCATATTTACATGAAGATATTGATAGGTTGGAAAGGGTTAAGCAATGTGTCACAAAACTAATTTCATCACTATGCAACAAGTCTTACAAACATAGGATTAAAGAGTTAGACTTGCATTCACTCAAAACCCGGAGATTAAGGGGGGAGCTTATTGAAGTTTTCAAAATCGTTAATAAAATCTATAATGTAAATTTTGACAAATTGTTCATTTTCAATAACACTGGGTAACAAAATTTTCTGTTTGTGATTTTTCTGTTGTTTCTTAATGATTTCAGGGCACTGATTCCAAAAATTATATTGGTTTTGCTCTATCATCAACCGTTTCAAAAATATAGGTTATCACACTTTTCATATGGCAAAGTATATAAAGAAGGCTAACAAATATTTTCTGAAAATAAAAACGCTATTGGAAATTAATGATTATTGAGCCAAAATTGTTTGACAAACCCAAAATGGTGCAAAGGATATAATATATATCATGAGGAGAACCGATAAGAGAATAACAAGCCTTGTTATGCAGTGTGCGTTCCTTAAAAATGCACTGAAGAACGCAGCTTCCGCATATGAACATTCTTATCCTTTCTGATCAGCGACCATATGTAGTCTCCCATCATGGAAGCATCCCAATGGCCCTGGTACCTTTTCTCCATTGTTCGAATATCTTGATGGAATCTTTCACCATGTTCTTCACTCACATCTCCCAGGTTATCACCAAAAAAGTCTAGATGTGAATGCAGATAGTGTAATTTTAAAGACATACGGCACCCCATTTTGCCATAGCACTTAATCAAGTTTGACACTAACTCCTTATAGTTTGGTGCTTTATGGTTGCCTAAAAACCCAAGAACCACATCACAGAAAGCACACCAAGCCTCTTTTTCGATCGGAGTCATCTTGGCTTCAAGGTTCTTTGAATTCAACAGCCCCTTGACTTGTGGTCCTACAAAGATGCCAGCCTTGACTTTGGCCTCAGAGAGTTTAGGGAACATGACCCGAATCTGTTGGAAAACTTCCCCTCCAAAATCTAATGCAGTTCCAAACTGCTTAATTAGACCCAACTTAATATGGAGAGGTGGTAGCAGAACTATGTCAGACTTCACAAGAGGTTCCCTGAGTACATTGTACTTTCCTGGTTGCAGTCCTTCACATGGAGGCCACTGAACTGTTTTATAGTGCTCAGTTGAAGCCCTGCTATCCCACAGGCAAAGAAAACATGAATATTTAGTAAACCCTCCTTGTAAACCTAATAGGAAACCAATCATTTTGAAATCACCACACACGTCCCAGTTATATTGTTCATACCTGATTTGAGTGAGCAGTAGTTTGACATTTTCATTGTCCTCTTTCATTTGAACAGAATGTACAACTGGTATAGATGGATATTTCTTCCCATTGTGGAGTAGAACAGCTTTTAAACTCCGAGTTGAACTGTCAATAAACAGGCGCCACTCTGAGGGTATATGTGTTTACCCAATATCTGTGAATAGACCATTAACCTCGCTGCAATAACAGAGAGAGCCATTGACATTGTAGAACCTTGCAAACTCTTCATGCCACTTCTGGTATACAGTGCTCTTGCAGTCTTTTCCAAGTAAATTCCACTCTGAGTCTGGAGGTCAGAAGCTCAGACCCTGATTTCGTCAGACCCAAATCTCTAATTAAGTCGTCCAATTCACTCTGATTTGGAAAGCGAGGGTTTGTACTGAAAGTTACTGTATATTCTTCATCATGACTGTCCTCACCAGCCAACATCTCAGATGAGCTAGCTGCATCCTCATTTTCAACCTGCAAAGCAAAGAAACAAAATATAGGCACAGCTATATATGTAGAAGAGCATCAGCACTAAGAAAAATCGACACACAATGACCCACAGTCTGTAAATACAGAAGGTAAAGTAATGGATAGATACCTGTTCTGGTGGACGTGGTATTGGAAGACCTTCGCCATGTGGTACAGGAGCTATGGACAATGCTATGATTGGATAATGAAGAGTCTGCCTTCCTTTAACTTTCCTCTGTACTTAGAAACATCTACCATGCAGTAGTAGCAATCATCGTGGTGGCTCTTTGGTTCTCTCCATATTCTGGGTACCGCAAAGGGCATTGCCTTGCGTACTCCCCGCAGCCACCCTTCAAGTGTGGAGTGGCAGCTTCTACAGATCACATGGGGTGCCCAGGGCTTACCTTGGTCACCCATAGGCATACCAAAATAGAGCCAATACGCAATCCAGAACTTGGTGCCTTTCACAATCTTGTGCGATACTTGCTTGGGGCCTATGTAATACCCACAAACATAGCAGAATATATCCAGCAAGTGTTTACAAGCTCTAGTTGCCACTCTCTTTATCAAACTGTACTACATTAATCATAACCTGCAGATATAGAGAGAAGAGTTATTAATCTGCAACAGATTACAGATAAAAGATTTATTCACAACACTGAAATAAGGTTTGCAATAAAAAAGGATCGATAATACTCAAATCATCAGCACAGAGAAGCACAGAAACACAGTACCTCAGTGCTGGTAACCATCAGACAAACAACCTGCTTTCTTTGTGCACTCACATTACTGACTTCTCAGACTCTGCACTCTTCTTTATATAGCACAGTGGAAGTTTCGGGCAATTTCTAGAGCAAGAAACTGTCAACAAACATCCAGATTGTTCTCAACAATTCCTGATTATTCTGATATTGCTGCGCCCATAACAACATTATACTGGTAAAACATGAAAAATAGATTATCTCTGAAACCATTGATGATACACACAAACCAAGGCCAGATTTGGACTCAGTGCCCACAAATGCATATAAAAACAAAAAATTCTATATGAACAGAATCAGTGTTACACAGTGTAATAGCAATACTTGTAGTACAGATTTAAATTTGGCAGGCATTTCATTACTAGCATTGCTAAAAACTATGTTTAAAGTAATTGATAAATGTAATAATCTTCCCGCGTCCATCATGAACTCAACCAGTGTTATATGTTTAAAACCATTTATATAGGCATTTTAAAAATATTAATGTCATTTTAAATAATAAAACAATTAGCAACAGGAGCTCTGGGGGTAATGGCCGAGGTTTGAGTATGTTGACGAGTTTGCATGGTTTGTAAGCATTCTTATTTTACTTCTTTTCATCTTCACCCCTTTCCTATTCTTGGACTATTTTTCCAATTTGTCAGCAGTGGCTGGCAGATGATGATGGGGAGTCTTTCACTTTTTCTGAATGAATGTTAACCCATGACTGATAGGTTTGCTACTTTTTCCCTCTTTCTAACTCCCTATTCCCCCTTTCTAACTCCCTATTCCCCCCCTTTCTAACTCCCTATTCCCCCCTTTCTAACTCCCTATTCCCCCCTTTCTAACTCCCTATTCCCCCCTTTCTAACTCCCTATTCCCCCTTTCTAACTCCCTATTCCCCCTTTCTAACTCCCTATTCCCCTCTTTCTCTTTGGTTAACGTTAGAGTGGATCTTAGGGTCTTTGTTATGGCCTTAGCTTCTGTAGAACCTATTTTTTCTGGAAGGATGAACAGCTGGGTAAGCTGCACACCATCTACTTTTGCTGGGTAAGCTGCACACCATCTACTTTTGCTGGGAATTGAACTCAAGGCCAGTGGATTTGTAGTCAGCAATGCTAACCACTACACCACTGAAGCACAATAATTTTTTTTAAAATACCTAGCATTTGGCATGTAAAACTTAATGTGATGATGGAAACTTGCTAAGAAGTGGATACTTACTTAACTCAATGAAAGGGTGGTAAAATAGATAGAATAGATAGAATAACCTTTATTAATAATAAAATAAATAAATTTTTTTCAATTTATAATGACATGAATAATTGTGAAGCTAGACTATTTATTTTATTTAATTTGGCCCTTAAGCTTTAGACTTTACTGGGCTCTTATTAAAAGCAAGCAGCTAGTTGTTATAAATTAATAATAAAAAATAAATAAGTAAATAAGTATTATTAATAGTTAAAACATGTATTACAATATTAGTGGACATTAATCCTAGATTTCTGTTAGTATGTGCCATTATTAATTGGGATTTCAACTTGGTTTTAAACAAATTTACATTCGCAATATTTTTTATATCAGCATGCAAGTCATTCCATAGTTTCAATCCAATGAAAATGGGTAGTGATAACAGCTTATAACTAACCCAACTATGAAAGCACTAATGGTGGTGGAAATTTTAAGAGGTCTTAATGTTTGTGACATTAAAAACCTGAACATATTTTACTGATACTTAATTTTATATCACATCAGAGAAGCCTTTAGAGAACCAATGAGAGACTAAATACTGTATTTCAGAATTCACTATACTACATTTAAAATCTTACGTCTATAAGGAAAAGGCCTCCAGGAAACATCCACATTCGGTCTCCCCATGACGACAGGAATTGGGAAATGTAGACTTGAAACTGAGGTGTAAAACAAGGGCATTTGTTCCTCCTCTCTGGAGAAGTTGCCGCATTAATCTCTGTATTAAGATTTGTATTTTCAGATGGAAACTCTGGGTTTTGTGAAGTTTTCTTCATCATGAGTATTTTTTTTCTATTTTTATAGGCCTTACTAGTCCTAAAAGGTTCTCTCTTTCTTCGGGCTCATATGATAAGCCGTTTTTGAGATCCTTCTCATTCCGTGACAGTTTCTCAAAATCATTTTTTGAGCCTGTACCAGTACAAAGGCCACTGGTAACTGCTGACAATTTTTTATGTCAAAATTACAGGAAACCTACACAATAAATTGATTAAATCTTTTGACAAGATCCTGCAGTTGTTATTTCCATCAGAAAACTTTTATACATTTTGGATAGCATGGAAAAGGGAGTATCCAGAACTGATGTCTGAAGCATTGAAAGTTTCAATTCTATTCTCAACCTCATACTTACACAAAATGGACTTCTCATCAATAGTAATTAAAATAAAGGCATGAAATTGACTGTGTGTTACTTTGTGTTTAGTCTATTCATTCACATAGGTCTATAAGATAATTAAGAAATGCAAAGCAAGCACAGGTATCTCACTGAAAGACACACACTTAACAGTTATGAAGATTACGATTAACAAAGTAATTTTCAACTGTAAAACTAACATACGAGTTTTCCACTTAAAGCCTATTTTACATATTTTGCAACTTTTACTGGAAAAATAAACTTTCCTTTTTTTAATTTTTTGCTTACCACCAGAACCCCCACTCCCCGAAGTACTTTGCATGATCCCAAGTGTGAGGATATCTAATACAATATTTTCAACTCTTCAAGTTAGTAGCAATAATATGTCTCAAAAAAATGTCATTAATTAATTTTTCTTATTAATTAATAAAAGCTTAATTAATATGGTTTTTTACATTTCCAAACTATTCAAATTTAGAACACTCCCACATGATGACTTTTAGGTTTATATTTTGAATAAAATTACTTTTGAACAACATTTAAAAGAAAAAATGGGTGTTTACATTTATTTTTGCACACACACACGCACACATGCACACACACACACACACACAAAAAAAACTAACTGTAGCTTAAGAATCATCTTGAAAATATGTCTAAGTTCTATTTGTCCAGAAGCCCTGTCCTAGCTACTAGACTAAGTCCACAATGGTACATTGTTTTTCTAATACCAGCTTATACTTGGTAATTGTAGTTGATCTAAAGTGGTATCTGTTAATGTCCACTTGAATGAAATGAAAACTAACTGGCAGGAAACTAATTTCCAAAGCAAACACAGGGATAGCTATTTCAAAGTAAGCTATGACTAACTTTGTTACTAACGGGTGATCAAAAAGTAACGCAACTCATGGAGAAACGCACATAATTGATTTTTTCCTTCTTTTGCAGGCGATGATTCAGAAGTGTGTTGATGCAATTTCACAGGAAACGTTGCAAAGGGTCTTTAAGAACATGAATCGCCGTATCCACTTGTGTGAAGCACAGAACGGTGCCCACTTCCAGCACTTGCTCTGAAATAAATCTTTTTCCCATGGGTTGCGTTACTTTTTGATCACCCTATAGTTCCTTACAAAAACTATGTCAGAATGGCATCAATATCCCCTCTCTATTTGTGACCTTGACCTTTGTTGCATCATCATCTCATGACCATCCATGAATGTGTTGTTCCATCAATTTATGATGAATGAATGGTTCAGAAGTTACAACATAATTCCATTTGACCTCTATTTACAACCCTGATTTTTGATGAAGGAACTTATGATCATCCATGAGCATGCAAAATTTCAGCAGTTTGTGGTCAGTGAACCTTCAATTGGCCTTTGATAAAGGGGTTTGAGTCTTGTAATGATGCAAATGTGTGTGAAACTTCAAGTTGCATAAAACAGTTCAAAAGTTATGGCATGGACCTCTAATTTGACCTCTTTGTGACCTTCACCCTCAATACATGAACCACAAGTCTTATTCAAAACACATGACATATGGTAATGATTCATAAATGTGTGAAGTTTCATTTTATTTGTGTGGAGCAAGTTCACAAGTTATAGCCCAGACACAAAAGTGTGTCAAACAGATTAATGGGTGAATAGATACACACAATCCAGTATGGCCCTCTCCTTTTTTTAGCCAATAACCTATACCAATATCCAGCTAGGGTTTATTAGTTTGTCATATTTTTGTAACATTCATAATGTATTTTCTGTGTTAAAAATTTGCCAGCAAAGCAATAATCCTTTTCATTAAAGGTGGCAACACTGCATTAGATGTCATAGTTTTGTTTGTTATACAATTGGACTGTGGGTCTATGTTGGGCTTAGTAAATGTTTTTAACCCACTAACAGGGTTAATATTGTGAGCTATGACTACAAGATAGCTTTTTGGTTTTCTAGGCTTTATATCTATTTCTCAAAGGATTTACACGTTTGATTGGCTGTTTGAAAAGAAAATTGGGTAAAACCTATGTGCTACATTTCCTAGGACCTAGGCTATGATTAAAATAAAATAAAAGGCTATGATGAAAAAATAACGAGTTATGTGAAGTGATAAAACAATAAAATATTGGAAATTTCATCTTCTAAATAGTCTTTTATTCATAATTTTGGAAAAATCATACTTTTGAAATATCGACTGATACCGTTAAAAGTCTACTGCTATCACTGATACCAATATATTGGTACATCCCTAGTTTCTACTTTCATATCAAACTTCTACCTATAATGTGCATACATAAAATGTAGTGTTGGCAGCAAAAACTCACTGGAAAGCTCACTGGGTTGTTGAATTTAAAAACTTTTTTCCAACCATAGTATAATGTGAGAGACCAAGATTTACATGCTTCCTGTTTTAAATTTAAAATAACCTTTAAGGTCTGCAACAGCAAAAGCGCTTAAAAGTTCACTATCTGACCTCTTATTCAAGCAATGTTTAAGAGTAAGCTTACCTCTGCATCGCCTGGCTTAAATGGAATATTTAATTTTTTTAGGCCTTGAGTTAAATCATTAACGTCAATTCTTCCATCTTCATTGGAATCAAGTTGATTGAATAACCTTTCTAATCTTTCTTCACTTTCATCAGGTAGTTCATAAACATGATGTGGCCGAAGTGGTTCAGCCTGTGACTGAGCCATGAAGGTGGAGTTGGTTCTTTAAATCTGACTATGCCCCATTGATTTATTATAACTCAAGGCAAAATTAAAGGCCAGGCTGCTTATGCTAACCTGCCTTGCCCCGGTACCTAAAATAGAGAACTGAAATTATTATCCACTTACAGTACTAGATACTGAAAAAAAAGTAGAGTATAAAGTTATAGCTAAGCTCTAACTTCAGATACATAAACTTAAATAATGGCCAGTAACTCTTATTAGAATTACTTTATTATTAAAATTGTAAAGTAACTAATTCATCAAACAGTAAGTCTGATGCTAGACCATTATAAATAATTGGGCCTAGTTTGACAAGACTTCTACTGCATTCACTTTGTTTTGAGATAAAAACAGACTGGAATGCTTATAGCTGGTTAAAAAAAAAAAAAAAGAAGATATATATTTCTACATAATCTTAAGTACCTTTTTTAGTTAGGCTTCATTTTAATAGGGAAAGGGTCTATAAAGAAAACTTACTGGGTTGGGAATAAAAAAAAAAAAAAAATGCCAGTCTGAAAACTTCACCGACTGGAGTAAATGTCTAACACTACTATAGAGAGAGAAAATGTTACCATATTTGTAAAGGTTTTCACATAGGATGAAAGAATTTGGGTTGGAAATGGGTGAAAAATCATTGGAGGTTGTAGATAAAGAAAAAGATCTATGACTTAACTATTACCAAATATCTTGGATCTTCAAGGTGATGCCTTGGGGATAAGAATAAAGCTAATAAAATGTTGGACATTAGTTATCCTTATGTCACTGACCAGACAGACCAAGGGGAAGAGTTATTATTTATTCATGTGTTAGTTACTTAAGCTTTTCAAAAAGTTCCTCAGAGGGGGCTAAGTTAAATTACTTACTAAGACTAGTTTAGGTACTTTGCTCCAAGGCTTTCAATATGCTAGTCTTAGTTTTAGACTCCTACTGCAGTTTCTAACTGATCAGGTAGATGATTGTCATGATGTAGATATTATTAATTTAGATTTTAGTAACACATTTGACAAGGTTCCATATATATATATATATATATATATATATATTATATATATATATATATATATATATGAGAGTTCTGTATAAATTAAAAGGTCATGGGATATCAGGTCAGTTATAAATTGGGAAGAATGGTTATAGGTTATAGGGCCATGAATGATGGGGACAAAGTGAAAAGTGGGGTACCACAGGGATCAAGTGTTAGGTACATTATTCTTTATTGTATATCTAACCTAAATGATTTAGAGAAGGGATTAGGTATTAAAGTATCTAAATTTGCAGATGATACAAAGGTAGTTGTCCCAGTTACAAATACAGAAAATTCTTATAAACTACAGAAAGATCTTGATAAATTAGTTGCCTAAGAAAGTAAATAGCATGTGAAATTCAGTGTTAAAAAATGCAAAGTCATCCACTTTGGTAGAAATAATGAAAATGTTAGTTACTAGATGCAAGGAAACTGGTTAGAGGATGTTAGACAGGAAAAAGATCTTGGCATTTATAGTCCATAGTGGTAGTGATCTAAAGTTTTCTAAGAAATGCTTAGAAGCTAGAAATATGGCAAATAAAATGCTTGGTATTATTGAAAGGAATGTTAGTTACAAGAGTAAGGAAGTCATCTGCAGGTTAAGTAATTTTTATGTTAGGCCTTACTTAGAATAGCACATTCAAGCTTGGTCACCTCACCATAGACATGATATAGATATGACTGAAGGTGTGTCACTGTAAGGAAACCAAGCTTATCCCTAGCTTAAGAAGATTAGAATACAGTGAAAGATTAAAGGAACTGGGTATGTTTAGTTTTGAGACATTGTTTGAAGGAAGATATGATACCAATGTTCAAAATTTGTTAAAGTTTGAACAATATAGATGTATGTAACTTTTTATCAGTCTGATATAAGAACTCTTAAGACATGAAAAAATTGCAAAAACTTGTAGACTGGATCTAAGAAAATACTTTTTTAATCATCGAGGTGTAGATTTTTGTAGATGTGGTAAATAGTAAGTTCTTAGTTTGCTTTCAGAAAAAATTAGATGCTTTCAAGAATGAACAGTGCCGTAACTAGGTGTTTGTGTGCCCAGGGCAGTAGGTCAGGAAGATAAGGGATATAAAATTTATTATATATAATGTTAGGCTATAAATAAAAGTACTAGGTTGTACACACTGAAGAAATTTGTTGACAAAAATGTTTTATTAAGAAACAAGATATTCTATATAATCTTACTTTCATATAAAATAAAATATAGAAATTAAGTTACAAATTCACTCTCTGTGCCTTAACTGATGCAAATTCATCTATATGCATATCATAATTTAGCTTTCCTGCAATTCCATTTTCTATAGATATAATGGCCAAATTAGAAAGACATTCTTGGCATATTGATAACCTCAAATAATTTTTTATTAGTTTTAACTTACCAACACTTCATTCACAAGCTACTACTGTTATTGGCAAAGTAAGAAAAATGCATAAGGCAACTTCAATGTTTGGGTATGATTCTGGGAAAGAATATTCATGTAATAATTGAAGATCATAAGGAGAGGCGGGGCTGATGTGACTAATGTCACATCTGGAAGTATTGCCAAAGCTTTTGTTGAAACTCTGAATTTCTGCTGAAATTTCATCGACATCTAAGTCCTGTCTATATTCAATGCCAAATCAGTCACAGCCTTTTCCAACTCGGATGTTTCTTTTTCCACAAGTGAATGCCCAGAAAGAAAGTCAAAGGAAACTTCATTTAAATTCTTGTATATTCTACATTTCAGGTCTGTCATGAGGGAATCAAAAACTTCTTTTATCTCAATCTGGAATGTATTCTCTGCAGATAAATTTGAGCCTTCATCAGCTGCTTCATAAAGTTCCATTTGCTTCTTTTTTCTTCTCTTAGTTTCAGGAAACACTGCAGTTATTCCTAGTTTCTGAGCCATTTCATTAGCGTAAACAAACGCACTTTGCAATTCACATATTTCTTGTAGAGTTCATTAGGCCATGAATTATTTGAGAGACTTGAAGTACAGATAATTTCTTGGACTGCAAAACTTTGTTGACTATCAATATTGTCAAGAATCTGATTCCCTAAAAATAAGGTACACAATATTTGTAATCAATTTGCAAGAGAAGGCATTGTGCTGCTGAAATTGATTCTGGATTTGAGGATGTACTTTCTATTATGTTACTTAAGGCATCACATACTTCTTTTATTCGTGTATATAATGCCTTGATGGCTCTTCCTTTTGATGATCATGTTTCAGCATACCCTTTTAAACTAATTTTCAAACTTTTCATTAATTTTTTCCAGCAGTTAGTGGAGCCTGAAAAAAATGTAAATAATCTGAATGGTCCCCAAAAAAGTGATCATTGTAACGAGGAGTGGTTGAGGCTGCATGTACAGTGGGCCCTCGATGTTCGTGATTAATTGGGACCAAGAAAAATGTCCCAAATTACAAAAACACAAAGAAGATCCATTTTCAATGTAAAATGGCTACTTGGTTCCAAAAGCTGAAGGATGGCAGTGTAAAATATCCTTGAAACACCTAAAAATTTGATTAATACGTATTATTAAACAATGATTTGCATCAAATACTAATAAAAACCAATAACATTACTGTAATATTACATAAACAATATTTTACATAAATAAAACTTTTTACTGTATGTAATATAAAACATTATTATTACATAAACAATTATGTAAAGCAATAATATTTTATAAACAACTCAATAACAGTAAATATAGTACACCGGCATTGAAGAGCATGAAATGGCAAACTCACTCAGTGAGAGAGAGAGCACAACTGAGCCTGTGTCAACCTGCGTGGGTAGTGTTGCAGATCATCACGAATTTGCAAAATCACGAATGAGGGCCCACTGTACATCAGCTAGATTGAGCTGCACATTGTACAAATCTTGCATATTCATTTACTTGCAAAATTCTTGCCTGAACTCCATTGCATTTACCAGCCATGTTTGCCCCATTATTGTAGCTTTGACTTCTAGCATTCTTTATATCAATTCCATCCTCTAACAATTTATTAAGAATTGTTGCTGTCAAACCACTGCCAGTTTTTTCATGTGTGTGAATAAAATCAACAAACTCTCTTCTATAGAAACTTTCCCATTATCAATTGAAACAGAATTATTTGGCTCATATGCTCATGATGAGCTACATCAAGCATGCAATAAAAAAGCAGAGGCATTTCACTGCCTTTATTTTAGAAATTACTTCAGCTCAAACTTTGTTTCCCACTAAGCTAATCAATTCATTTTGAATTTTAGGAGAAAAATAGCCTGTACTTCCTTTCTGGTGGTTAGTAATGGCCTGCTTTAATTCAGTATGGTAGTGACTTATAGTCTTATAAGTTCCAAATATTCTATTTTTCTTTTTTCCAAATCCCAATCACCACCTTCAATCTTATTTCTTGTTTTTAATAAAAACAGTACAGATCCTAATTTTTGCTTTTATTATTCTCTTTCTTTTCTTTGAAAAACTTTTATGAACCTAATTCATCATACTTTCAAGATATTGGAAATCTATAAATAAATGAATTTGTCACTCATTTCAGCCTAAAATAATGCCATAATATACAAATTAAAGCTATGCCTATACTGCTTCCTAGCATAACAATTTTCTATGATATAACATTGGTAAATGTTTGGCATGATTATTGATTAACAACTAAATACCAATCTAAACACCTGCTCAAGCAACATTTTTGGATGAAAGCTCGCTAAATATTAGTGGTTTAGACTAATTTTGTAGGTATGATAGGTGTATAACACATTTCACTAGTAGACTAAAAAACCTATAATTCCAAACCACAAAAAAAAACAGCACCATTTGGTTAAAAAAATAAATGAAGGACGGATGCGTTTAGAACCCGTCCATTATTTGAGGGATCTTGACCATCTATATGACGCGTTCGGTGGAGAAGGGGCGAACGCAACATTTTTGAATTATGCCACAAAATGCAGTTAAAGTTTGTAAACTTTAAACCTTTGTATTTTTCCGGTTTATTGAAATGTTGTATGAATTTGAACACATATTTAAGTAAAATATTGTTGTGTAATATGTCGATATAATAAAATGCCAAGAAATTTTACATATTATTTATTGATAGCTTCTGATGTTAACTGGTGTAATCCATTATTTGGTCCTCTTCGTCGAATGTTGTATTACCTGCTTCAACTGTTTCGGTTTCTTCCAGTTCCTTTAACAATCTTGTATAATAGTTCACTGCAGTTGCAGGCATTAGGTCTGATAATTCTTTGAGATCTTTTATTTTTTCCTTAGTTATTGGCAGCAATTGGGAATACTTTGGTTGCAGTGTCTGCTGGGCTAGATTGAATAAACTGACACTGTAGGATTTTTTCCCTTTCTGCAGTCTGACGGGATGGCTATTATCTGGGGTTGTGCGGTATGCAGTAGATATTACGTAGCCTTCTTTGTGTTGAAAGTTAAATATTAACTTTCTTGCATCTGTAAATTTAGTAGTTGTTGATTTCCTAATGACAATGCACCTTTTTAGGACGTCAAAATCGAGAAAATCAGCCTGTTTCATTTCTACAACTAGGAAGCACTGCGAAACGGCTGTAGTTATGGCCGTAACAATCTTTTTTGGTGTAAATAATATTGCTGTAATTATTTTTTATATTTTGTTCAATTTGGCCAAATTGAGTATCACAGGGCATTGTCGAGTGACCAGAAAGTAGATAGATGTGTTCAATGTGAAGCAGTGATGCGGAGTGAATTTCTCTGAGATACATTAAAACCTAAATTTTACCGTGAAAGAGTGCAGACTAACATCTAATTTTTTGCATAGGTAAAGCAAAGGTTTTAAAGGATAATTATACGACAAAAAACTCATTTTTCGAATTTTGTGGCGTTTGCCCCTTCTCCACCGAACGCGTCATATATCCCAGGAAATTTTTACTGAAGATGTAAATAATCCCCGATGTGGATGATATCATTCCATTTAGTAGCGAGACTATTTTGAATGAAATAACTGTTTACGAGGGTGAGATTGCGCATTATATTGATAAGCTGAAAGTTAGCAAGGCTCCAGGCCCTGACACGCTTTATATCCTAGACATTTGAAAGATTTGAAAGACATCATCATAGGCCCCTTAATGAAGATTTTTAATCAGTCACTGGAAGCAGGGATTATTCCTGAAGACTTCAAATTAGCTAATGTTACACCCATTTTTAAAAAAGGGAACCGCACAGTAGCTAGCAATTATAGGCCTATTAACTTAACGTCAATTGTTGGTAAACTTTTGGAATCCATAGTTGGGGACCATATCATCAATCACTTAGAAAGTCACAATTTGATTAATAGTAGTCAGCATGGGTTTTGACACAATAAATCTTGTTTAACTAATTTGTTAGAGTTTTATAATGAAATAGTGTGCGAATACGATAGGCATAGAGCATCTGACGTTATTTATTTATACTTTAAAAAAGCGTTCAATACAGTTCCACATAGAAGATTAATTGTGAAGGTTAAAACACACGGTATATGCAGTCAGGTAGCTAACGGGTCAGAGGAATGGCTTCATGCCAGGAAACAGAGGGTCATTGTTAATGGTAGTGAATCAGGGTGGTTGGATGTAGGTAGCAGTGTCCCACAGGGTTTAGCGTTAAGCCCATTGCTATTCATAATCTAATTAATGACACTGATGTAGGCTTCACCAGTAATGTGTCAAAATTCACGGACAATACTAAAACAGAAAGTAAAGTTGTTAATGTGGATGATAGAAATAGGCTCCAAGATGATGTAAATAGGATTATGCAGCGGATGGATAAGTGGCAGACACAATTTAACGTAGACAAATGTAAAGTTTTGCATATAGGTTCTCATAACAATAATTACACATACACAATGAACAATCAACTGTTAGTGAGCATTGATGAGGAAGTAGACTTGGGCATACGCGTATCTAAAGATTTAAAAGTTAGGAACCAGTGCTTGGAGTCTTGCGCTAAAGCTAATAGGATGTTAGGCTTCATACCTTACAAAGGTTCCGCACGATGATTTCTCATTTTGCGAAGGTCAAGCTTGTCGCCCCTCCTCTCGAGTTGGCCTGGTGAAGTAGTGAGTTGGATTCTTGCGCTCTCCACCTCATATAGCCAGGCACGCCTGGCTCATCGGGATTGTTCTGAGCCAGGCGTCTAGTCTTCTTTTGAAGATTTCCACTGCAACTCCCTTCATGTTTCTTAGGTCTTTGGGCAACTGATTAAACAGTTTTGGTCCTCTCACTACAAAACTATTTTCTTTCAGGGTTAAGGATGTTCCTTGTCTCGCCTTCAATTTGGGAATACGACAGTCTACTGGTTCTACTTTCCACTGTTGTTTGGGGAGTTATGGGATTCAGAGTAAGATTAGGGACTAGTTTCTCCATTATTTTCCAAGTGTAAATAATGCTCTCTCTCTCTCTCTCCTCCTTTCCAGTGAATATAGGTCTAGTTCTCGTAACCTTTCCCAGTAATTTAGTTCTTTGCACCCATTCATCTTGGCTGTGAAGCTTCTTTAGATCCCCTCCAGCTGTCTAATGTCTTCTTTTTTATATGGGGATGTTAGGAATGAGCAGTATTCCAATTTGGGTATTATCAGGGTTTTCAGTAGAGGAATCATTACATTCCTATCCCTTCATTTAAAGGTTCTCAATATCTGACCCGTCATTCTCTGCTCTGTTTACTGCTATCTTATTTTGTTTCAAATTTCACATCATCAGTCATTACAACCCCTAAATCTTTTGCTCTGGAATTTCTCTGAATTTCCTGTCCATTTGGGGTGTAATATTCCATGGATTTTAGGTCTTCTTTTTTTCTGTACTGTAATAGCCAAAATTTCTCAGTGTTAAACTTCATATTGTTGTCTTCCATCCACTTATAGATTTTGTTTATGTCGGTTTGTAGAGATCCTATGTCTTCTGAGTTTCTTATTTTTCTACTGATCTTTGTGTCATCCACAAAGGATGTTACTGTGCTGTCCTCTGGTAATGTCCTCATCTATGTCAGTTAGCATGATTATGAAGAGTAGTGGAGCTAATACTGTTCCTTGTGGTACCGAGCTGAGGACCTCTGATTCTGATGAAGATACTCCTTGTAGTAATGACTTGCCGCCGTTCACTAAGGAAATTATATATCCATTTCCCTACTTTTCCTGTTATTCCCATATATTTCAGTTTATGTATTATGATTCCGTGGTCACACTTGTCGAATGCTTTAGCAAAGCCTGTGTATAGTACATCATAATTTTCATTACTTTCAAGTGAATCAATAATGTTGTTGTAGTGTTACATTAGTTGTGATAGGCATGATCTGCCTGACCAAAACCTGTGTTGGTTATCATTGAATTTTTTCTGAGTTTCCAAAAAGTCATAGATTTTCTGTCTAACTATTCTTTCAAATATTTTATTGAGATGAGATGTAAGTGATACTGGCCTATAGTTTTTGGCCTCGGATCGATCTCCTCCTTTATATATTGAAACTATGTTTGTGCTCTTCAGGATGCCCAGTATTTCTCCCGTGTCTAATGATCATCTCCATATCCAGTATAGGGGCTCAGCAATTGCATTCTTGCAGTTTTTGATCAGTGTGGCATTCCATTTATCCAGTCCTGTTGCTGAGTGTTTTTTTAGTTTCCCTATGGCTTGTGTAATATCATCCTTCATAAAGTCAAAATCCATTATACTTTCCCCTTGTGGTTCTCCTTCAAAGTACGCGTTTCTATCGCATATCAATTTGTCAGTTTTTGGGATACTGAATGATTCATACTGATCTCTTAATATTTCAGACACTTCTGTTAGATCATCAGATAAATCACTGTTCTCATTTTTTAAAGGTCCAATAGTCGCATGGTTTTTTGACTTTTTTGTGAAATTATAGAAGTACTATACTTTGAGTTAGCACGTAATTTCAAATTTAAATTGAAGAATATTATATTGCCCCTTTAAAGTCCCTCATCAGGCCTCATTTAGAATTGGCCATTCAGTTTTGGTGCCCATATTTGTGTGAAGATATTGATAGGTTGGAAAGGGTTCAGCATCGCACCACGAAACTAATTCCATCATTGCACAACATCTTACAACAATAAGATTAAAGAGTTAGACTTGCATTCACTCGAAACTAGGAGATTAAGGGTGAACTTATTGAAGTTTTCAAAATTGTTCATAAAATCAATAACGTAAATTTTTACAAACTCTTCACTTTTGATAATAGCAATACTCGTAATAATGGATTTAAGTTGCGTGGCAGATGATTCATTACGAACATTGCTAAAAACTATGTTTAATGTAATTGATAAATGGAATAATCTTCCTGCGTCTGTCATGAACTCTGCCAGTGCTAATATGTTTAAAAACCATTTTGATAGGCATTTTAAAAATATTAATGTTCTTTAAAATAAAGCAATTAGCAACAGGAGCTCTGGGGGTAGTGGTCGGGGATGAGTCTCTTTTTCTGAATGAATGTTAACCCACAAATGATAGGTTTTGCTACTTAACCCCTTATTCTCCTCTTTTAACCCCCTTCTCTTTCCTTTCTCTCAGGCTAACCTTAGAGTGGATCTTAGGGTCTTTGTTAGCCTTAGCTTCAGTACATCCGTAGATCTCTGTTACGCGATGTATATGCGCATAGAAAGTAGTTCCAAGAGTTGACTTTTTGGTTACTTGGTTAAATCGCGTTATATCATTTTTTTTTTAGTAAAAAGAGAGTAATATATCTTTGTGATTTGGCACACACACCCCTCTGCTTGGTGCCTGGGTGAGCTGCCCCTGTTGCCCCTCCCTAGTTACAGTACTGTGAATGAAAGTGTATTTATAAGTAAGTGCATATTTTAGCTCAAGTAAATAGGCTAATTCAGTATCTTTGTAAATAGTTTAATGATAATTAGACAACTTGAAATTAATATTTTGCAAAATCTAATGATAAAATATAGCTTCAGATCATTCACATCTGACTTGGATAATCTCAATAGGCCTGAGTGGCCTGAGGTTCTCAAATGTAGAGATCCATGCAAGAATTTTCCCCGAGATTGCAACATCACAAATTGGATGAAAAACTATTACTCTTAATATTTCACGTGCTACAAAAGCACATGTGACCCAAGATATCAAAACATCAGTCAAACAAAATTCAAGGTACAAGGCAAACAACAAACAAGCTTGAGATGGCATGATAAACCACACCTTTTTGTAGGAGGTTCCCTAATTAGGAAGGATTCCTGAAAGCTCCCAAATTCTTCAGTAGGCCCTGGGAGGTCTCAGTAATCCACATTGGGCCCCCAAGACTTTTTAGAAAGCCAAGCTTTCAGAATTACTAAAAATGTTAGATCACCTGAAGATCAGGGCCCCCAGCCTTCTTTAGTTAGCCTTATAAGGCTAACTAACAAAAATATCATGACCTAACCTAACCAATTGTTAAGTCAACTGTACACCCTTCACAACTGGTTAGGTTAGGTTGTTATATTTTCGTTAGTTAGCCTTATAAAGCTAACTAAAGGAGGCTGGGGGCCCTGATCCTCAGGTGATCCAAAATGTTTTCTCCTTTTTCGAAGTTAATTATAATAGACTTGAAATTCTCTAAATATAGAGAATAATCATGACCTCTAATGCCATTACACATGTACAATAAACATCCAAATTGAGAGAAAAGAAAGCATCTCACTTCTCCTTTGATGGTGTCATAGGTGATCCTACAGTTTTACTTTTACTATTAGTGTTTTTTATATTCTTTAGACTTTACTAGTCTAACTTATTTTGAATCACTTAAAATTATCATGCAAATACTATAGGGTCATTCCAGCTCAACTGGTACAGATTTCAGAAAGTTGGTCGGGTGACCATCTCCGATTTTCTTCAAATTTTCAGGGTTGATTCATACACCATTCAATAGCTTAAATCTAAAATTTTAGCTTCCTCAGTCAAAAACATTTAATTTTATGGTCGCTTAAATGGCCCCCACCTTCGACAAAAAATGCCCATGTTGGGCTTGATTGGCCAATGCCTTCATTTTGAGAGGCCTTGAAAAGTGTCTTCTAATAGGAGTAGAAGCTTCAAATTTGTCATGCCAATACAACTTCTGGTGGGCTTTTCAATTTTGCAAGCTAAAAGGCTGTGGAACAAATAGTTTCTGAGTTACAAGGGCTTAAACATGGCTCCATTTTGAAGCTTGCATCAATTCCTCCCACTTTTACGACTCTACCATTTTCAAAAGTTTTAGTTCTACATCAATCACAGCTGTTTTAATACTCCTAATAGTCTCTATGGGTTGTAAATTTATGAGTGAAATAAAAAAATAACCAAAAAAGGATTTATTTTTATTTTTAAAAATTTCCAAAAGTTGATATTTTCACAAAATTTGCAAAATTAACATCAACTTTGGGGCTTAATATAAAGGTGTCCGAAATTAGTCAGGGAGTTGATACTTCTAGTAAAGAAAGATACATATGTGTACAAAAACATATATTAAGGAATAGATCTCAACTCAACTCCTTCATATAGTTTTGGCTATTCAAAGAAAAGTACTTTTTGTGAAAAATTCTGAAATGTTTAAATTTCTTTTTACAACATTGAATTGTAATTTTACTTCCATTTTATTACTTGGTAAGTTAATTCACAAATGTTAAATTATCTAAATAAGTTTTACTCATAAAAAAGACAATATATACCTAGATTATTACTACATTTGCAGTTAACACAACAGATGGACCAGCTTGTAGGCTCAATACTTGGATCTACCTAAGTAAATCATGTAGAACCGTGTTCTACTGCTCTTTAAGCACTTCCTAGTAATTTAAATTATGCAGTTAGTACAGATAAACTAGCAGTAACCACCATTTTCAGTACAAAACCTTAAATTTAAGTAGCTTTGTTGTATTACTTCCCTTAATACAAGTGTACAGTACTTAGCTATATACAATAATGAATTCCTGAGTTTTTAAGCATGTGAATTATTGGCTATAAGTTCATATTTTTTTTAATGTGTGTTGTTTTATGTAAATTCGTATGTAAACTTATATATAGCTAATAACTCTTATGTTTAGACACTGACTCAGGAATTTATTATTGTACTCAGGCTTTAAGTCTGATTGTCTTCAACACTCCATGGCCTCACAGCCATAAATTGGCAATTTATTATTCAGCTTGATACAGGTCTGTAGTTACTTAGGCTTTTTTTAAAATACTCCTCAATTTTAGATAAACAATCATTTGATAACTTGTACTGTCTCCCCATTTTCCCAGCAACTGTAGGTGGTTCAATTGAACACAAAACATGTTGGAATGGAATCCAGCAAACGTCCTCTTGTTCAGGCCATTTAAAAGGATTCTTTTTCATGAAATTTACTAATAGATCCTTCTCAGTATCACACACTTCAACTATGTTTCCAACAAACCAGTCACCTTCATAGAAACAGGCCACATATGTACCAGGTTTATATTGGTAAGCCACATTTTCTTGTGTAGCATTGAGGAAGGAAAGTTGTACGTTAAAGAAATTTTCATCACTAGAAATTTTGTACAGTTTAATGCCTGTTGATGAAGGTCTAAAGCAGTGATATGAACGGGTTCCTGGGATTGTCTTAATTAAGGAATACCTTTTTTCTAACTCAAATAAATTAGCATTTTCCTCAATTTTAGCTGAATCAATGTACAGAAATTGTATACCATTAATATTAGATTTGCACCAATCGAACATCTCTTTTGGATTGGTGATGTGACCTTTACTTGTTGCTTGTAGACTTGCCCGGGCAACTAACCTTTTGACGGTGCCACCAACACCATCACAGGGGCTCTTTCCGTGAGAGGTGGCAAAAAAGTTCCATTCACATGTTAGTTGGAAATCTTTTTCATGTAACACTGAATTAATGATGTTTTTATAGTTTTTATATTGACTTGCTGCGCCATCGCTAAAGTAACAAATATGTTTTAGTTTAGGATTCTGACTTTTAAGTAATTTCAAGGCTTCACATAAAAAAGAATGAACTGCAGTTGTGTTGTGTGTAAGTGAATCTGATATTACACAAAAATTTGTAACTTTTAGTTCACCATCAACTTTTTGATAGCAGACTACCGGATGCAAGGTAGCCTGGGTATTGTCCCAGTGATGCCCTTGTACGGCATCCTGAATTATAAAACTATAGTTTTCAGAGAAGTCAACAAGCACTAATGCTGTAGAATCATTGAGGTTTTCTTTACAGTCGGACAAATATTTTGATTGGGCTTTTGCTATGAAATGGTGTACTTTCAACTTTTTTGCACTTTCACATATGTCTTCTACTACATTCGAAACACTTTTTGTCATTGTGACCAGTTGGGTATGGTCTGTATGAAGCCACTGCTTAAAGGAAACCTCATCATCCATGTCATAATCATTGTTTTCAAAAATGGTAAGAAGCCAATCCCGTAATTCATTTAAACCAGGACATGTTTTGCAGTTATTAATCATGCAGTTTCTGGTTTCAGTGTTGCAGACTATTTTCCCTAGTAACTCTCTTAATTCTACTTTGACGGGGAGTGATTCACATAAAAGTTTAAAGTTCTGGTGTATTTCACAAATGCATACATTGTGTGATCCTTTACTCCCCACACCCATACACCATTTTGGTCTCAGTTCAAAAAACTTTGATTTGGAGATTTTGTCGTTTGGATATTTATTTTTGTAAAGCGTATATAATTCTCTGATATTTGTCAACAACAGTATTTTCTGCTTGTGAACCTTCCCTTGTGGTGTTTTTATTGATTTGTAGTCTTTTTTACCAGGGCATTCTCTAGTATATTCATTGTTTTGGAAAAATTCTATCACTCTTTCCTTTATTTCATCGCTTATACCCTTGCTACTCTTTTTATTTCTCATTATAGGAAGGATACCTTCTTTTCTCTTTAAGGCCCTCACAGCATTAACCATTCTGGCTGACACTTCAAATTCTTTCATAATTCTTTCTCTGGACCAGGTTTTACCAATTGGAAGGAGTGTTAGAATTTGTATCTTTTCTTGTCTGGTACTAGTTTTACACTTTTCTTTCAGTTCCTCTATCATATGCTGATAACACTTTTCTTCCTCACTCTCTATAGGTTTCTCCGCTTCCTCATCCAAAATGCTAGGCTTCATATGAAGTACTTTTGACAGCTTTGATTTTGTTGATGTTTCAATTTGCTTTAGTTTCCTTTTCGCGTAAAACTTTCGATCTCTTGCTCTTACATACTTAATGGGTGAGCATTCTAGTGAACCTAACGTTTCGTCAAATGTCTCCTTAACTATTTCTTCTGGAACATATTCATCACTACCTGAGTCTTTTTCATCTTCAATCGTCTTGGCTCTAGAGAAGCATGTTGAGCAAAGTTTCTGTCCTGGTATCAGATTCAGTCTAGTTGCTATGTCTTTGTCAATAATTTGTAGTGATTCTGCAAATAAAGTAGGGTAATGTAAACTCTAAACACATTGGAAAATAATTTTAAAACCTCAACATTTGGTTATAGGCTATTCGTATAAAATATTCAAAACATATGCATTCAGTAGCACAGTATATAGCCTACCCTATTAAAATTAAATAGCTAATTTAGGTTACAATTTACAATATAAACTTCTTTATGAAATATAAATATATTAGTACCTATATTTACTTACTTGTTATCTTCTTTCGATGATTTCTCCATGGATCTTGGCAGCTACGTTGCATTTGTTGGTAATGCATTCCAAACATTTTTTCATGGTGGTAGCATACAGTAGCACTATTTGGGTTGATTACAGTTGCTTTTGTTCTCCACAATAGCAGTTTCCTTGTTTCATCTGTCAGCTCATGTAAGGTATACATACCCACCTTCCTGGTGAGTCTGTGTTCATGACATGGATCATCCAAGTACATACCAAAGCTGCACTTTGATTCTTGATTAGAATAAGCCATTATTACAGGCAGTAAAATTAAGTTAATTGCTCTAGTTAAATTTTCTGAAAATAAAAGATCATGATCTATAAAATAGGCCTGGACATTAATGATTAACCATCATGTTTTACATTTATAAGAATATACAAAGCGAAATGAGCTACCCAGAGCCCTTCGAGTCGCTGGTTGTTTTGACAGACATATTAAATTTCTTGTGTTTTAGACTTATTTACATATTACAATTGTAAATCAACTAAAGTAATAAAATGGAAGTAAAATTACAATTCAATGTCAAATAGAAATTTAAAAATTTAAAAATTTTGCAAAAATTTGAGATTTTTCACAAAAAGTACTTTTCTTTGAATCACCAAAACTATATGAAGGAATTGAGTTGAGATCTATTCCTTAATATATGTTTTTTTACACATATGTATCTTTCTTTACTAGAAGTATCAACTCCCTGACTAATTTCACACCTTTATATTAAGTCCCAAAGTTGATGTTAATTTTGCAAATTTTGTGAAAATATCAACTTTTGGAAATTTTTAAAAATAGAAATAAATCCTTTTTTGGTTATTTTTTTATTTCACTCATAAATTTACAACCCATAGAGACTATTAGGAGTATTAAAACAGCTGTGATTGATGTAGAACTAAAACTTTTGAAAATGGTAGAGTCGTAAAAGTGGGAGGAATTTATGCAAGCTTCAAAATGGAGCCATATTTAAGCCCTTGTAACTTAGAAACTATTTGTTCCACAGCCTTTTTGCTTGCAAAATTGAAAAGCCCACCAGAAGTTGTATTGGCATGACAAATTTGAAGCTTCTACTCCTATTAGAAGACACTTTTCAAGGCCTCTCAAAATGAAGGCATTGGCCAATCAAGCCCAACATGGGCATTTTTTGTCAAAGGTGGGGGCCATTTAAATGACCATCAAATTAAAAGTGTTTGACTGAGGAAGCTAAAATTTTAGATTTAAGCTATTGAATGGTGTATGAATCAACCCTGAAAATTTGAAGAAAATTGGAGATGGTCACCCGACCACCCCTGTACCACCCTATAATCATCTTTCAAATGCTGATTTCCTTTATAAAAACCTCATTGAGAAACCTAACTTCAGCTATTAATATGTATTATATTGGACTGAGCATACTCATGCTATCAACTTAATTATTTTTAACTATCTTACGAGTAAAATGTTAATGTCCAAACTTTTTCCCCCTTTTGGACATCACTATACTCATGTATTCCTGTGAGTCCACTGATGCCAGTGGAGATAATCCCTAAATGCTTTTTTTTGCTGGGATACTTGTTTAATGAACCAAATGTGGACAAAGTTTTTTCTCCCAACACCTGTACAAATGCTGAAGTCAGAGTTAGCACATTTTTGTCATAATATTACTTTTGCTCTAATTGGGCCAAGAATATCTTTATTGATTGCAATATGAATGATATTGTGTTTAAAGAGTAAAAAGAGAGACCATGGATTACACCAGTACACATTTGAAAACTTGTTGATCAATTTTTACAAACTAGTTGGTGATTCTATATAATTTGAGTGCGCTGATCTCAAAAATATAGTTAGTTTTTCCCTATCACGTATGGTTTTCTTACTACAGGGTGTGTCATAAATCCCCCATTTATCCCCAAATGTGAACCATCTTATCGAGACCAACATTGGATTGCACATGCTAAACCATAAATTTCTTTGTTATAAACTATAGTAATGCTTACATAATAATAATGTAGGGTAAATATATTTAACAACCAGCAGTTTCATGTTATCATAGGTCTCTTTTAAGGGAGTAGAATGGGCCACTGGGATTGATGCATATTTGTTACCATTGTGCAGTAACACGCCTTTTAGACTGGTTTTAGAGGAATCTATAAACAACCTCCAGTCACTGGTTTGGTATTCGATGCCTAGCTTGCACACTAATCCTGTGATGTCCTTGCAAAATACCAAGGGACCATCATCTTCGAAAAAAGGTACGGTCTTTCTCACGATTTCTGTACCAAGCGAAGTATGTGTCGGATGCCAATAAATTCTCCTGCAATCTAGACCCCAAAAGTTCTGCAGAGTCCTTAGGCAGATTCAAATCCCTGAGGAAGTCATTTAGTTCGGCTTGGGTTAATGGTTTAGGAGGATCTCGGTCAGCAGTTGGCTGTTCATAAACATCATCATTGTCTGGATTTGGAGCTGAATCAGAATCTGAATTGTATTGATCCAGACTCTTGGGTGGGTGGGGAATAGGAACTTCTGGACCATGGGGTACCAGCCTTATTGCAGATGGAAGACTTGGGTATTGAAATGGCAAACTTTTCTTTTTACCTTTGTTCCAATTCCTTAGTGCCACAACACACGTAAGACAAACCTTGTGTGGAGCCCAACTTTTGTCTTGATCTCCTAATTTAATTCCAAAATAAGCATGATAAGCTCTCTTGATGAAGGTTGTTACATTTGTCCTTTGTTTTACAACAACATACTGACCACAAATATAACAAAATATGTCTGGACTATGGGTACATCCTCTAGAAGCCATTATTAAAATTTTAAAGACGTAATGTTAGAATTATCTATCTGAAAAATATGAAAAAACTAAATTAATTAAAGATAAAGGTAAAAAATTACAAAATGCCCCAAAATTGTTTTGCTAATAACTTTTAAAACTGTGGGTGACAGAAAAACACTAGTAGCATTTTTTAATTCAGCGCAGCGAACTGCTTCAGAATCACAACTCAAAATAAAGAAATCAATTTTCATGCAGACTGGTGTTATCAGTGTTTTATATAGAGTGGGGGGAAATAAGTATTCGTACACCTGCAAAATTGTTTTTCAATAAACTTACAATCAAACGAATTACTTCAAAGTTGAACAAAAGATGGCTATTGGCATACAATTAATATGTATTAAACAGAAAAATGAGATAATCAGGCTCCACAATGAAGGGTTGAGTTACAGAGACATTTCAAAGAGGTTAAGTATCCCATTCAGTACAATAGGCTCCGTTATTTTGAAATGGAAGAAGACGGGTACTACTCACAACCTTCCTCGAACTGGTGCTCCTCGAAACATTTCTCCCCGAGCTGGGAGAAGGATGGCAAGAAAAGTTAAAGAAAACCCTATGACGACTCGCAAGGAGATTCAAGAAGAATTAATGGCTGCAGGAACTTCAGTCACTAAACGGACTATCAGTAATGAACTACACAGGATTAACCTGAAGTCTCGCCGTCCAAGGAAAACACCCCTACTAAAGAAAATGCATAGAGATGCTCGTTTGAAGTTTGCCCGTGAACATTTAGAAAAGTCTAAAGAGTTCTGGAATACCGTACTTTGGTCAGATGAAACGAAAATAGAGTTATTTGGAAGGAACACGGCTTGTCATGTGTGGAGGAAAGATGGATGCGCTCTTGATCCAAAGAACACCATCCCTACTGTAAAGTTCGGAGGCGGAAGCATCATGGTATGGGGGTGCTTTTCATCTAATGGTACTGGAGCAATTCACGTCATAGAGGGAACAATGAATGGAGCACTGTATCACGATATTTTAGAAGAATATTTGTTCGCCTCTATCCAACAGTTGGAGCTTGGAGATGAATGGTGCTTCAACAAGATAACAATCCGAAGCATACTGCCAAACTTACTCGGGAGCGGTTCGTTCAGAACAATGTGAGGGTGCTGCAGTGGCCTAGCCAGTCGCCTGATTTGAATCCGATTGAGAACTTGTGGCGAATATTAAAAAAGCAGATTCATTTGAGGAACCCGAGGAACATCGCCGATTTGAAGGTTATTTGCAAAGAAGAGTGGGCTAAAATTCCAACAAAGTTGCAAAGCACTAGTAGGAACCTACGGAAAACGTCTACAAGCAGTTAGTGCCAACAATGGTTACGCAACTAAATATTAAGTTATGAAAATTAATTTGTACGAATACTTTTTTCCTCACCTAATTTCGTAAATTTAATTTGTCGAGTTATTTATTCGTAATTTTGGTTCGTTCTTTTAATACATATTAATTGTATGCCAATAGCCATCTTTTGTTCAACTTTGAAGTAATTCATTTGATTGTAAGTTTATTGAAAAACAATTTTGCAGGTGTACGAATACTTATTTCCCCCCACTGTAGGTACCCTTTGGGTGACCACTCAAATGACATGGCCCTTGTAACTAATATTTTCCATTTTGAATTTTTAAGTTAGGCCCTTTTATTTTATAATTTTTTCCTTTTGACTGGTAATGGCCAATAATTCTGGCTTTGGGGTTTTATGTTGACTTTTTTTTTTTTTTTTTTTTTTTTGTGGTAACATTTTTCTCCAAGTGCATAGTTGATTCTGGATACACATTTGTGTATGATTAATAATAAAAGGAGTCTTGGTTTTTTTTTGGTTACCTGCAAATACTGGCTTGTTTATGTAATTAACATTATAAAGGTTATTTTGCATTTTCTGAATAAATTGGGTACAAAAGGCTGTACTTCTCTTAAATTCTCCCACCATAAGCAGAGGAGCAAGTCATTGAACAAAAAACAGACAGATAGATTACCCCCAAAATATCATAAAAGTGAGAACCTACAGTATTGGGAGTGGGGTGAGTTGAAATAATACCAGCCCTGTGAACTTGCTTACCCTAATTCTTTGTTCTCAGCAGTGTGTGGTGCTGAAATTAAGAGGGGGGGGGGAGCAAAGGGCCCTCCAGGTGGTCTTCACTTGGCAGCTCACACTTCCTTCCCAGCAACTAACAGCAGCTGCCAGTAGTTGAATAAGCTACCAAACAAGCCTACATAACTTAAGCTATGATGATACACTATTTACAATCTACAAACTGTCTTTCTTTCATGAAAAGCATCCAAACTTCCCTAAAAAAGGAGCTACAATTTACCACATCATATGGCAAGTTATTCCAAAAATCTACTACACTCTATGACAAAAATATTTTTGTAGATCCAGTCAAACCTGTTTTCTAATTTTCTTATTATGCCCTCAACTTTCTGCATCAGACTAAGAAAAAATTACTTGCGTCTAAATTGTCTAAACTTGAAGACATTTTGAACATCTATATTGTATCTCCCCTTAACTAAACATAGGTACCCAGTTCCTTTAATCTTCCCCTGTATTCCAATCTTCTTAGGTTAGGGATAAGCTTAATTGCCCTATATTGCACACCTTCAAACATATCAATATCATGTCTAAGGTGAGGGTACCAAGTTTGAATGCAGTATTCTAAGTGAGGCCTAACATAAGAATTATATAATTTACAGGTGACTTCCTTACCTCTTTTAACTAACATTTCTCTTAAAAATACCTAGCATTTTTATTGGTTTATTTCTAGCCTCTATTTTAGATCACTACTAACTATAATACCAAGATCTTTTTCCTGTCTAACATCCTCTAACCAGTTTCCTTGCATCTCATAACTAAAGTTTTCGTTATTTCTGTCAAAATGGATGACTTTGCATTTTTTTAAATTGAATTCCACATGCCATTTAATAGCCCAGGCAAGTACAGTAATCTATCAAGCTCTTTTTGTAGTTTATAAGAATTTTCTGTTTGTAACTGGGACTACTACTTTTGTATCATCTGCAAATTTAGATATTTTACTAGGGCTACCTAATCCCTTCTCTTAAATCATTTAGATATGCAGAAAAGAGTAATGTACCTAACACTTGATTCCTGTGGTATCTCAGTTTTCACTTTTTGCCACCCTGATTCAGGATCATTTAGAATTACTCTGTTGTGTTTACCAGTTTCCTACCAAATTTATAAATGATCCCAATATCCCATGAACTTTTAATTTATATAGAAGTCTCCTATGTGGAACATTGTCAAATGCCTTACTAAAATCAAAATAAATAACTACATGTCCATTATCTACCTGTTCAGTTACAAACAGAGATTAGACAAACAAGACCTTCCTCATCTAAATCTATGTTGGGAACTTAAAATAAGATTAAAATTTTCCGAATAATCTTTATAATTCTTTCTGGCATCTTTCCTACCAATGATGTTAAACTAACAGACCTATAAATCTCCTACCTCCTTTTCACTACTATTTTAGTAAATGAATACTACATTTGCTTTTTTCCATTCATCTGGTACCTTTGCATAATTAAGAGACCTAGCAAACAAAATAATTAGTGCCTCAGATAAACTATCCCCCCCTTCTCTGAGAATCCAAGTATATATATTATCAAGTCCAGCAGCTTTAATTGACTTAACATTGTATAAATTGCTTGCCCATCATCATCCTTCCTAATATGAATCTCATCAAGAATACCCGAGTTTAGAGACGAAAGAAATAAAATCAAAGTTATTCAAATTTTCTTCAGTATAAAATATTCATTAAAAATACCAATAATATCCTGATCATTTTCAAATATCCTCTCTTGTTCTATTGGGCTAATCTTTTTATTATTGTATAATTATAAAAACTAAAGAATTTCTTTGGATCTTTATTGCTATTTCTAACGATTTATTTCACTATACCTTTTGCTCTTCCTAATTAAACTACGTACAGGGTGGGCCGTAAGTTTCCATACATAGGAAAAATTAAACGTTTGTTTTTATGTTTCAGATACCCTAAGAATATGCGTTTGACGAAAGAGCAACGAATTGAAATCATACTGATGGCTGGGTCGGGAAGCAGTCGCATGGTTGCAATGAACTTTAACAGACAACATGGAACGAACATCACACACGACACTGTGGCAAAACTTATTAACAAGTTTCAGAAAACTGGAAATGTTGCAGATCAACCACGAAGTGGTCCAAGACGTACAGCCACCGATGAAGACACAACAGCTACGATACTTACAGCGCTTACACGGAGTCCCAGAAAAAGTACACGACGGTTGTCTGCAGAAAGTGGTGTCAGCAGATCGAGTATCAGGCACATTTTGAAAGCAAACAAATGGCATCCATACAAATTGCATATGGTACAGCATTTGAGTGAAGACGACCCGGATAGACGGATGGAATTCTGTGAATGGGCATTAACCAAAGTGAATGAGGATGCAAACTTTTCAACTAAGATCTTGTTTACTGATGAAGCAAATTTTTACGTCAATGGAGAGGTTAATCGGCAAAACATACGTTACTGGAGTAATGCTAACCCTAACTGGCTGAGTCCGACGAAGATGCAAGGTGCCGGTAAAGTGATGGTGTGGGCCAGGATATGGGGTGACAGAATTCTTGGACCAATTTTTGTCAGTGGAAATCTTAATGCCGAAAGGTATCTTAACATGTTGCAAGAAGAGATTTTCCCATCCCTGCTAAACGAGGAAGGTAACTTCCCAGTTTACTTCCAGCAAGATGGAGCTCCACCTCATTATGGTCTTCACATGCGTCGGTATTTGGATCAGCAGTTTCCGGATGCTTGGATTGGTCGGCGTGGTCCTGTGGAGTGGCCTCCCAGATCCCCAGATCTCACCCCCTTTGATTTCTATCTTTGGGGGCACTTGAAGGCCATGGTGTATCAGGAAAAGATACGAGACATAAATCATCTAAAGGAACGTATCACCAATGCCATTACAAGCATAACATCAACTGTGCTAATGCGTGTTCATCAACAGTAGGGAACACGTATTGAAATGTTTTCAAAACAATGGCAACCATGTAGAGCATATTATATAAATAAAAATGGTTGTCCATAAAAAAATGTTTATTTTTCCTATGTATGGAAACTTACGGCCCACCCTGTATTTTGCTTATTTCTTAACTGCTTATATGATATAATTAACTAAGTCCACAAGGTTATTACTGCTTTTAAATTCCCTGAATGCCCTTTTCTTAGTTTTAATCATTTTATCTATTTCCTTATTCCACCACAATGGCTTCCTAATCTTGTTATTCCTAAGTCCCAAAAGAAATACATCTACAGTGTAGCTAAATCCTTTAAAATTTCTTTGAATCCAGACCACATCTTGATAGCATTTTTATTGGCAAATTCATTATTCCACTTTACTGAGCCTAACAACTCACTAAATTTACTAAAGTCACCCTTTGAGAAGCAAGGAACTAGATGGTCATTGTTGACTACATCCCTATTTAATTCTATCTTGAAACATATGACCAAATGGTCACTATTCCCTAATGACTCTCCCACTGTCAGCTCATAATCATTGGATAGAACCAAATCTAAGATTGCTTGATCCCAAGTTGATATGTCTACAAATTACATCAGAAAACAATCATCATAGCAGTCAATAAAGTTAACTTCCCTATTATTTCCTTCTAAAAGGCTCCAATCTATACAAGGCAGGTTGAAATCTCCCATAATTAATGTTCTAGCACTACAACCTTTATTTATTTCTTGAACCATGTCATCAACTTCTTGCATTTGGTTTGGGCATCTGTAAAATGCACCTATCTGAATATGAGGGGTCCCGCGTCTTACAGTACCTAAACGCCAAAATTAAAATTAGTCAGAAATCACCTCCAAAGTTCAGCAATATTCTGGCAATAGTATCTCTGTTATTAATTGAGCTAGAATGTTCATTTTTGGCTAAATTAGAGTTCTAAGTATGCTAATGAAGATGTGGAGTTTTTGGAATAGATTTTCATATTTTCTATATTAATTTTTTGATTTTCTTATTATGCCGAACTTTGGGTGAACTTTTGGCTGGCAATAGAGGTGAAAAAAGTAATTCACTTCATAAGGTTTTCAACCATACTTCTACTGTCTTAAGGTCATTATAATCCAAACCACTTAATAGAGGAAGGGTGAAAATAATGATATCCATCAAAAACATGTTTTCGCCTGTGGTGGCGCTTAGGTACCCTAAGACGCACAACCCCTCAATTTATTATACTCTTTGCCTGAAACACAAATATCAAACAAATTGATTCTACCCTATTGTCTAATTCAGTGGTTCTGATACTGTGTTCCACGGAGGCTTAACAAGGGTTCCATGACACATTTTCTAATCAGTCTAATCAAGTCTTAATATTAAGTCTAATTAAGGTCCTAATATTTATACATAATTTTACCTTGTGGCTTTTTGTTAAATAATATTTTATATTCTTATTCCGACTTGAAATGGCACCATCATGGATTTGGGATCACTAAATCACTAAATATTTTACAGCTCTAAGTCTAATATATATATATATATATATATATATATATATATATATATATATATATATATATATATATATATATATATAGGGTGTTCCAGGAGGAAGGGTCAATACTTCAAGAGGTGATAGTATCGGTCATTGTGAGAAAAAAAGTCTGTATGAACATGTGTGTAATTCTGAATGGTTATGGAGATAGAGCTATTTGAATCTGATGCGTGCGCAGCTCTTCCTCCCCCTTCCCTCCCCTATAACCTTGA
The DNA here is from genome assembly GCA_023014485.1 of Bathynomus jamesi. Taxonomy (NCBI): domain Eukaryota; kingdom Metazoa; phylum Arthropoda; class Malacostraca; order Isopoda; family Cirolanidae; genus Bathynomus; species Bathynomus jamesi. The sequence continues at coordinate 898,001 of JAJOZX010000138.1, read as the reverse complement.
ATAATGTAAGCTGTAATGTAAGCATGTAACATAAGCCAACTGACAGCTGACTGTTGTGAGTGACATTGTTTGGTGTTTGAAGCAGTGTTAAGAATGCCACACACCTTCACACATGCCAAATATGGTGGGTGTCTATGGTTTTTGCGATGGAAGTGCAACAGCTGCTGTTGCAGAATACCATCAACGGTTTCCAAACCGCAGAATTCCGGATTGAAGTGTGTTTACCAGGGTTTTCAACACATTACATGAGATTGGTACACTTCCCAGGGCTCATGTTTCATCTGAATGTGAAGGTCAACAAGATGTGGATGAAGTGGAAAACATTCTTCAGTTGGTAGAGCGTAGTCCTACTATTAGCTCTCAAAGAATTTCTACATGTCTCAGTGTACCACACACAAGAGTATGGCGAACATTACGTGAGGAAGGCTTGCATCCATATCATGTACAGTGTGTAACAACACCCTCAACCAGGAGATGCTGCCATGTGACTGGAATTTTGTCAAGGGTAAATGCTAATTACTGATTGCTTCGATTAATACCATTCACCGATGAAGCTACTTTCACCTGTGATGGTATGAACAACACTCGTAATTCTCATCAGTGGTCAGACGGTAGGATTTTCAAAAACATATTTTAAACAGTAACAAATTTGTCATTTCTGTATCTGATACCATTCAAAATGCCAATGTTTAAACATTAAATGTTAGAAACAGTAATTGGTTTCTCTTTCTTGATTACCATTAACAATGCTTTTGTATTTGTAGATTCAAACGGCTCTATCTCCGTAACCATTCAGAATTAGACACATGTTCATATGAACTTTTTTCTCACAATGACCAATACTATCACCTCCCGAAGTATTGACCTTTCCTCCTGAAACACCCTGTATATATATATATATATTAAATATAGTTGGGGTTCCACAAAATAAAAAGTCTGTAAGGGTTCTGACAGTTAGTAAAGTTTGGGAACCACTGGTCTAATTTAATACTATCATTCTGAACTGAAGTTAAATCATTCTTAATGTATAAGAACAAACCACCCCCTAATCTGTCTATTCTCTGATAAGTATACATTGTATAACTATTTAACTCATACTCTGTGAACTTAACCCCTTCACTACACAGCATCCTAAATTTATTATTTAAGGCTAAAATTCTACTTGTGAACTCCATGCTTACCCTAACCCTTGATAAAATGGCCACCACATAACACCTGCTCTGTCTTTTTCTTTAAAGTTTCTATCAACTCCCTGTACCTATGTTTAACTCCTACTGAATTTTTGTAGTTAAATCTACCATCTTTATCCTTGCTTGTTAAATCATTTATACCTATATGAATTATAATATTACCTTGGTTTTCAGGCAACTTCTTCACTACCTCATTGACTTTAGAAATATTACCTCCTAGAATACATATTCTTCCATGGGTTTTCTTTCCCTTATTGCAAAATTCATTGTCCTGATTCCTAGTGAGAGTCCCCAACCATGGTAAATTCACATTGTATTGCTTCATCTAAATTCTTTACTATCTGAAACCTGTTACTACATGATTACCATTTTTCTATAATCCTATTTCTTAACTGACCTTTGACTTCATGCCATTTCATCAGGCCTAATTTTACTGGGACCTGCATTCAGGGTTGGCAAAAAAACTGGGTTTTATTGAAAAAACCCAACCCACCTGGGTTTTATTGGGTATTTTCATGTTTTTTTTTTTTTTTTTTGCAGTTTTATCAAGTCTTTTCAAATTTTCTATAGCTAATATAAGAAAAGTGTATACTAAAATTAAAAAAACTGGCCTTTAAAATTTTTTGTACTTATATACAGTATTTATTCATTGATCTTGATAATGATTGTTGCTATTTTGTTACAAATATATATAGATGATTTTTTTTTAAATATAACAGCTAAAGCTTAGTATTACCAGTATCTATACTAAATTATTTTTATTTAACACTAAGAATTTAAGAAACCATGCCATTTGTTGCTAGAAGTGGTAGGAAATCTTCTCATGAGTGGGCCAATGTCATATGAGTTGAAGGAAGCTCAAAAGTGAAATGCAAACATTGTGAAATAGAACTAAATTCTAAAATTGAGAGAATCAAAATGGGTACATTTACAAAAATGTATAAAGAGAAATGAAAATCCTCCAACTCATGATCAAGTTGCATTAAATGAAGATAGGATTAAGAGTTAGACCTGTATTCACTCGAAACTAGGAGATTAAGGGGGGAGCTTATCAAAGTTTTCAAAATCATTAATAACATCGATAACGTAAATTTTGACAAATTGTTCACTTTCGATAATAGTAATACTCGCAATAACGGATTTAAGTTGCGTGGCAGACGTTTCATTACTAATATCACTAAAAACTTCTTTACGTTTAAAGTAATTGATAAATGGAATAATCTTCCCACGTCAGTCGTTCATTCTACCAGCATTAATGTGTTTAAGAACCGTCTTGACATACATTTTTAAAATATTAACGTTGTTTAAAATAAAAAAACAAAGTTAGCAACAGGAGCTCTGGTGGTGGTGCTCGAGGATGAGTCTGTTGATGATAAAATGCCAGCTTGTGATGCCAGCAATAAAATTATTAAAAAAAAAAAAAAAAAATAATTAGACTAACACGAACGTAGATGTAGCTTGTATCGTAAACTAACCCACTTTTTGTTTAACTTGACCTACTTCCCCCCCCCCCTCCTTACTTTGCATGTCTGTAACTCTCTTTTCTTGCATGTTTGTAGTTTGCATGGTATGACAGTGAATTAAGACTGTGTTTGCATGGTTTGTAAGCGTTCTTATTTTACTTCTTTTCATCTTTCACCCCTCTCCTATTCTCTGACAATTTTTCTGACTTGTTGGCAGTGGCCGGCAGATGATGATGGTGAGTCTTTTTTTCTCTCTTTCTGAATGAATGTTAACCCATGAGTGATAGGTGTTCCTCCTTACTTAACTTCTTATTCTCTTTTCTCTTAACCCCGTACTCCTTCCTTTCTTTTGGGCTAACCTTAGAGTGGATCTTAGGGTCTTTGTTAGCCTTAGCTTCTGTAGATCTGTAGATCATCGAACTTGATATACTGGGTTTCAAACTCTCTACTAATGATAGGTTACATAGGTTTGGTGGCGGCGTTTTGCTGTACATTCGTAATTCTCTTAGGGCTATCGAGGTTAAGTTAGATTTTCTGGCAGCAATTAATGCGATATGTGTTGAAGTTAGGGCATGTAGGTATTAGTTTTAATTTTTTTGTTGTTTATAGACCTCCTGTTCAACCCCTCGATACAGATACAGTGAGGCCTTGCATAACGAACGCCTAAATAGCAATTTTTGCTGAACAAATTACCTCCATAAGGCTCCATTGATTTAAATAACGATTTTACCTTGCAGAACGAATTTGGTAACGAAAAACGTAATAACACGTTTTCTGTTCAGTTGGAGGTTGGTAGCTGTTGTGAGCAGTTATGTACAATTGCTATCAATTTTTTTTTTAATTTTGCTTTACAGTGATTTATCATTATAATATCATAATTAATATAGTGAATTAATAATAATTAATGCTTTTAAGCATTATTAGTGCTAAATAAAGTTAATTACAGTGCACATAATAAAGATAAAAAGTGAATTACAGTGAACCAAGTGGGCTTACGATGACACACGTTACAATAATACAACACAATTGCTCACTATTAAATTTTAATTTATTAGCTTTATAAGTGTATAAAACGTGTAGTCATGGCCCCTAAAAGACCTTCATCATCTGCTAATGCTCCAAAGAAATCCAGGAAAACTATCAGTCTCCAGATGAAGCAGGACGTTATTAAAAAAAGTGAATCTGGAACAAGCACCAAAGATCTTGCTGCTGAATAGGGATTGTCTGCCAGTACAGTTTCGACGATTTTTAAGAAGGAAGAAATAAATTATGAAAACTAAAGTAAGTGATTCTACAAGTAGACTTATTAAAGGAAGGGAAGCTATTGCTGAAATGGAGTTTTTTTTTACTGATATGGATTAGAGAAAAGGAAATGAAGGGGGAATCCATTACTAAGGCATTCATTAGTGACAAGGCAGTGCAAATATATGAACAAATTAAGGAATCCCTTCCAGCATCAGTTGAAAGATATGAATCATTCAATGCAAATCATGGGTGGTTTGAAAATTTCAAGAGAAGGTCAGGAATTAAGAACATTATAAGGCATGGTGAGGCTGCAAGTGCTGATACTGAGGGAGCAAAGGAATTTAAAATAGAATTTGCAGAACTTGTTGAGGAGGAGGATTATTTGCCTCAAGTTTTTAATGCTGACGAAACTGGCCTATTTTGGAAAAAGCTACCGAACAGGACCTACATTACTAAAGAGGAGTCCAAACTGCCTGGCCATAAACCAATGAAAGACCAGTTTACTTTACTTATGGCTGGGAATGCATCAGGGGACCTGAAGATTAAGCCTATGCTTGTGTATCATTCCCAAAATCCCAGGATATTCAAGCAGAAGGTGAACCCATCTACTCTTGGGGTGTTTTGGCAACACAATAAAAAGGCATGGGTGACAAGAACCCTATTTAATCAGTGGATTGTGAAAGTTTTTGGCCCTACAGTGCAAAAATACCTGGAGACCAATAAACTTCCTTTAAAGGTCTTATTGCTTCTTGACAATGCTAAGGCCCATGACCCAGATCTGGACAAAATTGTCAAGACAAGTTTCAGCTTCATTACTGTGAAATCTGCCTCCAAACACATCACTGCTCCAACCTATGGACCAGCAGGTTATTTCAAACTTCAAGAAGCTATACACGAAGTTCATGTTTGCTCAGTGCCATAATGCAACCTCCAGTGAGGATTCTGTAACCTTAACACAGTTCTGGAAGCAGCATTACAACATTTTGGAGGCTGTCAAGAATGTTGTGAGAGCATGGAGAGAAGTCTCAACAATTTGCACGAACTCTGCCTGGAAGAAGTTGTGGCCATCTGCTGTGCGTGATTTTGAAGGTTTTCAAACAGATGAACCAAATGTAGAGGCTGAAATTGTCCAGTTGGGTCAAGACATGGGCCTTGAAGTCAATCAAGAGGACGTTGAAGAACTTCTTGCAGACCATGGAAAGGAGTTGACTGCACAAGTAGGGTGTGTTGAATTTTTCAACTTTCAAATTCCAAATATGAGGGGTGCTAAAAAGTTGCAGCATGACTTAGGAATTCTAAAGATATTTTTGTTAATTTAATATAATTTAGTTTTGCTTGGTAAGAAGCTACATAAAAATAGTGACTTTTTTTACTTTTTGTGGAATTATATAATAATTATTATATTAATAATTATATATGCTGTATATATAATGCACTGCTGTTTTGCTTATTTCACAGGTTGAAACATATTCATCAGTGTGCTGAAGATTACTTGTCTGTCAGTGCTACCATCCTAACCAGTGGGAATTGACCTACAATGGCTTCTAAAAGGAGGACAAGACTGGAACATTCACACATAGAGCAACCTAATTGGAACTGGTAGAGAGTGTTGCCCTCTGAACTCCCAACTCTGCGAGACATTCTGAAATATGGGCTACTGCTAAGAGAACAAAGTGGTGAGGATGTGAGAAACTACCCAGCAGCTAGTCTTGCAAATGACATTTACCCTAAAGTGCTTGAAAAGTGGGAATGAGCAAACAGTTCTTTTGTAGCCCACATTGTAAATTCACGAGTCACAATCTTAAACAAGATCCAAGAGAGCTGGGAGCAGGCCAAAAACATATCTCTTGGGAGAGGAAAGCTACATGTCAAGGCGGCTTTCATTGCAAAACTTGACAAGCTTTTTGACATCCTCAGTTGCAAGTGTAAAATTCTCTGCTCTGAATTTGGCTGCCTTGCAGATGCTGGTTGCAAAAACGAAACTCACATTAACTGTACATGCCCTAGGGAGATGAAGATCCCTATGAAGGACCACATCAGATTGGCTTGCCAGATCAACCTGAGCACAACAGACAAGTCAAAAAGCAGAAGCAGCAAGAAGACGAAAGAAGAAGGCTTGCTGAATATAAGCAGACAAGTAAGCAGGATGTTTCAATGCCATCAAATGAAATAATTTTCTCTGATGATGAAAATGAAGAACAAATAGCTGATGCTCAAGATGGAAAGGATGGAAGTTATGAAGTGACATTAGAAATACCAAGCACGTCTTCAACTTCCAATATAAAAGCCAGAGTACAACACATTAGAAATACCTAATGTTGCTATGCATAGCATCAGATATGGTGTTGGCCTGCGTGCCACAGCTGCCATCACCACTGCTGCCTTTATGGATGCTGGCTTGATCACTGAAGAAGACAAGAGACTTGTAGTTGATCACAATAAAGTCAAGAGGGCCCAAGAAAAAGTTACGAGATCCCTGGATCAGGAATTTGATGATCTTTGTAAGAAGGGTGAAATTGACTGCATCTTCTTTGACAGCTGTCAAGATACAACTAAAGTTATGCTGAAAGCAGACAATTCAGATTGTCAGTTCCCCAGCATCATCAAAGAAGAGCATTATTCTGTGTGCAATGAGCCAGGTGGAAGATATCTCTACCACTTCACTCCTGAGAAAGGCTCAATGAGAAAAAAACCTGCTGAAGTTATTGCTGATAATCTTGTAGATTTCATGAAGAAGGAGGGCATTGATAAAAGCCTGCAGGCCATTGGAGGTGATTCTACAAATGTTAACACTGGCTGGGAGGGTGGTTCCATGCATTGGGTAGAGGTCAAGCTTTGCCGTAAGCTGATCTGGTTGGTTTGTGCCCTCCACACTAATGAGTTACCCCTGCGACACTTGATCACAGCACTGGATGGGAAGACCTTGTCTACAACAAGTGGACAGGTAACATTGGCAAGATGCTAGACACTGCAACCGAACTTGAAATTGATCCTTCATTCACCAAACTCTCAATTGGAGAGCCTCTTACTTCACTGAGTGACAATGTCGTAAAGGATCTCTCTACTGATCAAGCGTACGGGTATAGGATCACACAGGCCATAAGGACAGGAGAACTTCCCACAGATCTGGCCCTTCTTGAAATTGGTCCAGTGAGCCATTCAAGGTGGTTGACAACAGCAAATAGGCTTTGTCACATATGGGTTTCAAAACATGGCCTTAAAGGCAAAACCCTCAGCAACTTAAGACTGATAGACGATAGTGGAATACATTGTTGGTGTATACTACCCCTGTTGGTTCAACATCAAAGTAAAACACTTGGGTGGAAGGCCCACGCCACATCTTGCTTCAGCTGCGGCTAGTTAGGCTGCAAAAGAAGGCTGTAGTGGATGCTGTTTTGCCAACCATCAAGCGCTCAGCATGGTATGCATTCAGCAAAATGATAATCCACTCTCTCTTATGCTCAGATGACAGTGAGGAGAGGAGAGCTGGTGTCCAAAAGATTGTTGACATGAGGGGTGGAGATGATGACACACTTGGAGATCTTTCTGTACGTCCCAGGAAGACACCTTCCATCAACCCCAGTGCTTCTTCCATGTTGGAGCTGACAGACTGGTCTGACGGGGTATTTGAACCTCCTTTGACATGTAAACTGACTACAGCGGAAGTAAAGAAGTTCTTTGACAAGCCTATACAAGTTCCACAGTGGCCCTGTCATGCTCAGTCAATAGAGATGTGTGTGAAACAAGTCACAGAGGCAGCAGGCAGGGTGTATAGTCACTGTATACACATGAGAAACATGAGGGCTATATCAGAGGCCAAGAAGCAAGTCGGTGGCTGATGTCCAAGAACGAATCAAAGCAAGACAATGAAACTTCTTGTTTAAATATTTTTTTTTACTGATGTCATTACTTTCTAATGTTGTTTTATGATTACAAGGATATGTTTTATGCAGAGAAACTAAAATTTTTATAGTATTACCCGACATTTTGAGAAGCTAAAATTAATAAATGTTGTTTTCCGAGAGCAATTTATGTGCTTTTTAATCAAACGTAGATTTACCAAGCTAAGTGTTGAGCAATCACAAAAATAATAATAGATTTGAATTCTTCACATCCAAAAACATTTTTAAAACCCCTCAGTGAAGGAATTGGCAAAAATTAATTTTCACCTCCCAAATTGACACACCCTACTGCACAAGATCTTCTGGAGTTGGCCAAGGAATCAGAGTCAGGGTCAGATGCTGGTGAGGAGGATGATGAAACAGAAGAGAAAATAAGTTCTACTGAAGTCAAAGAATTAATGTTACATTGGGGCAAGGTGAAGGCTATTGCAAGCAAGCACCCTAATGTTGAAGTTACTGAGCTTGCTATCTGTCATTTCGAAGACAAAGTCCTGCCATATTTCAGGGAATTTGCAGAAAGCAAAAAGAAACAGAAAAATCAACAGCTACTTCAAGACTACAATAGCCACCACTGCTTCAACATCTTCTGTGGATGTGGTTGATCCTGATGACCTTCAACCAGGTCCAACTGGCAATAGGACACCCAGGAGAGAATCATTTGACCTCCCAGATGTCCTAATGGAAGGAGATTCTCCTTCCAGAAACCATTAATTCCCATCCTCCTCCAAGCCTCATCTCCAGCCCACTCAAGCTCATCACCTCCAAGACCAAGGTAAATAAAAATATTTCTATTTTTAACTGTTTAATTTATTTATTTAGCATGTTTATTTAAAATATATACATAGAATAACATTAATATAACAATAAGAACACATTACACTAAAAAACCTTTAAAAAATGGGTAAACAAGCGCAAAAAGGGTCAAAATTTGGGCTCTGGAATGAATTACTGAAAATCCCATTGAACTAATGCATTGCATAACATTTTTCAATTAACAAATGACCTTCTGGAACAAATTAAATTCATTATGCAAGGCCTCGCTGTATATCAAGTAATGCCAAAGAAGAAGTTTCTCAAGTTCTAGAAAGTCTTGCTGTGATTCCAATGAAGAAGCGTAAGTATTTAATGATAGATACTTTTTATATTTATAACTTTTTTATTTATATTATTTATTTATAATGCATTTACTTTCAAGACAAGTTTTTCAGGAACAGGGATGGGGAGTCGGCCAAAAACAACCAACTCCCGACTCCTGAGACGGTATTTTTAAAAACAACTCTGACTCCCGACTCTTTCCTTATCATGCTGATCTACAACCTTATAAATATTGGGATGTTTGTTTCGTAGATGGCGTTTCAAGTTTGAGGCTCTAGTTGGAGCATTAGCATGTTTCTCAGTGTAAGCACTAATTTTGCATTACACTCTTTACCATCCTTTTCTACTTGACAAATAAAAATACTTTCATCCTCATTTAGCTTAAAATATTGAAAGACTGCTGATTTTCTACTAGGCCCATGACTCATTACTAATAGGGGCTAAGTTAATAATTAATATATTGCAATTTTTATATGGTACCTAGTATCCTAAAATAGAAATATGAAATTCATTTGCTAAGATTTACCAGAACAATAAATCAAATGTGGAAATGTGAATCTAGAATTATTCAGGAAGATATTTATTTAGGGCATAGTAGTATTCTGTAAATTGTTGGCATATAGAAATTGAATCAAAGAGTCGGGAGTAGGTCGTTTTTACCGACTCCCGACTCTTCAAAAAAGCCCCAACTCCTGACTCCAACCTCTGGGCAGGGATGGGGAGTCGGAGTCGGGAGTCAGAGCTTTTTTGAAGAGTCGGGAGTCGGTAAAAATGACTGACTCCCGACTCTCTGATTCAATTTCTATATGCCAACAATTTACCAGAATACTACTCTGCCCTAAATAAATATCTTCCTGAACTAATTCTAGATTCACATTTCCACATTTGATTTATTGTTCTGGTAAATCTTAGCAAATGAATTTCATATTTCTATTTTCTATTTCAGGATACTAGGTACCATATAAAAATTAGCAATATATTAATTATTAATTTAATTAGCCCCTATTAGTAATGAGTTGTGGGCCTAGTAGAAAATCAGCAGTCTTTCAATATTTTAAGCTAAATGAGGATGAAAGTATTTTTATTTGTCAAGTAGAGAAGGATGGTATTTAAGAGTGTAATGCAAAAATTAGTGCTTACACTGGGAAACATGCTAATGCTCCAACTAGAGCCTCAAACTTGAAACGCCATCTACGAAACAAACATCCCAATATTTATAAGGTTGTAGATCAGCATGATAACGAAATCCAGAAACCTACTTCTAGTCAGGCCAGTACCTCTATTTCAAAAAGCAAACAAGTCTCTGTTACAAAATTTTTCCACAGTGAGAGAATTACAATATCAATGACAAAGGAAAATTTAAAAAAATACCTTATAGATTTAGTTGTAAAGAATGGGGTTGCACTTACATTATTTCCCTCCCCAGCTTTCCGTGGATTAAATGGAGAAATGGCGGCAAAACTAGGAGTGTCATTAGAGAGACATGATATTCGAAACATGATTTTAAAGGAAGCAGAAAGCCAGAAAACTTTATTGAAAACAATGCTGCAAGGAAAATTCTTCTTTCTTAAGATGGATGCCTGCACGAGACAAAGAATTAATTATATGGCAATAAATGTTGTTCATTGATGAAGGAAAACTAGTTATACGTACTCTGGCAGTGAAGGACACAAACTCAACATTCAAGCGAATACCTGACCAAGCTAATTGAAACCATCTTGACAGAATATGAAATCACTAAAGAGCAAATATTATCAATTGTTACTGATAATGCTTCAAATATGACAAGTACGTACAGAAACTTAATGATGGTGAAGTAAAAGGAGATCTTTTTGAAGACAGTAGTGAAGATGATACGGATGAAACTGCTGACAAACTTGACAGTGTTGACACTGTAGACCAGGGGTTCCCAAACTTTTACCACCAAGGACCCCTAAATATTAATTCCGTACGGACATAGACCGGACATAGTGTGAAATGGAAATTTATTTTAATATAGTTAATGTTACTATTTTTCCAAAAGCTTAGAGACCCCCTGGAAGCTTCCTACAGACCCCTGGGGGTCTGTACAGACCACTTTGGAATCCCTGCTGTAGACAATGATTTTGCTGGATTCTCAAATATCCCCCATATGCAATGTGCAGTCCACACATTGCAACTGGCAATTCGTGATGGGTTAAAAGAAAGGAATGCTGCTAATGTAGTAGGTAGGTTACGCAACATAGTAGTGGCTGCAAGAACGCCTAAACTTGGTGCAATATTAAAACGTCAATCTGGAAAAGGTGCAGTTATAGATCAAGCTACACGTTGGGGGAGTACCTATGAAATGATTAAGCGCCTTCTTGAATTGAAGCCATACCTTATCGATATGGCAAACCCAGATGTAACAATGACTGATATCCAGTGGCAGCGGGCAAGTCAACTTGAGGCATTACTTAAGTACCCATATGTGGATAAACCTATAAAAATAACCCCATTGACCAAATTCAGAGAAGACTTTAATGCAGCTTTAACAAAAATAGAGAAACTTGATCGTTCATTAAAACTTGATGTGATGAGTGCCATACCAAAGTATCCTGAATTAGTGCAAGATTTAGCCAGAACTGTTACTGCATTGCCACCAACACAAGTCAACGTTGAAAGATTATTTTCAGCTCTTCGGTTAATTAAATCCCACCTACGGGCTAAGTTGAAGGACATAATTGATGCTATACTTTTCTTAACAACAAATTCTCCTTAGAGTTAAATTATTAAGTATGTTTTTCTAGCCTTTTTTTAATATTTACCTTCAATATTAGCATATCATAATATATAATGGAAACAAAATATTCTTTACCAACTTTTTTTTATTTAGCTACGGTACCGTACGCAACATTAAAATTTTAAAATTGTTAACCTAATGAGGTTATAAATATTTTATACGAGATCAATTTCTTTTTCTGTTAATTTTTATTTTTGTGTAATACAACATTAAAATTGTATTAAATTACTAAACTGTATTATTATCGTACCTACTTTATTACATTTATTTATACTTATATATTTGAAAGAGTCAGGAGTCGGAGTCAGTTTTTAAAAATACCGACTCAGGAGTCAGGAGTTGGTTGTTTTCGGCCGACTCCCCACCCCACCCCATCCCTGGTGGTATGGAATGGAGTATTTGGTTATAAATCTCTCTCTGGTGTTACCTTAATGGTGTGAGGTGTTGGTGCATGATTGTACATGTAGGGGCAAGGGTGTTGTGGGTTAGTTGTCGCTGCTGCCATGAATTGTGCTCCCCTCATGTCTAAATGTTCCCTAACTTTCAGTATTTTTGTTTCTGTGTACAGTTGTTCTATTGGTGTAATTTGAGTACATCCTGTAATGGTACAAAGTGCGTGTTTTGTTTTGTCTGTAAGGTGTGTGTGTGTGTGTGTGTGTTCGAGATAATGGGTGCCCAGCATGGGCTAACATAGTCCATAACTGAGTAAATATATTGTTTGTATATGAGTGATGATGTTTTCTGCTGGTATCCAAAGTTTATGCCTGTTAGTACCGTAAACTGGGATGATTCCGGACATTTTTGACCCATTACACTTTATGGTGAGCAAGGATAGTGGATAAACACTACACCAAATCCATTGTTTCCTCAACTCATCTGCAACCAACTTTTGTGAGGTTTTCCTTGGTTTTCCAGTTTGGCTCCTTAAGTAGACGCTGAACAACTTGTCCAGCAGTAGGTAATTTTCCATTAGGAAAACTATGGCCATCATGTAAGACTTTTGTTGTCTGGCTTCTATGTTTCATAAGTAACTAAAAATCTTGAAGATGTTAAACTAGTGTTAATTGAATAGGTTATAAAAATTCTGAAAAATATAAGTAAATATAAAGTAGGTTGGACAAAAACAGCTACTGATTTTAATTTAACTCAAAAAATATGTTTATTCATCAATGTACACTTTTGAAAATAATTTTGTTGTTCTCAGCATCAAAAAATCATAAGATGCACTTTTTAGATTGTGCTTCTAGCTATTATAGAGCCCCAAATAGACAAAACAAAGGGTTTTTTTGAGTCACATGTGGGTTAGGGTGCATCAAAAATGGCAACTTTCAAAAATTGATTTGGCCCTACGTTATTATGGTTACATTCCCTAAAAAAAATTCACATGCAAAATTTCAGGTCAATTGATTAATATCTACTGGGTCCACCTAGCTCCTAAACTTTTACAAAAATGACAATTTTTAGGATAAATTGCCTTAAATTATTTTTTTCCACATATACCTTTATTTTATTGAATTGAATGATCCTTAAGGTACTATAGGCCTAGTTTGTTTAGTTTGCTTGTGTTTAAGCCATAGCTACTATTAATAAACATTTGCCATCATGAAATACCTATAGCTATTTTTTCTTATTTTCAGGCATGTAGACTACTTTAATATTAATCTGTTTATATTACAGGTCAATTTTTTATATATGTTGGTGATAATAGTTGATATATGATATAATGGATAATAGTGGCAAAGACAGTGAAGCCACTTCTAGTGGTAAAACTTGTTCAAGTGGTACAGATAAAGTTGATGTAAAAACACGAAAAAAAACCTGTATATTTGGATTAGGTCCTGGCATCACAAATAATGATGCAAAGATTGTAGGATGTCGCTTGCCAACAAGTGAACAAGTTCTTAGATGTTTCCTATTTCACCAGCAACAGGGTCTAAAAGAGAGAAGAACTAAGCGACATATAGCTAAAATTGTTTTAACAGAAATTCAACCATTCTACAATAAAGCCAACATACCAATGTTTACTGAGAAAAAAGCATGCGAGAAAATAATTTCGTTGTCAGAAAAGAATGCGAAACAGAGAAATTCCATTGAAAAGAAGAGAGCTACAAAGTAGCCTACAAAGACAAGACTAGAAGATATGGAAATGCAACTTAAAATGACTTTTCCACTGTGGATTAAAAATGCCAAAAAAATTATGAGTAATCCAGAAGATATACAATTTCTTCAATCTATGCAAGGGGATAGAATTGCTTCTTTTGGAGCTCATGATCAAACTTTAGCATCCAAAATGAAGCTCATTAATTTTCGAAAATGTGAAGAAAATGCGAGAAAAGAAAAGGAATTGAGAGACACTGAAGCTTCTTGCAGTTATGTTGAATTAGAAAGCAGTAGCACAAGCGATACAACTACCATTGAGAGTGAGTCAGAAGCTAATGATGGAGCTGAAAAAGATGGAAAATCCACACAGTCAACAGTCTGTTTAGGTACTCAAGCTATCATTCCTCGTGACATTCTGAAAAGACCGAAACTTGTTTCTTTGGCATCAAGAATGAAAATGACTCCGGCACAACAGGCTGCATTCACAAAAGCTTTTGTTGAAGAATGTGGTGGTAACACTAAGGCAGTGGCAACTTCATATGCTACAGCTGATAGAGCAAGACGCGAAGTAGCCCAAAAAATTTCAAGTTCCATTAAAAAATCCTTGAATCCTCCTAAATTGGCCTCTCTTCATTGGGATTTGAAAATAATTTCTACTCTGCAGGATAAATATGTTACAGAAGAATGATTAGCCGTATCAGTTGGAAATTCAATGGATCTCAAACTACTTGGTATTCCATCATATCATCCTAGTGCTGGTGGCAGTGGCCAATCTGGGAAAAACTTGACTGAAGAAGTTATGAAGCTACTGAAATTGTGGAACTGCTCCGATTCAATAGTGAACTTGGTTTTCGACACTACAGCAACCAACACGGAACATGCGAGCGCTGCATGCATAACTATCCAACAAGAGATTGGACGGCCTTTATTATGGTCTGCATGCAGGCATCATGTTGGTGAAGTTATTATGAGTCATGTGTTTCAGGACATGAAAGTAGAAACTTTGAGTAGACTAGAAATTAATGTCTTTAACAGATTGAGAAAAGTTTCAGTGGATTTCCAAGGATGAAAAATTGAAAAAAATTGACTTCAATCAGTACTCCAAAGCTGTCCAGGAGATTCTTCAAGAATGGACTGATTATGCAATTCAAATAAGTAATATAGAAAAGCAACATACACGATATGACTACAAACAATTTTCTGACTTAGTTGTGTTATACTTAAATGCAGGACCTAGTGATAAGGATATAGCCCTTCAGCGACCTGGCGCTATACATAGAGCCAGATGGATGAGTAAAGCAATATATGCTCTAAAAATTGCATTACTAGAAGATAATATCTCTAAACTACCTTCAGTAACAATCACAAACAAGCAACAAATTCTGAAACTAAGAGACTTTGCAACCTTCATTTCACTGATTTACTACTCATGGTGGATGACCTGCTCTTCAGTTTTTGATGCACCATGGCACGATTTGCAGCTTTACAAAAAGCTTCTTAGATACGAGGAAGTAAACAAGCAAATAGCAAAAAGTGCTCTAACATCTTTGAAACGTCATCTCTGGTACCTTTCATCAGAGATGATTCCTCTTGTATTATTCAGCGATTTGGTTCCAAAAAATGAACTTCGTGCTATAACAAACCATCTACTTTCCTATAAACCACACAAGATTGAGACAGTGGTTCCAGACAGTGGCGTATCAAGGGAGGGGCGAGAGGGGTGACCGCCCCGAGCGGCAGCAAATTACTGTCAGGCGGGCGCAGTATACAAAATTTTGGGTTTTTATGTTTTAAAATGCAACCCTCCAAAAAATTATATCTCATCATTGTCGCACGTTATTTGTGTACAAAATATCCATGGTTTTGATGAAAAATCATCATTAAATGCTATATATGCCACCTCAATGCCACTATTTCCACAAATAGTTGCGTTAAATTTTCATATCGGAAAGGTTGCCAGCCCTATTTTTCAGACTTTCCCTATATTATTTAGGTTAGGCTTTGCATTCTTTGAGCTTTGATGATGCTAATAATTAATGGTTGTTTTATTTTGCAGATACCCTACTGAATTAGCAAACATGAGCAAACAACAGAGACTGAGTGGTGCTGCATACAAGAATCTTCGCGAAAAAAAAGAGGAAGAAGGCAAGCATGCTGCTAAGCAATTTCATCAGTTAATGGAATTCTCACACACCTTCAGTACCATCTGGGAAGCAAGGAGATCAACCGCAATGTGATATATCTTTAGAGATAGATGTTCAAGCGGCAACTTCAAGTGAACCCCCAAATAATCAGGATCAACCCTCATCTACATCACAAAGTCACCCACCCACCCATCACCCACAGAGTCTGTTTAACGATTCTGGCAACTGGCCAGTTCCAATGACGGACAATTTGAGAATCGAACTCATTAAACGTGGACCATCACATTTGAAAAACACGAATGGACCCTTTCCAGCTGATTCAAACAATAGGTCAATGTCAAAAGTTTGGTATTTCAAAACTTTGGAAAATGGCGAAAAAATTGAAAGGTCATGGGCTAATCTTCTCACCTTCAAAATGTAGCTTGCATTGCTTTTGCTATCATCTCTTCAACAACATCTCCAGTGCATTTGGAAAAGAAGAAGGATTTTTTGCCTGGAGGAAACTGAATCCAAGAGTACCTGAACATGAAAACAGTCCATATCATACCCGATGCTTTGAACAATGGAAAGAGTTGTCTATGCGCCTTCAGTTGAATTCTACAATAGATAATGCACATCAGTTGCAAATAAAACATGCTACTGCTAAGTGGAAAAAATACTGAGACGAATTTATGACTGCATCATGTTCTTGGCAAAACAAGATCTTGCATTCCGAGGGCACTGAGAGAACTTAAATGAAGAAGCTGGGC
Organism: Bathynomus jamesi; assembly: GCA_023014485.1. Taxonomy (NCBI): domain Eukaryota; kingdom Metazoa; phylum Arthropoda; class Malacostraca; order Isopoda; family Cirolanidae; genus Bathynomus; species Bathynomus jamesi. The sequence continues at coordinate 881,352 of JAJOZX010000138.1, read as the reverse complement.
TAGCTGGCAATTCTGGAAAATGTTTGGAGTTAATAAAACTAATGGGCAAATATGACCCAGTAATTAGGGAACATCTTACAAAAATATGAATGACTGACAAGATATCTACTATGTATTTGTCACCTAACATTCAAAATGAGTTCATCACACTAATCAGCTGTAATGTTCGAAAATGTATAATTGATAATGTGTCTAGTGCAAAGTACTTTGCAATAATTTTTGATAGTACACCAGATCATGACTCCAGATTCCTGGGATCTTGGGAGCATTGCTCCAGTAAATTTGACCATGAGAAAAAGTAAATTTGGGTTTGGGTTTTGTTCATCCGCTAGATGTTATGCAATTTTTTTGCCTATACGTTCTTGTACAAACCAATTTTTTTAAATTACAAATTTAGTTATTTTAAGTTTAGTTGGTAATTCCATATTAACAATTATTTTTATTTTTTGTTAAGCTTCAATGTTTTGATAATTAAAATTTTATTAAAACGTATATTTTTTTTAATATAAAATTATCAGGATTGGACTATGTTCCATTGATCTCGGCCAGGTAATTACTTGTGCGGTTTTAAGTAATCCACCATGACTCTAGAATTGAAAAGTTTAGTTAAGTTTAAACTTACTTTTACTTACTTTCACTGTACTATATTTACTTACTTTTACTCACTTTTACCATACTATATTTACTAACTTTTACTTATTTTGTATTTTTTCAGGTAGTCAATAATCAATAATGGATCCTAATATTGATGAAGTTGGAGAGAAAAGTGAGGGTGTTAAAAGGGGTTACTTTTGTGGTCAATGCAAGAACAAATATTCAAAGAAGCAAAACTGGGAGGAACATTTTAATTTCAAAAAAAATATTTGTTACAATACAAGAGGTCCCAGAGTTTGGGCCCACAGCTTAGATATTGCAGTAAAGAAATACCAGGATGAAGTGCAGCAGAGAGATACGGCAAAGCAGTCATTTAGTTTGTTCACAAAATGTGCTAGTGCTAGACCTCAGAAAAATGAACCAACTTCATCAACTGCTAATCTAGAAAATGAAACTTTTTCACTAGATGTTTCACAGACTGAAGAAAGTGCTTCTCCTCTACCTAAGAAACAAAAGGTAAGTGAGGAATCTGCGCATCAGACTAACAAAACTGCTTTAGAGGAATTTGAAAATTCCCAAATCCAGAAGACATTGAATGCAATTTTGCGCCTAACAAAAGAAACTCACCAAGCTCTTGTGGTTAATAAAGAGAAGAGTCAAAATATGCCTTCAAGTTCAAGTGTTGCATCCAAATCTAATAAAGCAAAAAGCAACAAATTTGACATTTCCATAGCCCATTTAAGCAAGTGTAAATCAATACAAGAAATCCTGAACAATGATTTGATCAAATCTACATTCAAATTGGTGGAAAAGAAGGATCTAGGGCATGCTGATGATTCATTTTCAGTACCAAGTGATATAATGGAAAACATTGCAAATAGTGACACTAATATGCCTGATGTAGATATAGCTGTTGAGGATGAAGATGATGATAATCAAGAAGATATTGATGATGCTTCTGATGATAAAATGTTTACATTATATTGCATAGCTTGCACAGACCCCAAAGCATGTGCTTCAGACAAACATTCTAACATAAAAGGTTACTTCAATGTTAAAGATTTAACCTATGTATGCAAACAAGGAGAAAATCAAGAGAGATGGTTTAGAAATCTGAAAACCCACCTGAAGAGACATTTAATTAAACTTCAGCATCATCAAAGAGCTGCTGTTTATGAAGTGATGAAAACATCTTCTCGGAACACTACTAAACGCATAGAAGACTTATGTGGCAACATCTTATACTACATAATGAAAACAAACACTGCATGGGCTCTATATCCAGTACTTCTAGCTGTATTACATAGGTCAGGTTGTGAGGTTGGAAATTTGAATCATAGCACACATGCGTGCGAGACAATTTGTGAGCTATTAGATAATCAACTTAAAAAACAAACTGTAAAGTGGTTCTTAGAACAAACTTCAGTAACAATAACAGCTGACATTGGAACAATTTTGGGATTAAGCATGCTAGTTGTATTAGTTATGAGTGAAGAAGATAAGACTGTAAAACTTGCTGGGATAAATTTAGTACGCAGCAAATCAGGAGTTTATTTGGCCAATGAAATTTTTGATGTGTTGAAGTCTCCTAATCACTTGAAACTATCTGAAGAAGCAATTAAATCCAAGGTATCTGGAATGGTTGGAGATGGGGCTTTTTGTAAGGACAACGAGCCATTTAAAAACGAAATGAAAAAGTTGTTTGGAGAAAATTTCAAATTTCGATGGGACTTAATGCATCTTGTGAACAGAGCCCACGTTGATGCATTGACGAAAATTTGTAAACTAAGTGAGCTTTTAGACTTTATTCAGAATCACTCTTCAAATCTGAGATCAGGCCTTGACTATACCAATATGGTTCTTGACAATATCATTGGTTTTAAGAGACCAAAACTCAAATCTGATACTCGCATGGTTAATTACGAATTTGATCAATTTGACAGATTTGTGGAAAATTGTGTTTTTTGATCATCCACAAGAGAAGGAAATTAGTGCCAAGTTCTATGTATTGATTTCCTATGTAACAAAGATTATGTTGCAAGTAGCTCAAAAAACCACAGTTAGTGCAGAATTTGTAGAAAATATATTTTATAGAGGGAAAACTGTTATGTTAAGAGTGATGGAAACAATTTCCAAATTAGCTAATGGAGGAAATGCAAATGATGTAGTTTCTGAATTTAAGCACGATACCACAGGGCAGCAAAAGGAACTAACAGCTGAGGATTACATCCTAAATGAAGTTTACAAATACATCAAGAAACGTTCTGATTACTACCAGGTTGCTGAAGTTGCTAGACCATCCAGAACCAGATCTGAAAGTAGTTTTACAAAACACTCGGTGATAAATTGGCTGACAGAATATATAGAACAGCTGTGGAAAGGAATCAGAGAGAGATTAAAGCATTTTGATAAAGATGGATCAACTGCCTGGAGTGAAGCACCAACTGAAGGGACATTCTCCATTCTTGGTTACATTGTTGAACACAAAGGATCCATTAAGCCATCTCATTTGACTAAGCTGTGCAGAATTGGAAGGAGGGTCCAGCTCCAGGCACTAGATCTGCTGTAATGATCACACAGAAAGCCATTGATCAGTGGCCAAGCATACATGGTGGTAAATTCACAACAAATGCCTACATGCAAGGTCTAACATCGTCCACTGTTGCTGCTGCAATGAATAAATAAACTTAAGGTGAGTTATAAACTTAAGGTGAGTTATAAACTGTACATTATTGTATTATTATGTTTAGCTAAAACAATTTGTAATTGGTATGTCGTCAATTCAAGAGTTTACTATCATTAACCTATCTAGTGGTGTAAGGGAAAAAAAAGTAAATTCAGAGCTGTGCTCCAGTAAATTTTTTCAAATCTGGAGTCATGCACCAGATATATCGCATATTGATCAGATGCCTCAGGTAATTCACTGTGTGTCTATTAAAGATGGTAATGTAGAGGTGAAGGAATCCTTCGTTGATTTTATTAAATTAGAGGGGAAGACTGCTGAGGCAGTTACTGATCTCATTGTCACTAAGCTCCATGAGGATGGGCTGGATATCCAGAATTGTTTGGTCAAGGGTATACAACAATGCTGCTACGATGGCAGGTATTCATCTTGGAGTTCAAAGCAGCAGAATTCTTGATGTTAGCAAACACGCTGTTTTCATTCCTTGCAATAACCACTCGCTGAACTTGGCTGGAGTTCATGCCGCGGGACTGAGTCCTAATGCTGTAACTTTCTTTGGAACAATTGAACGAATTTTCGTCTACTTTTCTTCCTCTACTCATCGTTGGGATGTCTTAACAAAACATTCCAAAATCACTGTCAAGCGAGTCTCTGATACGCGGTGGAGTGCTAAGTATGATGCTGTTTCTAGTCTTAAGAAGAACTTGACTCACATTGTTAGTGCCTTGGAAGAACTGAGTGAAGGGGTCTCCGAAAATCTGGACACAAAGGGTGATGCTGAAGCTCTGTTGACCTCCATCATGTCATACATATTCATTGTGTACTTATTTTTCTGGGATCCAGTGCTGAAAGAAATCAATGATGCTCAGCTATATTTTCAAAGAAAGGGACTTGCTTTGGACCAGTGTGCATTAAAAATGAACTCTTTATCCGTGTTTTTAACAAATGAATGAGAGGCAGTAGTATCAAACGCTGCAGATGCCACCGAAGAGTTCTGTAATGAAATGGATATCAGTAGACCGCAGAGTCAGGAGATGGAGAAGAATGCCTGGAGAGCAAGCTCGTGATGCTGGATTGACATTGCAAGAGGATGTACGCAGAGAATTTTTTTAAATCATGGCTCATTTATTAGCAGAAATTGAAAAACGCACAGTTTGTCTTAAAAACATGAATGATCACTTTGAATTTCTGTCTCCTTCGTACCTTTTGAATCAGTCCAAAGATGAAGAAATTAATACCAAGGTCAATAATTTTTCTTCCATCTACAATGACATAATCCAGGAAGTCTACTGGAAGAAATAAAGCATTTGCGCAGACATTTGCTCAGTTTCGAAAGCATAAGCATCGACGATGATCCAAAGAACTGGGATATGTTAAAACTACTTCAGTGGATCGTTAAATGGGATCTAGTGGAATCTCTGCCTCATATAACAATTGCCCTCTGGATCTGTCTAACTACATGCATGTCCGTGGCAAGTTGCGAACGAAGTTTCTCAAAACTGAAACTTATAAAAACTTACCTCAGATCAACTATAAGTCAATCTAGACTGAGCAATTTGGTGATTATTTCTGTTATGAAAGTCCAAAAATTTAACTAGGCATTATACATTATATAGTTATTGTTAAAATTATGTAGTGTACAGTGGAACCTCAATATACAAACTTAATCCATTCCTGAGGGTTGTTCTGATATCAAATTGTTCGTATATTGAATCAATTTTTCCCATAAGAAATAATGTAAATTGGATTAATCCGTTCCAGACCCCCAAAAGTTACCCCTTACGAAACATTTTTAAGTCAAAATATTGGTTAATTAAACCTGTAAAATAAGACTTACATGCATAAAATCATACATGAAACCTGTAACAACCATAAATAATGCAATATTATACAAATAAATGAAAATTTAACCTGAACTTTACCTTTGCTGAGGAGTGATGATGGCCTAAGTGGAAGCTGGAGAGGAAGGTGGGGTGGAGGAGGGAGATTATTGTTTGGAAGGGGAGTCACCTTCCATAAAAACATCAGGTAACTCCACGAACACTGGCTGGAGAGAAACTGACCGGCTTCTTTCGGTTCGGATATGAGGGAATGGTTCGTATACAAGGACAATTTTTTCTCGAAAAAGTTGTTCATATCAATTTGTTCGTATATTGAGGTTCCATTGTATTATGTACGGTACATTATGTAGTATTGTTAAAATTGAAGTTGCTTTATTTAAGTTTTTCTTCCAATGAAAGTTTTGTTTAGATGTGTATTTTTGTAAAGGAATTGTTTTTAAAATTGAAAATTGTTGCAGGGGGGGTTGGCATTTTCGCCCCAAGCGGCAAAAAGTATTGGTACGCCTCTGGTTCCAGAAGGTAGACATGGATCTAGTTTTGGAAAGCCTAATTTCCCTACCAATCTATGATTGGAAACCACACTAGCTGACTTGGTTGACAAAAACTCATGGTTCATATTCTCTTCACTACAGTTAGACTATGATTTTTTAATGGTTGAGATTGTTGAATGGAAAACAACAGCATCATTTATATCTTCCAAGAAAAACTTTTGGCTATAAATGTCATAAATGATGGCTCTGCGGGGGCAGTAAAACTATGCAGTGACTTTTATGAGGCTGCAAGGACTGAAGAACATCTTCAAAATGTTCTCCAAGTTGTAGAAGCTGGCAGAAAAGCCACTCCTAATCTGAGAGAAAAGCTTCTTTATCATCTGTTTTAAAAGAAAAAAGGACAAAGAAGAATAATTAAGATATCAATAAGCAATAAATCAATTTTTACAAGTATTTTATCATGAAATACCATTTTTAATAGGTGGAGGTGGTCGGTGGGATGCTTGGCAAGTTGGGTCCTCATCCCACATCCTGGTAACTCACTTCATGATTCTCAGAATAATACAAAAAAAAGTCTAAAAAGACAGATAATTTCATGAATTGAGGCTAAAACTTGCCTAAAACTAACTATATTTACAATTTTTTTTTTTCAAACAAAATCTACAACGCTTACACAAGATTTTCTAGTAAAACCATAAAATTCCACAATTGTCAAATTTTCATCTTCAAGGTGGACCCACTAAATATTGTCAGAACAGCTTGAAACGTGGACACTGAAGGTTTGTTGGGATTGTAACCATAATATCATAGGGCCGAATCAATATCCGAAGTTCGAAATTTCACCCCTTATAGGCTGATGCACCCTAATGGGTGTGGCACATATAGTGTGTGGTTGCTGATACAATATCACCAGCAACCACCAATGCTCATTTTTAGACATTTGACAACTATTTAACACCCCTGATTTTTGAAACTAAACAATCACTCCACCCTAAGTCCAGCAATTGTTCTTGCTTTTGAATGTTTGGTTTGGAGGAGAAATTCTTCATTTTCATAATCTTCATTGGTTAAAAAATTTGGTAATATATTATTATTATTATTTTTGGTAAACATATACTAGGCTGGGCTGAAACTATAATTTTTGTTTGATTTTAATTTATCAGAGTGACTAACAGTTGGCTTTTGATATAAAACTAAGATTCCTGAAAAAAATAATTGGTGACCACCAACGTGTGTCCAGCCACCCCCGTTTTTGTAAAAACATCTAATGCCGCACTAGCAAAATCAGGAAAATGGCAATATCTCTTCTTCTGAACATGCTAGAGAGATGGTTTGCATACCAAAAGATGCAGAATTTGATTTGAAACAAATTATTAAGAGTGGTATTTTTTCATAAAACCTTTAGTTTTTTAGTTATTTTAGAAAAACTAATTTTTTGGGCCTATAGACCCCCTTTCAACTGAATGTCAACACAATAAAACATTCTCAAGCTGCAAATTGACATGTACAGGCATCCCCCGTTATACGATCATTCGGTTTACGATTTCCCGCATTAACGATTTTAAAAAAGTACCCCCATCTTTCGATTTACGATTGCCTTATTTCGCATTAACGATCTCCAACTTGAAAGCATGTCTCAGAAAAGGCCAAGTGCTGGTGCTTCGGGTATTGCTAAGAAGCCTCGCAAGAGTTTGAGCTTGGAGGTTAAGCTTGACATTGTCAAGCATCACAAGAATGGACAAGGGGCTAATTCGATAGCGAAGATTCTTGGACTGGCTCAGTCCACTGTGTCGACAGTGATCAAGAATTCCGACAAGATCCTGGCAGCTGGCAAGAATGTGTCGTCGTTATCTGCCAAGAGGATAACGAAGAGCTAGGATTCAACTATCCAAGAGATGGAGAGGCTTCTCAATCTCCGGATAGAGGATCAGAACAGGCGCAGGATGCCTCTCTCCATGCCCTTATCTGCGCCAAGGCAAAGAAATTGTAGGAGGACATCAGGCAGTCGAGAGGTGAAACCTCCGAAGCATCATTTAAGGCGAGTTCTGGCTGGTTCGATCGCTTCAAAACACGCGCTAGTCTGCATAACCTGCGCCTGATGGGTGAAGCTGCCAGCGCTGATCACGTCGCCGCAAAATATAGAAAATAATAGTGGAATCTGCAAATTTTGGGGGTCTTCCAGAATGTTTGGGAACGTATCCCTATTTTTCCCATAAGGCCTTCAGTTCGATATACGATGGGGTTTTTAGGGACGCATCCCAATCGTATAATGGGGGATGCCTGTATTAGTGGTTTTCAATCAGCAATCAAAATCAATCAAAATCAATCAAAATCAGCCATTTTAAATTCATTGAAAATGCTTTTTGACATTCCAAAATGCCAAACATTAAATTATACAATTAACAAATTGTCATTTTGTCATATTTTAGCATGATAAATAATAATCTAGAACTTAAAATATTTTTTAGACACAAAATCTTTCATTAATTTACGTGATCTAATTTTGTTTCTAATAAGACCATCTCTACACTCATGACCTACAACCAGAGGTGGGGAGTCGGAGTTAGGAGTTAGGTCGGGAGTCGGCCCTTTTTTGAGTTTTTTAGAGGAGTCGGGAGTCGGAGTCGGTAAAAATAAACAACTCCAAACTCTTAAATGATTTGTATATTTTTGCATTTTGTAGAAAAATTGCAATTATTGGTAAAATGCTATTTTTTATTAAAATATTTTCTTATTGACTATAAATTCAATTAGAACTGATCAATCAGATAATGATTTTAAAACTTCAATATTATTATCCATATTTAACTTTATATGTTAATAAAAAATATATTATTTAGTAAACTATTTTTTATATTGAAGCTCTGGCCAATTTCATTTGGTTTAAATTAGATAGACTAGGCTATATATGTATTTTATTTTCAAAAGGAATTTATTGGAAAGAAATTATTTTAGTTGCTATAAAGATTTATTTATTTTTATATCTACATATCAAGCAAAATTAAATTTAATTAAGACTGAGATTTATTATTTATTCTGCTAAATCCTTTAGTACCTTAGGGTGTATCTTTAAAGCTAAGTGCAATGCCTCTGTCATAGGGTTGAGGCTTGTGATAGTCTGCTCATCTCACCCGACTCTGTTTGAGGGCCTTCTTAGGTCTTACATATACAGATTTGGACCCCTAACCCTCTCCAATAGGAAAAGAGGATTAGGTTAATGCTACAGCTATAATACTGTAGTGTATAGAATTATTGCAGGGAGTCAGGAGTTAGTTTCAAAAAACTGACTCAAGAGTCAGTCAGTCAGGAGTCAGACATTTTTTTGGCCACTCCCCACCTCTGCCTACAACAACCAAGGATGCTTCAGTGACAAGCTTGATGTGCCTTTCAACATTCTGACTATGGCACTCATGATCCAGTTTCAATGCGGTATTAATGATATCACGCAGGTCATCATTACTAATTCTTTTAATACAGGTGGAACAGTTTCCCATTGGGACATAGCAGACAGCTTGTGGTATGCAGAAGCTTTGAAATTGATGATTGGCTTTCTAAAGACCCTAACATTCTCATCTATAGCAGGATATTCATCAGTACCACCTTCATGATCCTCTTCATTCTCATCATCACTTTCAATTATTCCACCTGCAAAATCATTGCTACTACCAGATTCATCATCAAAATCCTCTATAACTCCCCTCAGACACAGAACTTTATTGACAGCACACCTCCTCACCTCTTCATCAGCCAGCATTCCAACTAAAATATTTTCACCATGAGCAAAATAGCTGTTATTGTTTAATACGTCATAACAAATTTCTCTAATTTTCCTGTCAGGGAATTTATTTACTCTTTGGATCATATTGAATAGGTTTCTTGACCCATCACTTAGCCTCTTATTAGCCTTGATATTGAACCAACTGTGAAAGTATACTTTGATGATGAATTCTACTATGATTTTGAGGTTCTTACTGGGTCTTTTTTGTGAAACATAAAAGCGAAGAATTCTACAGCTAAGGTGAGCCATCGAGAGTGATTTAGCAGGCCAACTTCTAAGAGTGCAAGGTCTTCATCCATTTCACCAGTAATAATTGCCCAGTAGATGCAGTATCCATAGTATTGGTCTGTTGATAAATTATTGACCACCTCATTTGGTAGAAGCACAAATGCAGGATAAGGTATAGATTTGAAGTCCACAACATTCCATTCTGACACATCCCCATTGAGCTGAGAACCAATAGGGCCAGAAAATTTGTCTGGACTTTTTGTTGTCCCATCTAAAGTTATGAAGATTTGTCTAAGTGGCAATTCATTTAGATGCAGAAGACAAATATCCCACTGAAGAGGTTGCCCTAAAAACATTTCCAAATATCTGATTGACCCATGCATAATTAGGGTGGCAATAAAAAATGAAGTTGCAAAATTTAAAATGTGCGGGTGCTCATTTTATTCAGTTTATTGAAAAAACAAATTCTGCCAAATTTCAAGTTCCTAATCTTATTTTAAGTGGTGGTACAAGACACAAAGAACTTTGTGCTTTTGATTTTAATTTATCAGAGTGACTAACAGTTGGCTTTTGATATAAAAATAAGATTCCTGAAAAAAATAATTGGTGGCCACCAACGTGTGTCCGGCCACCCCCGTTTTTGTAAAAACATCTAATGCCACACTAGCAAAATCAGGAAAATGGCAATATCTCTTCTTCTGAACATGCTAGAGAGATGGTTTGCATACCAAAAGATGCAGAATTTGATTTAGAACAAATTATTAAGAGTGGTATTTTTTCATAAAACCTTTAGGTTTTGAGTTATTTTAGAAAAACTAATTTTTTGGGCCCATACCCCCCCTTTCAACTGAATGTCAACACAATAAAACATTCTCAAGCTGCAAATTGACATGTATTAGTAGTTTTCAATCAGCAATCAAAATCAATCAAAATCAGCCATTTTAAATTCATTGAAAATGCTTTTTGACATTCCAAAATGCCAAACATTAAATTATACAATTAACAAATTGTCATTGTCATATTTTAGCATGATAAATAATAATCTAGAACTTAAAATATTTTTTAGACAAAATCTTTCATTAATTTACGTGATCTAATTTTGTTTCTAATAAACCATCTCTATGCTCATGACCTACAACAGCCAAGGATGCTTCAGTGACAAGCTTGATGTGCCTTTCAACATTCTGACTGTGGCACTCGTGATCCAGTTTCAATGCGGTATTAATGATATCACGCAGTTCATCATTACTGAATTCTTTTAATATAGGTGGAACAGTTTCCCATTGGGACATAGCAGACAGCTTGTGGTATGTGGTAATTATTAATAATTGATAATTAATATTAATTAATAATTTACAACTTGAAATTCAATCAACAGACCTACCTCATAAAACTGGTAATCAGATTCAGTCATTTTTAGTAAGTGCTTTTTCTCTGTATCTGCCAACAGTTTGTGATCATGTTGATATATGTCAAATAAAATGTTTACAGTTTTCAGAAAATCATCCAGATCTTGATGATATTTAGGTCCTCTTTTCTTTTTGTCATACTTCAGAAGGCGGTTGAATTCCTTTATTTGGGTTTTCAGTCGGCTCTGTATGGCATTTACTGATATTGGATAAACATTATATGTGACCCACAATTTATACAATTCCTCAGAAGTAGCTCTCAGTACAGCATCTGTTTTATAGTCTCCGAAACACAAACACCTTTCAATAACTTGCTTCAACATAGGCAATTTCCCTAAAGGAAACTGTTCTGCTGGCATAAAACGTACATCACCAAGTACTTTAGCAACTGTTTTCCTTGTAGAAGTCATACTTTATATTGCAAATGTTGAATTCAATGACAAATTGCAGTTGGAAACTTATAACAAAGGCACCTGAAAAAAAAAACAAGTTTTCAATTTATTACATTTAAAAAGTTCATGAAGCAGGTCTATGGGCCCCAAAAATTAGTTTTTCTAAAATAACTCAAACTAAAGGTTTTATGAAAAAATACCACTCTTAATAATTTGTTCCAAATCAAATTTTGCATCTTTTGGTATGCAAACCATCTCTCTAGCATGTTCAGAAGAAGAGATATTGCCATTTTCCTGATTTTTGCTAGTGCAGCATTAGATGTTTTTACAAAAACGGGGGTGGCCAGACACACGTTGGGGCCACCAATTATTTTTTTCAGGAATCTTATTTTTATATCAAAAGCCAACTGTTAATGACTCTGATTAATTCTATCTTGAGTTTCAGCATTCCATAATTTAGAAATTCACTTTGAATATTAAACAAATATTTTCTGAAGATGAAAAAACATGAATTATTTAAAGGTTAATTTTAATTAAAAATACTTCCTGATCATATTTATCAATGGCCACTTATAACCTTTTAGGAACATGTTCCACATTGGTAAGTGAACATTTGTAAAAAAAAATTTAAAAATTGGGGATGGTATATTTTTTTATTTAAGGTCAAAAGTCAAGGTCAAAGATATTTTTTTAAATTTTCATTTTAGAGGCTTATGACAAGAGCTAATATGACAATCTGTTTAAGAGCTTCAAAATGACACTAGAATCAGAATGCTAGCTTTATTAGTTATGTGGCTACAGCAATTTGAAATTTGACAGTAAGTAAAAAATCAGGTGAAATCCTTACTGCACAACAGCTGTATATGTCATATACAGCTGTTGTGCAGTAAGGATTTGTTTATCATAAGGCCATTGCAGACTAGCTTTAGCAGCTAACCTCTTAACAGTGCCTCCTACACCATCACATGGTCCCTTCCCATGGCTTCTTGTAAAAAAAATTCCACTCTGCATCAATTCCAAAGTCATCTTTGTGGTGGCAAAGATTCAGAAAGTTTTTGCAGTTTTTATATTGTCTAGCACAGCCATCTGAAAAGTATATGATTTTGTTGATGGATGGGATGTTTTCTTTTATGAAGTAATTGAAGTTTATGAGATGCTTTTGAAACAAATGTACTGCAACTCTGTTATGAATATTGCACTCAGATATGACAACAAAGCTTAGGTGAGCAATCTCATTTTACTTGTTATAATACAAAACAAGTGGATGTAGAGTTGCCATCTGATTGTTCCAGTGAAAACTCTGCACCTCATCTTGGAGAACAAAAGAGTAATTTTCAGCAAAATTGCACACTACTAGGACTTTACTTGGTTTCAGGGACATTTTAGTTTTGTTGTAATAATTAGCTTGCATCATGGTCAGGAAATCATGGATTTGGCATTCTTGAAGTTTGCTACAGAAATGTTCAATATATTCATCTGAACTAATGTGAATTGATTCAAGATTGGACCTGTCTGTATTGGTCCACTTCTTAAAACTGTACTGAATCAATGTACTGAATTAATCATAATGGCATTCCATCAAAAATATTTTGGAGTTTCTCTTTCAATGCTTTTGTGTCTCCACATTGTTTACATTCCCTAAGGCAGCATTGCAATGAGGGTGGATTGCACTCAAAGACAATGTCATATATGGTTGATAGGATTTTCATTATCTTCAGTTAACTTATCAAATTTAGTTCCTACAAACATAAGTTTAACATTCTGATGAATGGTACATACACATACTGAGTGAGTTCCTGATGCTCCGGCAATAATACATTGCTTTGGACGCACCTCTGCAAATTTGCTGAAGCCCACTTTTACCGAAGGATTTCTTTCTTTAAAAAGCTGATAAGCTTCTTTTAAATTGCATAGCAGTAGATGCTTCTGAAAATGTTTCCTCTCCCCTGAGCTGTCCATAATGCTGACAAGCATTTTTACCAGGCATTATTCTACTGATCTTCTGAAAGATAAAATACTTTGATTTTTTCTATAATGTTTTGTTCAATTTTCTTTCTAGGCCGAGGATTTGGAATTGAAAGGATACTCATTTCATTAATAAGCTTTTTGGCAACTGATGCTTTGTGCCTTGTGTTGAATTCTGTAGCTATTTTTCTCTCACTCCAACTTTTTGGTAATACAGTCAGGATTTGTATTCTTTCACTCCTCTCGGTCTGCAGGTTGCTGAATTTCTCCTTCAGTTGATTTAATATTTCATCAATCTTTTTCCATCTTAGTTTTTTCTTTTTCCTGTATTAATATCTCTCTTCCAATTTTCTCTCGACTGTTCCTATAACTTTTGTTATTTTGAGAGATGCATATGCCTTTCTCTCTCTTAGCTTTCTTGCTTCATGGGAGTTTCTACTAATGATTTTAATGAAGTATTTAAAGTTGATAATTGAAATTCAAGTGCTGTGCTTGTTGATGCCTCACTGATTTAAAGTTCATTTTCAGATGAAGATATTTCAGGAATATTACTAGTTTCTTCACAGCAAGAGCTTTTTTCATCTTCATCTCTAAAGTTTTTTTTTCAGGCAATGATTCCAGCATTTCCCTACACTGCTTACAAAGCCTGTGATCAACTGTTAATTTGATTTCAGGCCTTTTATCAATTAAATATTGAGGTACAATTTGTAGACCTTTTGGTTCGACGCTGTCCTTTGTGTGATTGAAAGGGATCAGCACATTTCTGTTTAATTTTAAGTTTATCCATTTTTAAAAAATTTGTGTATTAAAACTAGTAAGTTATATTTAAATGGCATTCCTTAATAGAAATTAATTTAGAATATTAAAACTAGTAAGTTATATTTAAATGGCATTCCTTAATAGAAATTAATTTAGAATATTAAAACTAGTAAGTTATATTTAAATGGCATTCCATAATTTAGAAATTCACTTTGAATATTAAACAAATATTTTCTGAAAAGATGAAAAAACATGAATTATTTAAAGGTTAATTTTAATTAAAAATACTTCCTGATCATATTTATCAATGGCCACTTATAACCTTTTAGGAACATGTTCCACATTGGTAAGTGAACATTTGTAAAAAAAAATTTAAAAATTGGGGATAGTATATTTTTTTATTTAAGGTCAAAGATATTTTCTTAAATTTTCATTTTAGAGGCTTATGACAAGAGATAATATGACAATCTGTTTAAGAGCTTCAAAATGACACTAGAATCAGAATGCTAGCTTTATTAGTTATGTGGCTACAGCAATTTGAAATTTGACAGTAAGTAGAGGTAGGGGGTAGAGGGGGGTCTGAGGGTCATGTGCTCAGATTTGAGTGATCATAGGCTCAAATGACAGCTTTTCATGCCAATAACATGATTCAAGCAAAAAAAATTGGTTTTGGCTTATATAAAAAAATTGCACTCAAATTTACTCGAAAACCACCATTTTTTAGTATGTTTGCAATTTTATAGCTAAACCGCTTCAAAACTAAGTCTGATGGGGCGTGGTTCGGATTCCACGTTAAATTGTAGGTCTAAGGTGGAGTGAAAAGCTTGACCTTCGTCAGAATGAACAATTCAGGCAGAAGCTAACCAAAGGTTATAACATAAAAACTTATTTAATAACATATTATTGAATGTTCTGCTGCTCTTCACATGAGATATTAACCTTTGTACATTTCTATATTTCAGATAATTTACATATTTATTCTATCTTTTTTGTTTAGAATACAGAAATTGGTGATTGTTTTACTTTTAGCACTTTTTGTGAAATAATGTGATAAAAGTTTGGAAAAGCAACGCTTTAAAATCAGCCGATCAGTAGCAACCACGCCTAGCAATGGCACAAAAGCTAGTGTTCATTTTTGGTGACAAGCTACCTACTTGGTATGATGCAGCAATCGCAATATTTTCAGAGGCAACACAACCAAAAAGCTCAAAAATGTAAGTTTTTGAAGTCTATATGGTCTTACAACGTAAGTGCAATATTGATATGTTAATAACTAAAGCTCATGACTGTCTTTTTTATTGTAGGAGTGCAACAATTCATGCATGCAGTGTAGCTCTATGACAAATCTGGATCAAGTCATTTGGTGAAGAACATGTTCTGACTATAAATTCTATTAAAAGAAAACTGACAAAATTGGTTGAGATTTATCACTCAAGTCTATATCCGAGGTACATTCTATTTTCCTTTCTTATGTTTCGCTGGTAATAAAGTAGGATCACTTCATCACTATATTATTATTAATTATTATTTGTTTTTATAGCCCATCGCAAAAAAGGGAAGAAGAAAAATCTGGGTCCAAGTGAACCTAAATCCTTGCGACAACTAAATAAAGCGTGGAGAAGTTTCACACCTAAAGCAGGATCTGGTGAGAAATTTAACAATGTGCAGTAAATAAGCCTAGCTTATCTATTTCTATACAAACATACTTACACCATCATTCTATTTCGCAGGGATATGTCCAGATAGCCTTTTGGACATTGGAAAACAAACTGAAGAACTTACTGGCGATGAAAAAGCATTCTATGAAGATCAAAAATCCACTCGAATAGCACAATCAGTGAAGAAATTGACATTGAATACATACAGGAAAAGGCTCAATTACACATGGCACAATTAGAACAAGAACAAAGGGTAGCAGCTGAGATTGATTTTGCAATGGCTGATGTTCATTCGAATGAGGATGACCAAGATGACAATCACTCACCTTCAGCTGGAACTTATCAAAGTTTGAATCGCTCCGGGCTAGTTCGTTCAACCACAACAATGGTTTCAGCCACCACAAACTTGGCATCTAACTGCCAAATGCTGGAACTTATTTCAAGTCTTCATCCACCACCCCTGCCACCAACAAAATCATGTGCTTGGAGGTGAATCAGCTATGTGCTGTCATTTGGCAGGATGATGAGAAAAATGGAGAGTACAACTGGTTCATTGCCTATAACAAGTTCATTGCAGACAAGTCAATGACTTTGGACCACTTATGCCATGAGAAGAAGGGCATGAACAAGTGGTGGTGGTACCCAGCACAAGAAGACGTTCAGACAGTTCAGCACGAACAAATTCTTGATGTCATTGTTGAAGGTGAATGGAAGTTTGATTCCCGTATCAACCGATTTGCCTTGACTAGCATTAATGATATTGTGACAGCTTTCAAGCATGCAGTGCAAAAAATGAAATAGAAAATCAGTCATAAGAACGGTGTGCTTTTAATTTGCATTTTCTGTCAATAAATTATTGGAAAACCACAAAATGTCTGGATTTTGAGCTCAAACAGGCCAATTTTTCTCCAAAATCACTCAAGCGTGACTAAAATTCAGCATAAATTTATCAAAAATATAATACAAATGACAATTCTATTTGCTACCCCCGGGTTCTCTTATGCGAACCCAGCAGCATCAGGTATCCCGCTACCACCGTGGGATGGGTCCATAGGTCTCGTAGAGAGGTAATGTTGGAGTTGTGTCTTTGTTGAGAGTGTGTGGCAGTGTAAGAGTAGGTGTTCTGTGTCCTCAGGGTGGAGGTAGCATTTTTGACAGGTGGAGGTGTCAGCTAGGTGGAGTCTGTGTCTGTATTGTTGGAGGGAGGGGTGGTGGCCTGAATGGAGCCTGGCCAGAGTAACTCTTGTTTTCCTTGGGAGGGTTTGTTCGCTCTGATGGACTACAGGGGGAGTATCGTGAAGGACAGTGTTGTGTGGTTGGTCGAGTAGGTATTTCCGGGTAAATTCTGTGTGGAGATGTTTAATGGGGTTGATGTTTAGGGGAGGGGGGGATATTGTTCAGTAGCTGCGAATAGTGAGCAGCAGGTACAGTTTTTTTTGCGGGGTGGGGATTGTGTAATGTGAGATGGTGACAGGGGTGGTCCGGGGCCAGTGCTCTGGAGAAGAATTGAGTCCCTGTCATGTTCATGTGGTGTTCGATGGGGAGTATTTTCGTATCTGCATGTAGATGTGGGATGGGTGTGGTTCGGAGGCAGCCAGTAATGCTTCTGAGACCTCTGTTTTGTGTGGTCTGTATCTTTTTCTGGTTTGTGTGGGAGATGGACGGGGACCAGGCGGGGGCAGCGTAAGTTAGGGTAGTACGCCCCAATATTATAAAGCAACTATACATTTCATACGTGAGACCCCTCCTCGAATACTGCATTCAATTTAATAGTCCCTATTTGATACAAGATATTGAAAAACTGGAAAAAGTACAGAAACGAGCAACAAGAATGATCCCATTTCTAAGACAATTGACATATAAGGAAAGACTGGTGTATCTAAGCATGTTCTCATTAAAAAGGAGGAGGTTAAGGGGTGATATGATAGAGGTGTATAAAAAGATAAAAGGGTTGGATAAGATAGATTTTGAGTCTCTTTTCATTAAAGATCACAAGAATCAGACTAGAGGTCATAATATGAAATTATTTAAGCCAAGATGTAGAACAAATTTAAGAAAACATAGTTTTACAAACAGAGTAATTAAGTTTTGGAACAGTCTGACAAAAGTGGTGACTTCAGATACACTCGATTCTTTCAAAAGAAGGTTGGATAGTTTGATGTCTGCAAGGGACATCTGGTGATGGTGTTTAAGCCCATTTTTATTGCATGAATGGTACTAGTTTATTTCATACATATTGTGTGCATTTGGGTGATAGATCCCACAACTCAACACAGGTGTTGTGGGATATAGGGAGGCAGCATCTTGGGTTAGGGGATACTCTCTGTCCTTACACACCCTAATTAAAGAGATTCCTCTGCCGAGCGGTGCCCCCCATAGTACTGTGAGGTATTGAAAAACTCATGATCTTCACTTGCCCCATAAACACCTTTAAATGGGAGACCCAAAATGGGTGCACACATATTTCTATATTACTGTACAGTCTTTATAGCCACACCTACACTTTTCCTCCTAAGTATATATATTGTAATGTATATGGATGTAAATTGTGACTTGGTCCGCAATTGATATGGACTGTGACTTATTTTTGGTTGGCACGGTACTGGTATTGATGGGTACCATAATGAAATTGACTGGATTCTTTGGATCTGATATATGTGCAATTGTGGATGTCAGTTATAAATAGATATAGTATATAACATATTTGTGGATAGTAGCCTATTATGACTTTGATCCTCTGGATCCAGAGATTCTATCTTTAGTTTTAAATTGATACTTAATTAGTTTTGTAAAAATTGGTTATTGCCAATGTACAGGCAGTTTTTACATAGTGGAGCCACCTCGATGGGCCGAAGTGGCCCCTAGTATACCCACTAAAAATTTCGGTAATTATTCGTTTTAATGCTTTTCCTCCTTTCTGAACCAAAACACATTTTTCTGGTGTTTTGTGGTGTGATTTGTTTAAATCTGAACTTCGTTTCTTTGGGAAATGAGCCATTTTTTAGAAATTTTAAAATTGAAAATTTCTCAAAAATGGCTCATTTCCCAAAGAAACAAAGTTTAGATTTGAGCAAATCACACCAAAAAAATGTGTTTTGGTTCAGACCTGACCTAACCTGACCTAAACTGACCTGACCTGACCTAAACTGACCTGACCTAACCCAACCTGCGTTTTTTCGCAATTTCTTACCTTAAATAGCACTGTTAGCAAAACTCCTCCAATTAACTGCACTCTCGGAAGCTAATGCTAAATACAGCTGCATCTAGCTGTGTCAAATGCTTTGTCAAGAATAACCCAACGTACAATAAATTTTGCCACAGTTTGAGGTGAGATTTTTCAACCCACGTGCCTTTTCGATGGGAAACAGAGAAGGAACACTTTTTTTTCTGCCGCACTCATCCCTAGTCAATCTTGTGCAATAATATTGATCAGCAACTTCTCTATAATTACACTCATGACGACACTACGGACAAATAACATGACTAGGTAAAACACAGTGACTCATAAAGAAAGCTTGAGCACCGGCTTCTTTCTTATAAATATCTTGTATTAATTGATAGTAATCCAAATCACAACCTTCGCAAATCATAATGAAAACGAGACGGAGAAAATGAGTATGCATTATCAGAGATTCAAAATGTACATCTCTGATTGGTCGGATAAGGTCACGTGAAACAAAAACCAGTTTTAATTGGTTGTTTTGACCTATGTTTCCTAATTTTGCCACGAGATGTCCCCATAAAACTGGAGAGGGCGACGTTTGTTAAAATTTTAACAGCGTTAAGAGCTAAGTACTCGGTCAATGGCCTATAATGGCTACTTTTTACGTATCATTTTTTTTTTTTTCCATAAAAAATAATTATTACATTTCCTTGATTTTTATCAGTTTCCCTGATGTTTCAAGGTGTCCTGAATACGAATTTATATGTTAAATTGTCATAGAATGTCTCCTTCTATCGAAAATGAACAAAGCATTAAAATGAATATTAACCAAAATTTCTTATATTCTTAATTTCCTTGATTTTTAATATGGTCCAATATAGTCCAAATAACTTTAAATAATGGTGTATTCAATGTACAACAATTATCCATACTGTCACTTCTTGGCTCCCCCAAATGTAAAATATGTTCCTATGCCCCTGTTTAGGTTAAGTTTGTAGGCTATCTTGATAGTAGTAAATAGTTATATATTAGTTAGCTGACTTGAGATTAACAATTTGCAGGATTCTATTATTATTAGCTCATGACTTGGATAACCTTGATAGGCCCTAGTGGTTTCATGTTTTACAAATGAAATGTAATGTAACCAAAAAACACTGGGCCTGCACTGAATGACCCGCTAGATCTCTCTAAATACCAAGTTAAATTAAGCTTAAAGCTCAGAAATAGAGCTATTTATACTTTAATCAATAATCCCAATAAAGTAAAGTCTACAGAATTAATATAATTCAACAATTTGTGAAAAAAAATGGAGCACAACAGAGAAAGTGTTTCCACTTCCAACTTCCTTTCCAAATTATTAGGCTGATCTTATCATACTTTTTTGATAAAAGCTTTATGAGCCAAGTTAGGCTATATCTTGGATGGAAGGAACTAATGGGGGCCTAGGCTAATTAGGCCAAAAAACTAGGCTTAAAACTTAGGAATAGAACTATTTACACTTTAATAATCCCAATAAAGTCTACAGAATTAATACCATAATCTTTTAATAATTAGTAAAAAAAATTTGGAGCACAACAAAGTCTTTCCACTTCCACACTAAGTTCAATACCTGTTTTGTTTTAACCAGATCAACCTTGCATTGGCCTACTTTAACAAAAAAAACGCCTACTTTACGTCTTCTCAAGGCGAAAACTCCCAAGCTCTTCAAATGGAGCTCTTGACAAGCTAAGCTAATTTAGTGAACACGCTGAATTCAGTTATTTATTCATAGGTTGTTACATTATGGCCTGCATTTAAGCAATATGAAAAGAAATCAGTAGGTGCAAAAAAAAATCTTGGTCCATCAAACTGAACAACCCAAAAGAAATATACAACGGACTCAATGCTTCGTGTGAGCTACATAGAAAATATTCGACGGTTTTCACCATTTATTTGTGCAGAAGAATTTTGGAATGTTGGCCTTGGCCGCCTTGAATTGTTTGTCATTTGGTCAAATTGGTTGGTTTCTTCTTTTCACATTCTTGAGAGACAAAGGATCATTGTGAAAGCATTATTAGAAACGGAAGAAGAAGAAGAAGAAACCCTATACAAGACAGAAAAGCGATAACGAGGACGACGTTTTTGATTGACATTGGATTATGGGACATTCAGATGTGATTTCTTGTAAATCAGAGTTGGCAATCCTGCCCCCATTGCCCGTTGCCATTGTCATCCTTGCTGGAGAGGAACGAGGAAGGCATCGCCCGCTAACATATTTTTTGTGCTTTGCCATATTAAACCGGCTTCATGAGTTTAAATTTAAAAGACAATTGTGCCGATTTTGCTGGCAAAATAAAAAATGATACAGCTTTACTGAAGGCTGGTCGAAGTCAAGATAAGTACAATTTTATAAATAAATAAAGGCTTCATTCATTATAATGATTTGTAAATATTTTCCTGTCTTTAATTCACAAAATATAATAAAGAAATTTAAAATGTTTCATTTCAATACAGTAGTGTGATTTTACAAGTGTACGACTTTCTAGACATATTTTATCTATGAATATAATAAAGAAATTGTAAAAAATATTGCACAAGTAAATTTTTATCATGATAAGCAATGGAATATACTGTAGCGTGCAAGTGTCCTTTATTCAAGATCTGTTGACTTGGCAACCCTACACGAGCACTACCATGATACTACGACGGGATAACAATTAACACAATTTGCAGTGTATTTGAACGACCGAGGAAATACAGAAACATCTTTATTGCGGATCATTCACAATCCATAGCCACTTAACCTAACATACAAGTACAATCTTACATATACACTGAACTTAATACAAAAATAAGGCCAACATAGCCACTTAACCTAGCATACCTATCGAGGTTTCGAACCCTTTCGCCCATTTGGAAAGGGACGTGAATGAGGGGGAAACTATTTTAATCGGGGACTCTTTAGTGCGCCACATGGACAAAGAGTTCGTTGAACGGCATCCAACCAAGAGGAGGAGGGTCTGTCTCCCAGGGGCCAGGGTTAACGGGGCAGTTCGAAGTGGTAGGATTGACGTTGCCTCCCGTCATCAATGTTGGTGACGATGGTAGGAGGCAACGACTCGTATAGGCCCGATACGAGAGTGCCTGACCTTTTGGAGAGATATAGGAGGTTAATTAGGTCCCTGAAGGCGAGGTCAGATAGGTCTTTAGTTCTAGGTATTACCCCTAGGCACGGGTTGGGTCTTAGAATTACGTCAAAAACAATATTTTTGAATAACAAATTAGAAGAGATTTGTGCTGAGGAAAATGTACCCTTCGTAAAGCTGTGGTCCGAATTCAGTGATCCTAGCCTTTTTATAAAAGATGGGGTGCATTTTAATGAAATAGGTAATGCTAGGCTAGGTAGGTTAATAGACGAAAACGTGCGAAAGCTGTATAGGTCGAAGCCTTCTTTAAACGTTGTGGGTCCGGGAAACGCGGGCCCGACGTGATAAATAGTTTAAAACGCGGGCCCGTGGTAAAAAATAACTTAAACGTCTTTTATTGTAACGCGCGTAGTATTAGAAATAAATTAAATGAATTTAAGGCGATAATTTATTCCGGCAACTATGATATAGTTGCTATCACTGAAACTTGGTTAAATACCGTGACTCGGGACTTGTTGGGGGAACTTGATATACCTGGTTTTAAACTCTTTACTGGTGGAGGCGTTTTGCTGTACATTCGTAATTCCCTTAGGGTTATCGAGGTTAAGTTAGATTTTCCGGCAGCAATTAATGCGATATGTGTTGAAGTTAGGGCGCGTAGTATTAGTTTTAATTTTGTTGTTGTTTATAGACCTCCCGTTCAACCCCTCGATACAGATACTAGATTTTACTCACTTCTTGGTAATTTTATTGACAATCGGAATAGTATAATTGTCGGAGACTTTAACTGCCCTAATGTTAATTACGAGAATTTTACTGGTAATGAGGAGGGTTTGAGATTGGTTGAGTTTATGGACGATAACTTTTTACGACAGATAGTTACCGAACCAACGCGCGGTGACAATATTTTAGATTTGGTGATGACGAACGGCGAGAATATAGTCGAAGGTTTAGAAGTAGGCGAGAGTTTAGGATGTAGTGATCATCAAATTCTTAGGTTTAAGTTATTGATAGAAAACACCAGGATAGTAACGTAATAGAAGTCCCTGATTTTCGTAGGGCTAATTTTGATAGTTTTGCGGATAGGATGAGAGTAGTGGACTGGGATAACTTATTTATGGGTAATGACACAAATTTGCGTTGGGTGGCGTTTAAAGAAAGTTTTAGGAATATTGAAAGGGAGTTTATTCCTCGTAGGCCCAAGCGCGCTAGAAATCGTGGTAGGCCGAAGTGGTGGACTAGGGAAATAGGCGAGTTCATAAACGAGCGTAATAGAGCGTATAGACTTATAAGCGCAATGGCACGGCAGCTAACTTTAATAGATATATCGAGCTTAGACGTCAGGTTAAAAGATCAGTTAGGAATGCCAAGCGTAATTTAGAGATACTTATAGCTGCGGATAGTAAACATAATCCAAAAAAGTTTTTTGAATACGTTAATAATCGTAAGCCGGTAAAAGATAACATAGGCCCTCTAGTGGATGTTAATGGCGCTTTGGCTTCTGACGCTCAGGCGATGGCGGGTATTTTCAATAACTTTTTTGCGACAGTTTTTACCGTAGAAGACGTAAATAATGTCCCCGACGTGGACGATATCGTTCCATTTAGTAGCGAGACTATTTTGGATGAAATAACTGTTTACGAGGCTGAGATTGCGCATTATATCGATAGGCTAAAAGTTAGCAAGGCTCCAGGCCCTGACGCTTTTTATCCCAGACATTTGAAAGATTTGAAAGAGTTATCGTAGGCCCCTTAACGAAGATTTTTAATCAGTCACTCGAAACGGGGATTATTCCTGAAGACTTCAAATTAGCTAACGTCACGCCTATTTTTAAAAAAGGCGACCGCGCAGTAGCTAGCAATTATAGGCCCATTAGCTTAACGTCAATTGTCGGTAAACTTTTGGAATCCGTAGTTAGGGATCGTATATCGATCACTTAGAAAGTAGAGATTTGATTAATAGTAGTCAGCATGGGTTTCGACGCCATAGGTCTTGTTTAACTAATTTGTTAGAATTTTATAACGAAATAGTGCGCGAATACGATAGGCATAGAGCAGCTGACGTTATTTATTTAGATTTTAAAAAGGCGTTCGATACAGTTCCGCATAGGAGACTAATTGCGAAGGTTAAAGCGCACGGTATACGCGGTCAGGTAGCTAACTGGTTAGAAGAATGGCTTCGTGCTAGGAGACAGAGGGTCGTAGTTAATGGTAGTGAATCGGGGTGGTTAGATGTAGGTAGCGGTGTCCCACAGGGTTCAGTGTTAGGCCCATTGCTATTCGTAATTTACATTAACGACATAGATGTAGGATTGACTAGTAACGTGTCAAAATTCGCGGACGATACTAAAATAGGCGGTAAGGTTGTTAACGAGGACGATAGAAATAGGATCCAAGACGATGTAAATAGGATTATGGAGTGGACAGATAAGTGGCAGATGCAATTTAACGTAGACAAATGTAAAGTTTTGCATATAGGTTCTCGCAACAATAATTACACGTACACGATGGATGATAGGGAGTTAGCGAGCGTTGACGAGGAAGTAGATTTAGGCGTACGCGTATCTAAGGATTTAAAGGTTAGGAACCAGTGCCTGGAGTCTTGCGCAAAAGCTAATAGGATGTTAGGCTTCATAGCGCGTAATTTCGAATTTAAATCGAAGGATATTATATTGCCCCTTTACAAGTCCCTAGTCAGGCCTCATTTAGAATATGCCGTTCAGTTTTGGTGCCCGTACTTGCGTGAGGATATTGATAGGTTAGAAAGGGTTCAGCGTCGTGCCACGAAACTTATTCCGTCATTGCGCAACAAGCCTTATGAAGATAGGATTAAAGTTTCACTCGAAACTAGGAGATTAAGGGGGGAGCTTATTGAAGTTTTCAAAATCGTTAATAACATCGATAACGTAAATTTTGACAAATTTTTCACTTTCGATAATAGTAATACTCGCAATAACGGATTTAAGTTGCGTGGCAGACGTTTCATTACTAATATCGCTAAAAACTTCTTTACGTTTAAAGTAATTGATAAATGGAATAATCTTCCCGCGTCAGTCGTTCATTCTACCAGCGTTAATATGTTTAAGAACCGTCTTGACAGACATTTTAAAAGTATTAGCGTTAAAATAAAAAAACAAAGTTAGCAACAGAAGCTCTGGTGGTGGTGCTCGAGGATGAGTCTGTTGACGATGAATGCCAGCTTGTGACATGCCAGCAATAAAATTATTAAAAAAAAAAAAAAAATTAGACTAACACGAACGTAGATGTAGCTCGTAGCGTAAACTAACCCACTTTTTGTTTAACTTTACCTACTTTTTTTTTTTTTACTTTGCATGTCTGTAACTCTCTTTTCTTGCATGTTTGTAGTTTGCATGGTATGACTGTGAGTTAAGACTGTGTTTGCATGGTTTGTAAGCGTTCTTATTTTACTTCTTTTCATCTTTCACCCCTCTCCTATCCTCTCCGACTATTTTTCTGACTTGTCGGCAGTGGCCGGCGGATGATGATGGTGAGTCTTTTCTCTCTTTTTCTGAATGAAAGTTAACCCACGAATGATAGGTGTTGCTCCTTACTTAACCCCTTATTCTCTTCTCTTCTCTTAACCCCCTACTCTTTCCTTTCTTTCGGGCTAACCTTAGAGTGGATCTTAGGGTCTTTGTTAGCCTTAGCTTCTGTAGATCTGTAGATACTGGCATACTTAACGTTTCAGCGTCCAGAGGTGTTTTACAATATTAACCCTCCCGCATTCGAGGTAAGAATTGGGAGAAAGTTACCAACTATCATAAGATAATCATAATTGTTTTTTCTAAAATATGTGAATAATTTAAAATTTTTATATTAGCTAGCAAATTTATAGTGGAATTATACATAAGGAAAATTGATACATGTGGATAGTTGGGAGGTAACGAAAATGATCCACTAAGTAGGTAGTTAATCTAACAATTATTAAACTCCTTTTATGTCAATAGCTGGATGGATGAAACCAATTGGTTGCTCACCAGAGTTATTCTCCACACTAGTATTTGTATACTGTGTGATAGAGCGTGCTTGGTAGTATTCATCTTACATCTTAAACATCTTAAAGCGCTTCTGCCTCAAGGGTGCGCTGCTCCCACGAAGTCCACTCAGCGCCTCCTGAGGCGGGGCCACGACGGGGTCGCCACCCTTCTTTTCTCTTGCTCCTGCCATACGATTTGGTCCCCTATTGAATTTGTGGGGGCTAGTCTGGCAGAGGAATACCCTGACACTGTGGGTTGGTCGGGTATGTTGGCTAAAAACATGTCCAAGTGTTTTTTAAAAGTATCTACTGGGACTGCACTTATATCTCTAAGGTACTGAGGCAAGGAGTTAAACAGGCGAGAACCCTGCCTAGAGATACTATTATATTGAAGGGTTTGAATCCTTCTCAGACTGTTTGGTGGGAGGTGATATTTTTTACACATTCTACCAGTTCTTGTTAAGGTGGGCACAATTGGTTCAGTATTGGGGGCAACTAAAAGCCCTTCTAGAATTTTCCAGGTGTAGATTAGGATGTATCTCTCAAACCTTCTCTCTATGGAATAAAGGTTGAGGCCTCTAAGCCTATCCCAGTAGTTTAATTTGTTTTTACTCACCTGTTGCCCATCAGGTTGTTTAATATACGAGGTAAAGGTTCTTTGTAGGCCCTCAATTTTTTGCAATTCATTCTGTTTGTGGGGAAACCATAATTGAGAGCAGTAGTCAATGCGTGGAAGGACAAGTGATTTCCACAGGGTAAGCATGGTCATACTGTCCCTAGTTCTGAATGTCCTCAGTATATATCCTATTAGTTGTTTGCATGATGAGGTTACTTTGTCAATGTGCCTGTTGAATGTTGCATCTTCAGATAATATAATCCCTAGATCCCTGACATGATCAGTTTGTGCAATATCTTTTCCTGTGGGTCCAGTGTAGTTGAATTGTTCTTTCAGATATTTATTTGGTCCATACTTAATTAGTTCAAATTTGTCTTCATTGAAGGCCATATTGTTTGCATCTGCCCATGCATATATAGTTTGTAGATCTTTTTGTAGCTCTACACAGTCTTCTTTTTCTGTAATTGGTCTTAGTATTCTGGTATCATCTGCGAATGACAGGAGAGAGCTTCCTAGGTTACAGTTTATATTGTTTAGCATTATAATGAATAGAATTGGTCCTAGTACTGTGCCTTGCGGCACTCCACTAATCACTTCTTTTTCTATAGATCTTGCTCCATTTACAGTTGTTATTTGTTTTCTGTCAGAGAGAAAGGCATGGATCCATTTTCCTACTTTTCCACAAATACCAAGCTCTTTTAGTTTATGGAATAATATACCATGGTCAACCTTGTCAAAAGCTTTTGCAAAGTCTAGATAGATGACATCAACATTGTGGTTTTCTCCCAATATTGTAGGATTGTATTGCAATGGTCTATAAGTTCAGTAAGGCAGGATCTCTTGTGTCTGAAGCCATGTTGAAAGTCTTCTAAGAGATGTTCATTTTCTATAAAACTGACAATGTGCCTTTTCAGGACTTTCTCAAATATTTTAATAATATGGGAAGTCAAAGATATGGGTCTATAGTTCTTGGCTTCCTTTCTTTTGCCTCCTTTGTAGATTGGGGCAATATTTGCTTGTTTCATGATTGGTGGTATTCTACTGGTGTCTAGTGAGGATCTCCACAGGATTTTCAAAGGCAGAGATAAAGTATGTTTGCATTCCTTAAGAATTTGGCTCCAATTCCATCTGGACCAGGGCTGAACTCCCCGGTAGCTCTGTTATTGCCTGTTGTATATCTCTAGTGGTTATTTGTATATCTTCCAATAATGGTCTGTCTTGGTCATTTTCTTCTCTATCAAAAAATGCTGTAGTTTTTATTTTCTTTGCTACTATAGGGGTACTCCAGCTTAAAGCATATTGAGATTGTAAAATGTTTGCCATTTCCTGTGTATTAGATGTGAGAGTTAGTCCATCTTTAGCAAGCAATGGGCCAATGCTCGTTTTGATAACTGCTTTGCGTTTAGCATAGCTAAAGAAGAATTTGCTATTTTCCTTTATAGTGCCAATAGCTTTGTGTTCATTATCAATATTCTCTCTTATGGTTGACTCCTTTATTTTAAGTTCTAACATCAGTATCTGATTCCGGATGTTACTATGTCTTGTATCACTTAATTGCTTTGTCAGTTGTTTAGATAGCTTTGTTCTCTTTCTCATAAGTGCCCTTCTGTATCTGTACTCTTTTGTCCGGTGCTTCTGTGCACTATCGTTTTTCTTTGGTGTGTGTTTGTATAATGCTGATGACAGCAGGTATTGTATTCTACTCCAGCATTCTTCTGGCTTTAGGTTTTCTAATTCATCTTCCCAGCTTATTTCTCCCAGACAGTTATTTATTGATGTCCAGTCTGACTTGTGCAGGTTTAGGTCAGAGTATGGCAAGTTCATTTTGCATGGGTCTTGCTTACATTTGTGGAGGGACAAGTTTGTGAATATGTGCATGACATTGTGGTCGGAGTGTATAGTTGGTGTTATAACAATGTGGTCAATTGTAGTTGCATTATTTGTCAGCACTAAATCTAGGATATTATTTTTTCTAGTTGGGCAGTGGACATGTTGTACTAGGAGCAGTTTTTCCATAAACTCATTCAGGTGTTTTGATTTGGACCTTTTTGTCCCTGATTTCATACCACCATATTGGTTCCAGGTGCAATTTGGAAGATTAAAGTCTCCTGTAATGATTAAGTCTCTTGTTGAGTCTACAATAGCTGGGCATTGATACACACTACCAAACAACTAACAAACAAAAAGGACGCTGGTGGAAAAAGCCGGTAGAAGAACAAGAGGAACTTGTGGGAAGAAAGGCTTGGCAGACGAAGGGGCTTGAAGACAATAAAAGATCTCCACCAGGAAGTGCGCTCTCAAAAATTTAGCAAAGAGAAGAGGGACTGTCTAATAACACTTAATAAGTGAACGGTTGTGTTTCTGAACCCCAGTTTGGGGATAACATATAAACTAGGTCCAGTTAAATTAGGCCTACATTGTGGTCTAAGACCTAGCATCAACTGATAGATTAACAAAGGCTAAGGTAAATTACCCTAACCTAATTTGGTGAGGAATCCTACTGTGGACCTCAATTTACTCTGCACACTCTGGACCATTTCTGGAATCTCTAGGCTGACCCCTACAAGGCTAGGCTTAACCTACTCTACAGTTAGAATGGAGATATTAGGGGTGGGTTAATTGGGGACCAATTTATACAGAGCATTTTTCACACATGAAGGCATTTTATATGTGACTATATATTTAGCTGGGCACGTTAGGTTAAAAACGTATAATTTGTAAACATAGTTTTTCTTAAAATCGGTCTACTTTTTCATAAATAGTTTAGTTTGAAATACTTGCGAACTAGGGTAGCCAAAGTTAAGTTATCGTGTAAATGTCCTCGTGACGTAAGAAACCTTTGTCCTGCCATATTCTTCTAATATAGAGCTCCAGATATCTTACGTCATCAATTCAGCCGATTAGCATAAACAAAACAAATTGTGAAAATGTCAATATTAGCCTACATTCAAAACTACATTGTGCAGTAATGTTGGAGTTTATTTATTAATATACGTTATTATTTCAACAGTCATCTTATTTTATATTATTGTCTGCCGGCTATTTCACAAGTTTTCTTATAATGATTGAAGTAATAAAAATGGTAACTAAAATTGGAAAAGCACTTGCTTGACTATAACAACAATTTCCTATAATCAGATAAGATCAGGGCCGCCAAGAGGGCGGGGAAGCGGGGATAAATCCCCGAGGCCCGGACCTCTAGGGGACCTGGAAAGAGGGGGGATAAAATCTAAAAATATTAATAAAGCAATTGATTAAATAACAGAGGAAATATAATTAATGAACATACATTTCATAGATATTATCATAGTCAAACTGAAACAGAGAAAATATTATCTGCGGTCCTCCACCAGTGCCCAAGACCGACTGACAGATCTGGAAACCACTGTAATTGAAAGCCAGTTAGCCCGTACTTTAAATTTCATCAAAATCATTTACCACTCTGCTAGAGAGAAGGCAAAGAAAGTACACTTCTTATTATGAAAATCTTGCAGTAAACAATTGTCTTGCCTGCATGGACTGGTACTGCATTTGCAAATTGTAGGGTAATATAATTAATATAATTGATTCGAAAAATAAAATGGTCATTTTCCTCAGTTCTTTATTCATACTGTACGTTTTAAACAGTGACTTGGACATATAATCAGTTTGCTTGTTATGTACCCAAAAAACATTCATAATAAAATACTGAGTAAACAGGGGGGCCCATATACAAATCCTTCCCCGGGGCCCGGGGCAGCTCTCGGCGGCCCTGGATAAGGTTTCGACTTTTGTATGTGTGTGTGTGTGTGTGTTGTTATATAATAATATCATAGGCCTGCGATGGTTTTGTTGTCCGAAATATTTTATCACTTATACAGTAATTTTTGCACGCTGATTTCGAAAATAATATTCATTTTCCGCCATCACGTACAGATTTTTTCACAAAATGTCATATTTTATATGTAAGTAATTATCATTAAAATTGACTCAATTAAATTTTGACTAAAAACTACAGCCTATAAATGCTTCCAGATCAGAAGTGACGTCATAGCGTCTTCTAGAACATTCGAGAAACGCACCGCTAGTGTATAAGTGATTGACAAGCCACGAGATGAGTCAGTCTGTCTAGTGCGTGCGAGGTTATAGTTCTTTATTATTCAAAGGGGCGCGGTGACTATATTTCTCTTTTGAAATTTGTTTATTTGTCGCTATGGCAACCAGAGGGTGTGTAAATAGCCCAAACATTTCCTGTTATATTTGTGGAAAATTTACTGTGAAAAAACAAAGGCGATATTACAGACTTCGTCAAGAAAGCATACTATGCTTACTTCGAAATGAAACTTGGGGATCAAGACAAATCATGGGCTCCACATAAACTTTGCAATGTTTGTGTTGGACAACTTAGACTGTGGAGTAAAGGTAAAAAGGATTATTTATCTTCTGGGATTCCAATGGTCTGGCGTGAGCCTAAAAATCACAACAATGACTGCTATTTTTGTTCATGTAACGTGCAAGGCTACAATACTAAAAATATAAAGGAAATTTCTTAAATAAACTTTCAGTCTGCTATAAGACCTGTTGCTCATGGACCTGGTATACCTGCACCTACTAAACCGAACTTAATGATTTGGTAAGAGATTTGTGTCTCCCGAAGGATTCTTCAGAGATTTTGGGATCCAGACTTCATGCAAAGAACTTGCTTTCTTCCGGGACGTCATTTTACTGGTGCAGAAATCGAGAAAAAGAATTAATCCAATATTTTTCTCAAGAAAATTCACTGGTATATTTGCAACAATGTTTTTTGAACTAATACTTAGCTAGGCGCTGCAATCTATGACCCAAATGAGTGGACTTTTCATTGATTCCTCCAAAAGAAATCTAAAAGGCGTCCTCCTTCACAACGGTAACTTGTATGCATCCGTTCCTGTGGCTCATTCGGTTCACTTGAAGGAAACGTACGAAAATCTTGGGGTTCTTCTAGCTAAGGTTAAATACAAAGAACACGGTTGGCTACTTTGTGGAGACTTAAAGTTATTTGTATGTTGTTAGGTCAACAACCAGGTTATACGAAGTTTCCATGTTCTTTTGTGTGAATGGGATAGCCAAGCAATAACTCAGCACTGGATAAAAAAGGAATGGCCTCGCAGAGTCAACCTGACACCTGGTTCTAAAAACATTCAACGTGAAAGTTTAGTTGACAGGAAGAAAGTCCCTTTACCTCCGCTTCACTTAAAATTAGGTTTGATGAAGCAATTTGTTAAGTCCTTGGACGAAGATGGAGATTGTTTTAAATATCTGTGTGGTAAATTCCCTACTCTTTCGGAAGCAAAATTGAAAGAAGGAATTTTCGTTGGTCCCCAGATTAGAAAACTGACTTTGGATGAACACTTTGAAAGAACAATGAACAATCTTGAAAAAGAAGCGTCGATTGTTTTTAAGGATGTTATCAGCAAATTTTTGGGGAACAACAAGGACCCAAATTAGCAAAACATTGTGAACAACATGCTAAATAAGTTCAAAGAGTTGGGTTGTAATACGAGTTTAAAATTACATTTCTTACATTCACACTTGGATTACTTCCCTGAGAATCTCGGAGCACTCAGCGAAGAACAAGGAGAACGGTTTCACCAAGACATCAAAGAAATGGAGAAGACAGGGAAGGTGGGACATCAGCATGATGACTGATTACTGCTGGATGTTGAAATGGGATACTCCAGAATTATTACATAAAAGAAAAGGAACAGCGCGTACATTCGAGAAGAAAACTCAGGACAAATAAAGATGAATATGTAATTGACGTTAATAGTCTTCTTTCTTTTTAAAGTTATTTGCATTTGTAATTAGTATAATAAAGCGAAATAGGTACCTAATGTAAATTGAAATAAATATTTATTTATGTTGTTGTTTTTTCCCTTCCAGTTTGCAGAAAATCCTTACGTGATAGAAAAAAATGGATACCTTATTCGAAATCAGCGTAGTTGAATTATATAAAATCAGTTATTAGTAAGAAAACAACTCTTACAAAGTTCTCATTCGCAGGCCTGTGTATTCATAGTGGAAGCAAATATTAATAATTAATCATTTAACTGGAGATTATGATGAAAGAAAGCATACTGTCTCCATATTACGTTATTAGATTTATAAAATAGAGCAATTCAACAGGAAATAACAACAAATGAACAAAATTGGCCAAAATCAAGCTCAAGATAACTACAAGATGTAGAATGTGGAACACCATAGCAAACTATCCTGAAGGCGAAAGAATTGAAAATAAGTTATAACCCATATACTGCAAAAAAATATCAGCAGCAATCCTGCTTTTCAGCGTGACCGACAAGAACAGGAAAAAATTTCAGTAAAGGAAATGGTGCATGATATTTCCCGTTTATAAGGAGAGCCATAAATAATTTGTCACAGAGATAAATGTTTTCCTAAAGTAATTGGTGTCGCTTTATTAGCTAACGCGTAAATTAGATATATATTACTTAGCTCACCCAACAGGTGTATATCTTTACATATATATATATATATATATAAATATTCTCTAACCTTGAAAGATTTTACTCAAAACAAAATAATTGTTACCGTAGATCAGTCCTCACTTCATTATAGAACAACCTACTGGAACTTATAGAAGATTCATTATGGAAACTTTTTAAGTTATGTGCGCGCATTATTATCCTGGGAGAACGACTGTCCAAATATATATCTCGAATGAATGAAGTCTCTCATAAAAAAAAATTAATAAGTGTTTCTTGTTTATCTACTTCCATTTTCGATGACCTATAACCACTCACAAATGGACTAGACATGTTATGCAACCACTTGCGGACTTCTTCGCGGTGATTCTCATTGTTTTACAGTGTGATAAAGTAGGCTTTCCGATGTTATTTGTTCTAAAGTATCCTAAGTATTTATACTGACTCAGATATTCTCATTACATAGTAGATTATTTCCACTCTCCCTTATTCCAAAGTATCTTTCTTACAAAGCTTCTTTTTCTTTTTCAACTGGGACTCCATCTCCGGTGTTTAAGCTTAATCAATACGATCATCTTTTCAGGTTTCAAACTTCCAAATGAAAGCGCTGCTAACGGAATCTTAAAAATTTCCATCGTATTTCTTAGCATCTTACAAACTTTACTTTCTACACTGCATTATGCATAATTCAAATATGAATTCACTGATTATAACTATCCATGAAAATTCAAATAACAATATTAGCCAGAAGCCCATCAAGAAGGATTCACCGATACACATACATTACATTAGCAGTACGTATTTACTATGTAATAAAACTTTCAGAATACGCTGTAAACAGTCTGATTGACAAACTTACCCTTAAGAATGATAAATATTCATTATCTAAAACAAAATTGCTAAAGTTGCAGAAAAATGTATCTTTCTCTTAAAACAAAATGCACACTGATCACAAATTACGAAAGCTTCCTAAATATGTAATAATTAAAGTGGTACCTTTGTAACTTGATGTAATGTACTTTACTCCAAAGTATGTATATGCTGAAAATATTCTAAGTCTAATATCTGTATATAACAAATCTACTGAAACTGTAACAAAAAAAAAGAGGTATCGCTACTGTACTTTTCGAAAACAGTTTTCATACTGACGACAAACGGGAAAAAGCTCTCAATATGAAACGATTAGAATGGCACTTTTCCAATTCAAGGCACGTCTCATAAAAATTGTTATAAAATAGTTCACTTCTCGACCTTCGGTCGGTGAATGAAAATTGTATCTGAAATGATAAAATATCGTAGTTATTACTTAGATTACTGTAATTATTTCGTGAGATAATATGTCCTTGTTGAGAAGTATATAGCAAATCAATATTTTACTTTATTTTTATTTTGTATGCAGGAAGGAGAGGCCAAGGACAAATGCCCGCAAAAACGCCCCTTCCATAGAGGGAGAATAGGGCCAAGATCAAGATCCAAGGTTTTTGAGATGCCTGGACACTCTGCGTTTGAAAGATTGGAGGTAATAAATAGTGGGAAAAGTCAAAAAAATGGACTGAGGAACATTGTTCCAGGGTTGATCGGTTGAGTAGATGAAAGATTGAAAATACCGATTAACCTAGATTAACATCAGAGTCGCACAAAAAAGGAAGGAGAATGTGTCGAAATTCTGGTACTCAGGGCCGCCGAGAGGGCGGGGAAGCCGGGATAAATCCCCTGGGCCCGGACCTCTAGGGGACCCGGAAAGAGGGGGGATAAAATCTAAAAATATTAATAAAGCAATTGATTAAATAAGAGAGAGGAAATATAACACTGCCCAACACCAATTTTGCTGATTTAATTCTAACACCTGTTTTTAGGTAACTTTGGTGTGCTGATTTCAAAAATCACCTTAGTTTTTGCCTATCACGTCAGGTTTTCGAGCAATCAAATACGGATATTTTGGAGATATCGCATTTTGGCAGGGTTATGCCCAATTTTTTTTCTTTTCAAAAAATAAGTTTTTACATACTCAGAATCAGCATGGAAAAGTAAACATTTGTGCAGGGAGTGAACTTTAATATACAATGGTAATATTGACACAAAGTGATTAAAAGTGTTTAAAATAAGCAAAAAATTAATCCATATTAAAGCAAGCACGGGACCAGTTTTCTTAACATTGTCTTTTTCTTGTTTTCTTACTTTTCAGTGCTGATAAATTTTCTCTTATAGGACTTCCTAGAATGAGAGATGTCAAGACAATCTCTTTGCAGGCTCCAGCAGTAGTAGTCAGCCATCATATGGGTATCCCATCTTCCTTGGTATCGTTCTTCCATCACTTTGATATCTTGGTGGAACCTTTCACCTTGCTCTTCACTAATATCACCAAGATTTTCTGGAAATTTATCCAGATGACTGTTGAGATAGTGAACTTTAATGCTCATGTTGCAACCCAACTGCTGAAAGTTTACGAGTAACGTCACTAGCGGAACCGGCTGCTCTCACTCCGCCAATGGGAAATCTCTCTCAGATCATGACGTCACGCTCACACCTGGGAAAATCACAGATACCCAAGATTTTAATATGTTGTACATGACCTTTAGATTTAATGCACAGATTTGCGTATTCCACAGATAAAATTTTAACAGCAAAACACAGCTGTTAACAGGTCTCAAAAATCATCAATTTTGATAAGCGCCCTTCACGGATCACCCAAAATAGGCATATTGCATTGCACGAAAACCTGATGTGATGGACAAAATCTAAGGTGATTTTTTAAATCAGCACATCAATATTATCCAGAAACAGGTCTTAGAATTAAATCAGCAGCAAAAAATTTTTTTTTGTTGGGCAGTGTAATTAATGAACATACATTTTATAGAGATTATCAGTCAAACTGAAACAAAGAAAATATTATCTGTGGTCCACCAATGCCCAAGACCGACTGACAGATCTGGGAACCATTGTAATTGAAAGCCAGTTAGCCCGTACTTTAAATTTCATCAAAATCATTTACCACTTTGCTAGAGAGAAGGCAAAGAAAGTACACTTCTAATTATGAAAATCTTGCAGTAAACAACTGTCTTGCCTGCATGGACTGGTACTGCATTTGTAAATTGCATGGTGATAGAATTAATATAATTGATTCGAAAAATAAAATGGTCATTTTCCTCCGAGTTCTTTATTCATACTGTATGTTTTGAACAGTGACTTGGACATATAATCAGTTTGTTTGTTATGTACCCAAAAAACATTCATAATAAAATACTGAGTAAACAGGGGGGCCCATATACCAATCCTTCCCTGGGGCCCGTGGCAGCTCTCGGCGGCCCTGCTAGTACTCAGGGGGCGTCGATTGCTCTAAAATAGTAGGGGGGGGGGACACTTCGCCTTCAAACAGCGAATCAAACAATACTCTGAGTAGCTGTTGCGTGTAATATATCAATGTCGTAATTTACCATTTACCCGTTTTTTGTATTTTTCTCAGCATGTTGAAAAAAACTTAATTGTATTTAATCATTTTTATGTCTTTCTTTATTTAAACATTTTTTTTGCAGAAATAAGAAACGCAATACAAACTATTTATAATATTTACCCTTTCATGTAAAATAATATCACATATGCTTAACCGAACTAAATCTTTTATTACCTGTAGACAACAGAGGTACATAAATTGATAACAAAATATGTTCGTGAAATATAAAACAAATAAACTGCACTTTGATCACACTTTGATATTGAAAATGATACGTAACCAAACCGTTTATTTAACATATTGTTCATGACAATAATTTATAATATTACTATTACATTTGCATATAATACGACATATAACGTCTTATTCGGTGCCATTAATAGTTAGCATTTATAGCAATTCATCCACAAAGTAGGGGGGACAACTGGTAGGTTGTCCCCCCTTTGTAAAAAGTGGGGGGGGACATGTCCCCTGCGTCCCCCCCCCGCAATCGACGCCCATGCTGGTACTGCGTGCTCTCCTTAAAGGAGGAGACATGTAGTTATAGAGTTCAGAAGAGCAGTGTCTGTTATAATAGCGATAGTAAAGAGAGTGAGGCAACATTGCGGCGAAGAGAGAGGGATTGAACACAGTCAGTAAGAGGCGGGAAACTGATGAGACGAAAAGCCTTTGATTCCACCCGGTCAAGTAGAG
This sequence comes from Bathynomus jamesi, assembly GCA_023014485.1. Taxonomy (NCBI): domain Eukaryota; kingdom Metazoa; phylum Arthropoda; class Malacostraca; order Isopoda; family Cirolanidae; genus Bathynomus; species Bathynomus jamesi. The sequence continues at coordinate 844,049 of JAJOZX010000138.1, read as the reverse complement.
CTGTGTGGGTTGAACCAGCCCACACATGAGAAGCATACTCCATACAGGGTCGGACAAGACCCCTGTACAGAGGCAGCAATTGAAGAAACTGCGGAGCCGGTACAGCACACCTAACCTCTTAGAAGCTGTTTTAGAAAGAGTATATTATGTGATCTTTCCAGGAAAGATCACGAGAAAAGGAAACGCCAAGAATGTGAAGAGGAAGGATTGAGTTGTGTATTGTTGAAGGTAATGGGCAGGGCCGAGGCACGGTTTGTAGGGCCTGGTGTAAAATACTATGCGGGGATGGCGATTAATATTTGTCAGTTTTTTTTATTTATATTGCCGTTCAGTTTTATTAAAGAAAATTCAAATCTATTTTAGCTATTTATTTTATCAATCAATATCAATGCACAAAAATAACTAATCATAAAATAACCATAAAATTCTCATAATATAAAATAAAATGCAATTCTTTTAGTCGTAATATATAGAAAAATTTGATATTATTATAGGAACAGGATCTCTTCATGATGAGGCAAGATCTGGACGTCCAGGTACCTCTCAAGAAAATGTCGAATTGGTAAGAGAGACCTTTGAAACAAATCCTAAAATGTCAACTCGCACAGCATCACGTAGACTGAGCATGCCACAAACGACTGTTCTAAGGATTTTAAAATCAACATTAAAAAGAAAAGTTACCATTTTCAAGTGTTACACAAGTTACACGAAGAGGATTATCCAAGACGAGCCGCCATGTGCACAGAATTGATTGAAAAAATTCATACCGAAAACTTATTAAATCACATTCTCTTTAGCGATGAGGCGACATTCCACACATGTAGAAAGGTTAATCGACATAATTGCCGTATTTGGGCTAGTGGAAAACCAACCAAGTTCTACGAATGGGAGAGATATTCTCCTAAAGTTAATGTCTGGTTGGGTATGACAAGAGCGAAGATTTACAGACCTTTTTCTTTGCAGAAGCTACGGCAACAGGGCCATTTTATTTTGACATGCTTCAGCAGTTTCTTGAGCCCCAACTTCGTTCAGATGGCATTCTCGACACTGTTGTCTTTCAACAAGATGGAGCTCCATGTCACTATGCAAACATCATTCGGGCGTACCTTGATAAGCTCTTACCAAATCGCTGGATTGGATATGGTGGAAACAGGCCCTGGGCAGCACGATCTCAGGATTTAACACCATTAGACTTCTTTGCGTGCGGCTTTATGAAGTCTGATGTTTACAAAACAAGCGTTACATACCTGCAGGATCTGCGAACCCGCATTGTCACGGCAGTCGCTAAAATGACCGCAGAAATGCTTAAGAATGTTTTCCGCAATGCAGTGGAGATTTGAGATTTGCAGAGACATTGATGGTGCTCTCGTTGAATATTAGACCAAAGCTTGATAAATAAATATACATCTAAATATGTTACTACATTTTTTGTCCTAAAATACCATTATTTTAGCAAAATAGATAGGGACTTCTGGACCACCTGTATAATAAGACAAAGAGATAGTGTGGGGCCGCGCAGTTAATTTTCCGCATTTATATTATTTTTATATTAGTTACCGACAAACCAATTTTGCGCGTTACCAAATTGTATATATTTTATCATTGTGTAATTTTAAGAATCATATATAATCTTTATAAATAAGTATTGTACATAAATTTATATATATATATATATTTAATTAATTCAGCTGTATATACAATAACAAAATCTTCTGTAAAATAACCTCAGCCAACCAAGAACTCAATAAACTCTGAAAACGACCGGCTTTTCCTTCAAGACGCCAACCCCCCAAACGACAGGGAGAGAAGAGGACACGAGAGGCCCCTAAAAGAGATACCCAACAAAGCGATAGCTTGCCTCTCATATCCTTCATTCTTCCCGGCAACTACAAGTAGCACCAAGAAGGAACCAGCTACAATTGGTGACCCCGGAGTGACCCGAAGCAGCATCCTTCAGTCGCCGGGCGGAACAAACCGAAGCCACGCCTCTTCGCCGCCCACCCGTAGTAGCCGGTCGGAACCAAAGCAGCAGCAGACCCGAATTACATTCCCGCAAGATGGAATCTGTTGAATCAGGAATGCACCATGTCACCATCAAGCCACCCACGTTCTCTGAAGCGTCGGCCGCAGGATGGTTCTCCATCATGGAGGCACAATTCGACATTTCCAGAATAACATCCGAAGAAACCAAACTTTAAGCCGCTTCAATCAACCAAACCAAACTTTAAGCCGCTTCAATCAACCAAACCAAACTTTAAGCCGCTTCAATCAACCAAACCAAACTTTAAGCCGCTTCAATCAACCAAACCAAACTTTAAGCCGCTTCAATCAACCAAACCAAACTTTAAGCCGCTTCAATCAACCAAACCAAACTTTAAGCCGCTTCAATCAACCAAACCAAACTTTAAGCCGCTTCAATCAACCAATACCAAACTTTAAGCCGCTTCAATCAACCAATACCAAACTTTAAGCCGCTTCAATCAACCAAACCAAACTTTAAGCCGCTTCAATCAATCAAACCAAACTTTAAGCCGCTTCAATCAACCAAACCAAACTTTAAGCCGCTTCAATCAACCAAACCAAACTTTAAGCCTCTTCAATCAACCAAACCAAACTTTAAGCCTCTTCAATCAACCAAACCAAACTTTAAGCCGCTTCAATCAACCAAACCAAACTTTAAGCCGCTTCAATCAACCAAACCAAACTTTAAGCCGCTTCAATCAACCAAACCAAACTTTAAGCCGCTTCAAGCAACCAATACCAAACTTTAAGCCGCTTCAATCAACCAAACCAAACTTTAAGCCGCTTCAATCAACCAAACCAAACTTTAAGCCGCTTCAATCAACCAAACCAAACTTTAAGCCGCTTCAATCAACCAAACCAAACTTTAAGCCACTTCAATCAACCAAACCAAACTTTAAAACCGGCTTATATAGTTTCAGGTCCCACACAGGTACCGGGTGCACAATCGGATCGGAGAAAAAGCACGCAAGGAAAAAGGACGATGGAAGACGCACCTCGGAGGTAGCAAATACAAACCTCAGGACGAGCGCGCAGGACAACGCAACCGGAAATGAGGCCGACCGAGGATCAACGCGAGCTGGACGAAGGATCCGATTCAAATCAAGACCCGAATATTTCTACTTTTGATATACGTGCTCCGCTTCTCGGGGTGGGCAGTAGTGTGGGGCTGCGCAGTTAATTTTCCGCATTTATATTATTTTTATATTAGTTACCGACAAACCAATTTTGCGCGTTACCAAATTATATATATTTTATCATTGTGTAATTTTAAGAATCATATATAATCTTTATAAATAAGTATTGTACATAAATTTTTATATATATATATATATATATATTTAATTAATTCAGCTGTATATACAATAACAAAATCTTCTGTAAAATAACCTCAACCAACCAAGAACTCAATAAACTCTGAAAACGACCGGCTTTTCCTTCAAGACGCCAACCCCCCAAACGACAGGGAGAGAAGAGGACACGAGAGGCCCCTAAAAGAGATACCCAACAAAGCGATAACTTGCCTCTCATATCCTTCATTCTTCCCGGCAACTACAAGTAGCACCAAGAAGGAACCAGCTACAATAGTATGATTAATAATTCTACTACATGAAATATTTGTATAACTTTCCATGTACAGTAGATAGACAGCATACTGAATCCATTGATTTTACCGCTGAATTTTCAATTGTATAATTATGTTTGGTTAAATTTAAATCAGTGAGTCCGGAAAATTAAGACTGGATCAGAATATATTGGATATTTTTAATAATGATTAAGATGATCAGAATATATTGGATTTTTTTAATAATAAGACTGGATCAGGATATATTGGGTATATTTAATAATATAAAGAATAATAACTGTATTAATATTGGCAAGGCCGTAGCCAGAGCTTAAAAACAGACAAGGTGAAAATAGCCCTACTAGGGGGTCCGGGGCCATGCTCCTTCAGAAGGTTTTTTTAATCCCAGCACAAAATCATGCACTTTGAGCGTATGGTAACAGAGTGAATTGGACAATAATAACTTCACTTAAATGTTGCTACTCTTTGTTTTTATTCATTTTATTTGTGGTTTGAGTGCATTACATTGATATGACCAGAAACCAGTTCTTATCATTTGCTACTTGACTGATAGCTGAAGGTAAAATCCTATTTCTGTCAATTTCCTCAGATTTCCTTTGAAATTCAATTTCCTCATTGATCCAAAATGTCCGTTAAGCCAGACGAGGCGGCCGTCTTGTCTGCCTCAACGTGGCTACGGCCTACGGGTATGATTGGTAATAGTACAGTAATAACATATTATTAAGGATAACAATATTAATAATGGTGATAATGGAGGGGATAGAGGTGAAAGAGAACTCGGTGATATTTGAGGAATGAGGACGAAGGGACTAAGCTAGATTATAAAGATGTAAATTTATGTAAATCGCGACTGCAAAACAAAGAAAAGATAAAGTATTAAAAGTTAATCAGGATTAGACTCTGAGGTTGGGTTTTGAAAACCATAAGACCTTTTATTCAGTTTGAGCTTACAAAGACAATATTTACATGTTGAAGTCTACAGATATATATGTAAATACAGAAGTATTATTCCAAACGAAATACCGGCCTGTATACAGATGGTTTGCGACTGCGGATAACCTTTGGTTAGCTTCCGCCCGAATTGTTCATTCTGACGAAGGTCAAGCTTTTCACTCCACGTTAGACCTACAGTTTAACGTGGAATCCGAACCACGCCCCATCAGCAGCCCAGCGTCTTAACAACTAGGCCACCTACCAACCACTTTCTTTATTGTGTGGAAGAATGAACAGCTGGATTTTGCTACGCGCCGGCTGCCATCGGGTCTCGAACCCGGGGCCGATGGATTCATAGTCAGCGACACTAACCACTACACCACCGAGGCGCATGAGACGATACTTATGGTTTTTGGTCCAGTTTGTGTAGAGCAAGCCTAAGGTTATAAGAGTGTGACTATGATTGATGTGCGGGGAAGTTTGTGCTGTCTTGAGGAGAAACAATCTTGTGGTGCATCTTGCTCCTGAAGAATCATGCACCAGGACTGACAGGGTGTCTGCAATACAAACTAACGAAAATTGCAATCAATTGAATATGATTACGGATGTCTTTGGGACTAGACTAACATGGAGCATTGTTGCTGTCAGTAGTCGTGAACCACGTACGAAAGCTTCGTAAGTACTTTGACCCCCTGTTTGCTTGGCAATGTTGCTGCGAGCTGCGAGCTGCTCGTACCCTAAAATAGTAGAATAGTGCTCTGAGTAAAAAGATGTTTGACTCTTCATACTTCCACTTGAAATGTGAATGCAGCGATGATTATATATATATATATATATATATATATATATATATATATATATATATATATGTGTGTGTGTGTGTGTGTGTGTGTGTGGTTGAGTTTGTTATGATTTTATTGGTTGTAAACTTAAAAATAATTGCAATAAATTTTAATTATTGCATATTTGTAAAGCTTTCGTTATCTGTGGTGTGTGCAACTTGCAACTTTTTTTTTTTTAATAATTTAAAGATTTTTTTTTTAATTTAAGCAAAATTTGTTGTATGAAATAAAAATTCAATTTTTTTAATTTGTATTTTTATAACCGTAGATAAGGCATCGTGCCTATTTACAGTAAAAGTACACTTGTTTTTCTGGAAATAATATCTTTTATTATACGCGAGTTAATTTTTATTATTGTTTATTAACAATAAATTGTTTAATTCAACCTATAAATGTAATTTTTATTACGGGGTTATGTAGATCCAGCACTAGGTGCTATCTATGCGGTACCGCACTGGCCTTCTGGGGTTAAGTGTAAGGTCAGGGATCAGGTTGTTTATTGTGTATTCTGAAAGCTATATCGTAGGATTTACGTTCGGTCGATGAACCCTAACTCCGGGGAGTAGTTATAAAGGCTATGTCTTCCGGAGGAACTTCCGACCGAAACTCGTCTTCATGGAATTCTGGTTAGTCATTAACTTCGAAATTCAACGACTCCTGGTTAATAGATTCCTCCTATATGAAACTTGTTGATATAGGCACTATATTTAGAATACAAATTCATATACGATTTATTAATGACTTATTTAAATAATAATATTATAATTAGCATTACATAGGAATGTAATAATATTATTATTGTGGTCCTTTGAAACAAAAACGACTTTATTCCTTTAACTGTTATTTCATAACAATGATAAATTATACCAAGGGTATATGTATCACCTGAAGATCAGTGCCCCCAGCCTTCTTTAGTTAACCTTATAAGGGTAACTAACGAAAATATCACGACCTAACCTAACCAATCGTTAGGTCAACTGTACGCCCTTCACGTTTGGTTAGGTTAGGTCGTGATATTTTCGTTAGTTAGCCTTATAAAGCTAACTAAAGAAGGCTGGGGGCCCTGATCTCCACGTGATCCGAGTATATTTTAACCAGATTATGAAATAAAGCTTAATGAGGGCTTTAAGATTCTAAGATTACACTTTGATTTTAAATACCACACACAGAAAATAGTTTTCCAATGGTTTAACATTAATTCATTGTAGAAATAAATAATCAAACTATTTGTGTTGCTGCTCTTAGGACTCCAAATATCAAGTGAAAGTGACAGAGATGAGATACCAATGCTAAATTTAAGGGTATTTCTAATATAACAGGGAAAGTTAATAAAAGCTCAAAAGTCATATGAATACACTCTCAAAGTTATTTTCAATTTCTTCATTAATCTCAGACTCTCAGTGGACGCAAGAACAAATTATTTTTGAATTTGCGATAAGCCAAGTTACATAAACAAGCACTATATAGTATCAACAAATTCAATAATGACTGTAAGGACCGTGGAAGAACCAAATAGGCTAAACCACAGATCACATTTCCAGGACAACCCCTAAATGTCCTTTAAAATTATCCTGTGAACCCCAAATTCTGCCAAATTTTGTATTTAAAGAACCATATATATATATATATATGATGAATAAAACCACGAAGGAAAAAAGAAACACAAAGGGGTGCTCAAGCGCTTTCGTCTAATGACATCCTCAGGAACACTGGAGTGAAAGGACAGATCAAGGCAATATATAGGTTACAAAAATAAACATACATACATACATATTCACATATATATACATATATATATATATATATATATATATATATACATATATATAGTAAGCATAGAAAAAAAATTGTGGGAGGAGCCAACATTTATATGGTCACAGAAGAATAAAGAAATAAAAATAAATATAAATATAAATTGAGAAAAAATTAATTACAAAATAGTGCCTTAGTGATATATATGTCACAGCCTAAATAATCATAAAGAAATAAACAGGCAAATAAAAAAAACCCATAAATATACATACATACATATATATATATATATATATACATATATATACATATATATATATATATATATAAAGACACTTTTAGCACTTTGGCCGACCTTCAATATAAATTCAAATGGCTTTTTTATGGAACAGGTCACAAAAGAATAAAGAAATAAAAATAAATATAAATATTGTAAGTGGAGTCTACCAATTCAAGCTCAAGAGGGAAGTTTTACAATCGATTTAATAGATGCTGCCAAATTGATATATATGTCACAAAAAATAAAGAAATAAACCAAAAAAAAAAAAAAAAAATTAATTATTAAAAAAATAAAAAAATAATAATAAATTGAAAGATAAATTTTAAGAGAGGCACACCAATTTATAAGGGAAAAATTACCACATATGCATATTATAGTCACAAACGAATAAAAAAGTACAAGTAAATATAAATTGGAAAACAAAATGATGCCTAGATGATATATAAAGAACAATAAAATATATATACAACATATATACGGTATATATACGAAATATAAACGCAATATATACAGAATATATATATATATATATATATATATGCATAAGGGAAAAAAAATTACCAAATTTGTTTTTATAATTATTGTCTGAGAAAACGGTAGGTCGCAAAAGAATAAAGAAATAAAAATAAATATAAATTGAAAAAATTACAAATAATACACGTACACATGTATACCCACATAACCAAATATATATATACATATACACACATATATACAAACACACACACACACACACACACATATATATATATATATATATATATATACAAGCTTGACCTTCACGAAATGAGAAATCATCCCGCAGAACCTTTGTGAGGTTGTAAGGTAAGGTAAGGTACATACACATATACATATATATATATATATATATATATATATATATACATATATATATTTAACTGCATACATACATACATACATACATATACACACATACATACATACATATACACCATATACATACAAACACATTTAACTGCAATGACCACACACATACTCACATACACATACATACATACACATACACGCATACAGCAAAAAATTGAAAAATAAAATTGTAAGGGAAACAACAGACAAAAACAAATTTTTTACCAAAGATTTAACAACCTGCCCTTTTTGTTTAAATCCATTCTGAAGGAATTCAGAGCAACAGGATCAAGTTGAAACAGACCTTTACTCATGTTAAGGTTATTTGTAAGTTGAATTATAGCCGACTCAAGAATATTTCTATTAACAATGTTGCTAGAGTGAAACAAAACTGAAACATTATTCCAATCAATACAATGGGATAACTCTGACAAATGGACAAAAAGGGCACTGGACAACTGTCCCGTTCTAACGGAATATTGATGCTGTTTTACACGCGTTTGCAAATCCTTTCCCGTCTGACCTATGTAAAAGGAATCACATTGCTTACACCCAATTTTATAGATAATGCCTAAATTATTGGTAGGGCTATTTTTTACTATGATGTTTTTCACAATATTGTTATATGAAAAAACTACACTGATATCCAAAAGTTTAAGTACATTAGCAATGCCTAAGAAGCCCGGGAAAAATGGAAGTACTAAAATATTCTTTGACAAGGTGCGAGTGTTATTATTCACACGATAGAAGGTTCGTTTAGCCTTATTAAGACAAGATTCCATGAACGCAGATGGGTAACACAACTCACTTCCAATAACGTTGATATTTTCCAATTCGGCATCGATGTATTCCGGACTGGCGATCCTAAGAGCGCGGAGAAACATTGAGGAAAATATGGCCTTTTTAATAGGGGTGTCATGTCCAGAGTAAAAGTGTACGTAGGACAAATTGTTTTTTTTTTCCGATAGATACTAAACTTAAAACCCGGGCTATCCCTATGAACACGCACATCCAAAAACGGGATTGAGTTGTCTTGTTCCACTTCTAAAGTAAATTTAATGGAGGGGACTTGGTCATTTAACTGAAGGAGGAAGTCATCCAGGTCACGATTCATGGGCCAGATACACAAAATATCGTCGACGTACCGCAACCAAGGGATGCCAACCCCCAGGATTCTCGGAATGTAAGTAATTTCAAAAAACTCCATATAAATATTGGAGAGAAGGGGCGACAAAGGGTTGCCCATGGCCATCCCAAAAACTTGTTGATAATGCTCGCCATTGAAAGTGAATTTACAATCCTTGATACAAAGCTTAATAAGCTCCAAAACAGTGTGTGCAGGTAATGGTAAATCATAATTATGTAATTCTCTGGCGAGAAAGTCAAGCATATCATCAATCGGCACTTTTGTGAACAATGAACAAACGTCGAAACTGATCAATCTATCGTTGGTATTAATGCGAACATTATTCAATTTTTCAGTGAGATCCATGGAATTTTTTACGTGTGAATCAGAGACAGTTCCAAGAATGGGGGACAAAACATTAACAAGCCATTTGGAGAGTTTATAGGTAATAGAGCCCACCGAGCTAATAATAGGGCGCATAGGGTTACCCGGTTTGTGGGTTTTAATAAGACCATAAAGATAAGGCAGAGCAGGTGAAGTGGACAAAAAAAGGGGAATTAAATCCTTATGATCTTTGAGAATGCGTTTCAAGCCACTATTGAATGATTTGATGACATCATCCTGTGGGTTCTTCCTAAGTTTCACGTATGTGGCGGGGTCCTGAAGCAGCTCATTCATCTTTCCAATGTAATCCACTTTGTCCATAATGACTAAGGTGTTAGCCTTGTCTGCTTTAGTAATACAGGATGATGTCATCAAATCATTCAATAGTGGCTTGAAACGCATTCTCAAAGATCATAAGGATTTAATTCCCCTTTTTTTGTCCACTTCACCTGCTCTGCCTTATCTTTATGGTCTTATTAAAACCCACAAACCGGGTAACCCTATGCGCCCTATTATTAGCTCGGTGGGCTCTATTACCTATAAACTCTCCAAATGGCTTGTTAATGTTTTGTCCCCCATTCTTGGAACTGTCTCTGATTCACACGTAAAAAATTCCATGGATCTCACTGAAAAATTGAATAATGTTCGCATTAATACCAACGATAGATTGATCAGTTTCGACGTTTGTTCATTGTTCACAAAAGTGCCGATTGATGATATGCTTGACTTTCTCGCCAGAGAATTACATAATTATGATTTACCATTACCTGCACACACTGTTTTGGAGCTTATTAAGCTTTGTATCAAGGATTGTAAATTCACTTTCAATGGCGAGCATTATCAACAAGTTTTTGGGATGGCCATGGGCAACCCTTTGTCGCCCCTTCTCTCCAATATTTATATGGAGTTTTTTGAAATTACTTACATTCCGAGAATCCTGGGGGTTGGCATCCCTTGGTTGCGGTACGTCGACGATATTTTGTGTATCTGGCCCATGAATCGTGACCTGGATGACTTCCTCCTTCAGTTAAATGACCAAGTCCCCTCCATTAAATTTACTTTAGAAGTGGAACAAGACAACTCAATCCCGTTTTTGGATGTGCGTGTTCATAGGGATAGCCCGGGTTTTAAGTTTAGTATCTATCGGAAAAAAACAAACAATTTGTCCTACGTACACTTTTACTCTGGACATGACACCCCTATTAAAAAGGCCATATTTTCCTCAATGTTTCTCCGCGCTCTTAGGATCGCCAGTCCGGAATACATCGATGCCGAATTGGAAAATATCAACGTATTGGAAGTGAGTTGTGTTACCCATCTGCGTTCATGGAATCTTGTCTTAATAAGGCTAAACGAACCTTCTATCGTGTGAATAATAACACTCGCACCTTGTCAAAGAATATTTTAGTACTTCCATTTTTCCCGGGCTTCTTAGGCATTGCTAATGTACTTAAACTTTTGGATATCAGTGTAGTTTTTTCATATAACAATATTGTGAAAAACATCATAGTAAAAAATAGCCCTACCAATAATTTAGGCATTATCTATAAAATTGGGTGTAAGCAATGTGATTCCTTTTACATAGGTCAGACGGGAAAGGATTTGCAAACGCGTGTAAAACAGCATCAATATTCCGTTAGAACGGGACAGTTGTCCAGTGCCCTTTTTGTCCATTTGTCAGAGTTATCCCATTGTATTGATTGGAATAATGTTTCAGTTTTGTTTCACTCTAGCAACATTGTTAATAGAAATATTCTTGAGTCGGCTATAATTCAACTTACAAATAACCTTAACATGAGTAAAGGTCTGTTTCAACTTGATCCTGTTGCTCTGAATTCCTTCAGAATGGATTTAAACAAAAAGGGCAGGTTGTTAAATCTTTGGTAAAAAAATTTGTTTTTGTCTGTTGTTTCCCTTACAATTTTATTTTTCAATTTTTTGCTGTATGCGTGTATGTGTATGTATGTATGTGTACGTGAGTATGTGTGTGGTCATTGCAGTTAAATGTGTTTGTATGTATATGTGTATATGTATGTATGTATGTGTGTATATGTATGTATGTATGTATGTATGCAGTTAAATATATATATGTATATTATATATATATATATATATATATATATATATATATATATATATGTATATGTGTATGTACCTTACCTTACCTTACAACCTCACAAAGGTTCTGCGGGATGATTTCTCATTTCGTGAAGGTCAAGCTTGTATATATATATATATATATATATGTGTGTGTGTGTGTGTGTGTTTGTATATATGTGTGTATATGTATATATATATTTGGTTATGTGGGTATACATGTGTACGTGTATTATTTGTAATTTTTTCAATTTATATTTATTTTTATTTCTTTATTCTTTTGCGACCTACCGTTTTCTCAGACAATAATTCTAAAAACAAATTTGGTAATTTTTTTTCCCTTATGCATATATATATATATATATATATTCTGTATATATTGCGTTTATATTTCGTATATATACCGTATATATGTTGTATATATATTTTATTGTTCTTTATATATCATCTAGGCATCATTTTGTTTTCCAATTTATATTTACTTGTACTTTTTTATTCGTTTGTGACTATAATATGCATATGTGGTAATTTTTCCCTTATAAATTGGTGTGCCTCTCTTAAAATTTATCTTTCAATTTATTATTATTTTTTATTTTTTTAATAATTAATTTTTTTTTTTTTTTTTTTTTGGTTTATTTCTTTATTTTTTTGTGACATATATATCAATTTGGCAGCATCTATTAAATCGATTGTAAAACTTCCCTCTTGAGCTTGAATTGGTAGACTCCACTTACAATATTTATATTTATTTTTATTTCTTTATTCTTTTGTGACCTGTTCCATAAAAAAGCCATTTGAATTTATATTGAAGGTCGGCCAAAGTGCTAAAAGTGTCTTTATATATATATATATATATATATGTATGTATATGTATATATATATATATATATGTATGTATGTATATTTATGGTTTTTTTTTATTTGCCTGTTTATTTCTTTATGATTATTTAGGCTGTGACATATATATCACTAAGGCACTATTTTGTAATTAATTTTTTCTCAATTTATATTTATATTTATTTTTATTTCTTTATTCTTCTGTGACCATATAAATGTTGGCTCCTCCCACAATTTTTTTTCTATGCTTACTATATATATGTATATATGTATATATATATATATTATATATATATGTATATATATGTGAATATGTATGTATGTATGTTTATTTTTGTAACCTATATATTGCCTTGATCTGTCCTTTCACTCCAGTGTTCCTGAGGATGTCATTAGACGAAAGCGCTTGAGCACCCCTTTGTGTTTCTTTTTTCCTTCGTGGTTTTTTCATCATAAATACTTTTCACGTGTCACTTTCGTGAAATAATTTTTCATATATATATATTATATATATATATATATCGGGCCTTTAAAAAATGAGAATAGTGATTTATCTGATGATCTAACAGAAGTAGCTGAAATATTAAAAGCTCAGTATGAATCATCTTTCAGTATCCCAAAAACTGACAAACTGATATGCGATAGAAACGCGTTCTTTGAAGAAGAACCACAAGGGGAAAGTATAACGGATTTCGACTTTACGACGGAGGATATTGCACAAGTCATAGGGAAACTAAAAACACTCAGCGGCAGGACCGGATAAATGGAATGCCACACTGATCAAAAACTGCAAGAATGCAATCGCTGAGCCCCTATACTGGATATGGAGACGATCATTAAACACGGGAGAAATACCGGGCATCCTGAAGAGCGCGAACATCGTCCCAATATATAAAGGAGGAGATCGATCCGAGGCCAAAAACTATAGGCCAGTGTCGCTTACATCTCATCTCACCAAAATATTTGAAAGAATTGTTAGACAGAAAATCTATGACTTTTTGGAAACTCAGAAAAAATTCAATGATAACCAACACGGGTTTCGGTCAGGCAGATCATGCCTGTCACAACTAATGGAACACTACAACAACATTATTGATTCACTTGAAAGTAATGAAAACTATGATGTACTATACACAGACTTTGCTAAAGCGTTCGACAAGTGTGACCATGGAATCATAATACATAAACTGAAATATATGGGAATAACAGGAAAAGTAGGGAAATGGATATATAATTTCCTTAGTGAGCGAAGGCAAGTCGTTACAGTACAAGGAGTATCTTCATCAGAATCAGAGGTCCTCAGCTCAGTACCACAAGGAACGGTATTAGCTCCACTACTCTTCATAATCATGCTAACTGACATAGATGAGGACGTTACCAGAGACAGCACAGTAACATCCTTTGCAGATGACACAAAGATCAGTAGAAAAATACGAAAACCAGAAGACATAGGATCTCTACAAACCGACATAAACAAAATTTACAAGTGGACGGAAGACAACAATATGAAGTTTAACACCGAGAAATTTCAGCTATTACGGTACGGAAAAAGAGAAGACCTAAAGTCCATGGAATATTATACCCCAAATGGACAGGAAGTCCAGAGAAATTCCAGAGCAAAAGATTTAGGGGTTGTAATGACAGATGATGCGAAATTTGAAACACAAAATAAGATAGCAGTAAACAGAGCAAAGAGAATAACGGGTCTGATATTGAGAACTTTTAAACGAAGGGATAGGAATGTAATGATCCCCCTACTGAAAACCCTGATAATACCCAAACTGGAATACTGCTCGGTCCTAACATCCCCATATAAAAAAGAAGACATTAGACAGCTGGAGGGGATTCAAAGAAGTTTCACAGCCAAGATCAATGGGTGCAAAGAACTAAATTACTGGGAAAGGTTACGAGAACTAAACCTATATTCACTGGAAAGGAGAAGAGAGAGATACACCATTATTTACACTTGGAAAATAATGGAGAAACTAGTCCCTAATCTTACTCTGAATCCCATAACTCCCCAAACAACGGTGGAAGGTAGAAACGGTAGACTGTGTCGTATTCCCAAATTGAAGGCGAGACAGGGAACATCCTTAACCCTGAAAGAAAATAGTTTTGTAGTGAGAGGACCAAAACTATTTAATCAGCTGCCCAAAGACCTAAGAAACACGAAGGGAGTTGCAGTGGAAATCTTCAAAAGAAGACTTGACGCCTGGCTCAGAACAATCCCCGATGAGCCGGGCGTACCTGGCTATGTGAGGTGGAGAGCGCAAGAATCCAACTCACTACTTCACCAGGCCAACTCGAGAGGAGGGGCGACACGCTTGACCTTCGCGAAATGAGAAATCATCACGTGGAACCTTTGTAAAGTGATATTTTCGTTAAAACTAACGAAAATATCATGACTTAACCTAACCAATTATCAAGGGCGTACAACTGAAAAGAAATTTGGGGTGCTACAAAGGAAAAGATCCCAAAAAATATGTATTTTACAGTTATGTAAATTGGACCTGTTGCATGTAAGGGTAGATTAGAATGCAGTTGTTGTCCACAGACAACAAAAAGTATTCGTTCTTCCCCTTTAATATATATATGAAACATCGTAGATACTGTTAGCCTATGAAATACTCGTATATATTGTACGCAGTGCAAAATACTGTACATAGGAAACCTATCAGAATAAGTCTTCACCAAACGGAAATTGTAGAAGTGTACTGTGGTGAATGTTTTGAAAACTGGACAATAATGCTTTATAGGTAAAAGATGCATCCAAAATACCACTTTAACTTAAACAAAATCTTTGTTTGGTTTGGATTATATTCAGGGGTGCAGTGCTGCCGGAGTGTGCCGGAGCGCCGCTCCGGCACCTCTGCAAGAGGAAGTTTGGAGGAATTACCATAACAAGCAACAAAAAAATTGTCTCCATTAATTATCAACAGTTTCTTACTAGTCTTGTGAACAATTTGCAGCACCGTATGTTCACGACAACATCCATGAAAGGTTCTCAAACTTCTGAACCTCAAAGTATGTATAAATCACTGCTAAATGAAATGTATGTCCTTGAAAAAGACTACTGGCCTGATGAAATACCGCCTAATTACGGAGAAGCTGAAATCTCATCTCTCTGTAAGAGGTTTAAGCTTTCTTCTTACTCTGTACTAAATGCCTTTAGAGACTATGTGGAAGATCATGGGCGCCGCATCCCCCAAGATTTACACCCATTACTGAGCTGTTCACAAGTTATTCCTATTAGTACTGCTGAGTGTGAGAGGGGATTCAGTCACATGAACTTGATAATAACAACAACACGCTCAAGAATTCTCATAAATCATGTATCAGCGCTTATGTTTGTTAAACTACATGGACCTCCTCTAGTTCAGTGGAATCCTGAGCCATATGCCATATCATGGCTGGTACCACAGATCGGCAGATGACACCAGAACAAGAGTTGCTTCAGACCCCCGAAAACATACCACGCCTGACCCTTTGTGGAAATTATTGTGAAACTTCCCACTGGTGGTATTTGGTAAGCACTAAGTAGTTTTAACTTCTTAAATTGATAAAATACATGATTGCTCTTTTTTCTTTATTTGCTTGATAATTATATTTATTTTATGATAATTAGTGAGTGCAAACACGAAATACTTAGTCATCGTGTGGCATATATAGAAACAGGATAGGAAATGGCAGGCTTTTGTCAGGCCCACCAGAGCTCCGGCACCTATAAAATTGGCACTGCACCCCTGATTATATCAAAGTATACTGTTCAAAATTATCAGTCCCAGCTTTTCAAAACTGAACCAAATAAGTGATATGACTAAGATAAATTTGATTTATATTAAATCCTATAAAATTATATTTACTTCCCTGTAATTAATCACTTTCAAATTTCCCACGCGAAATCAACCTTAATTCAAAGTAAATAATTATAATCGTATATACGTTCAATGGAAACCAAATTTGTTTTCAATTAACGTCATTCACTTACTTCAATTTTAACAAAACTGAGACTGATCATTTTGAGCACAGTTTATTTTGTTAGTTAAAATCCAATTTTTTTTTAATTAAATGAAGTTTTTTTTTAAGTGTACTTTATACATCTTCCACTTGCGTATATCACTGCTACTAGGACCCTGTTGACAAGTGTCACTGCTAATCTTTTCTGTCCTTCCGTTAGTTTCGAATGTAGATCATTTGTTGATGAACATTTCTCTTTCCTGATACAAATGGGTTCAGATTAGGAGATTGCGTGAGAGCAAGTTGAGAAGCGATACCCAGTTATCTGGAGTAGCTTCCACAGCAAAAAAGCCAACATCACGATAAAATTATGAGAGAGTTTTGTCCTAGTGATAATTGAGTATTGCTCACTACTCACGAGCCCATACAGAAAACGAAATATTGTAAACGTATCCATACATAGGCTTTTACGTCTAACATAGGTAGAGAAAATGGAAGACGAAGAATATTGGTCACGACTACAATTCTTGAAACTCTATTCGCTGGAAAGAAGACGTCAGCAGTAGATATGGAAAATACTTGAGGAATATGTCCCAAACTTTATGAATAAATAAAGCTTAATGAGGGCTTCAAGATTCTAAGATTACACTTTGATTTTTTAATACCACACACGGAAAATAGTTTTCGAATGGTTTAACATTAATTTGTTGTAAAAATAAAGAATCAAACTATTTGTGTTGCTGCTCTTAGAACTCCAAATACCAAGTGAAAGTGACAGAGATGAGATACCAATGCTAAATTTAAGGGTATTTCTAATATTACAGGGAAAGTTAATAAAAATTCAAAAGTCATATAAAAAACAAGCACGACAGGTTTCTGTGTAAAGTTCCTGATCAGCAGAATGAGAGTAGAAAGCATCTCTTTCGACATCAAATTTCCCACATCAAGCGGGATGCAGCAGAGGGGTTGAGCACAGGTTTTATCCTGAACAGTTGTTCGAAGCCAACAAAAGTAACAAAAGTGTGTGTGTATGTATATATACACGAAAAATTTATCCCTCACTAGGACTCGAACTCGGGCCCTTAGACTCAGAGACACGGGCGTTGATCATTAGGCTACGACAGGAAAAAGTCAATAACAATTTAGCAACGTGGTCAACACCAGGTGTCTCCGAGTCAGAGGGATCGGGTTCAAGTCATGGTGAGAGATACATTTTTCAAATACAAAAATGAGCAGTTATGCATTTATATTTCCATATACCCCATATCCGCTCGACACCTTAATTTCACGGAACATTGGAGGGTTTTCATGTAAACAGCTGCTCTCTTGGGTGCTCTTCCAATATGTGCTCTACCTTAAAATTTACATTCCAATACGTGATCTACCTTAGATTATTCGGATTAGCAGCAGGTACGTTAGTTAGCCTTATAAGGCTAACTAACGAAAATATCACGACTTAACCTAACCAATCGTCAAGGGCGTATAGTTGACCTAACGATTGGTTAGGTTAAGTCATGATATTTTCGTTAGTTAGCCTTATAAGGCTAGTTTCACGGTAGAGCACGTATTGCAATATGGTAGATCACAGTTTCGCGGTAGAGCACATATTGGAAGAGCACCCTCTCTTGTTATTGTTATTCAAACGTGTATACAGAGTTGGGCTTGCTCTTCTGAAATCATTAAAAATTAGCATCACTTGCATCAAAAGTCACGACTACAATTCTACTACTGTAAATATCTTAAAAGTCAGACCTCACTTGCAACATTATTTATAGAGATATTAGGATAGGTGTAAATTCCTTTACAAAACAGCACCAATTTGTTTTGAAAAAACTCAAGGATAATTTATTAAAATTACATTCACCAGTCATTAAATTTCAAACGACAAACATTTACACACAATACAAGTACAAACAAACTTTATTTCAAATTCAACAGGTACAAACATTATACAAGAGGTCCATAGAAAGTTAAGAGATAGTTGTCTGGAGCAGGGACTATGTAGGTCAATGGAAATACTATAAATAATGAACATACAGTTGCCAACGCCAATGCTATCAGATTTGAAATCTATAAAATGTATCACATACCAATCCGCTATTGACTCACTCACCAAGCATAGTGAAAGTAGTAGTAACTGGCACAGTTAGGCACCTTATTGACTACAAACAGCATACTGGCACTAGAAGGAGGATCATTTATAAATCTAGTTGTTAAACTCCGACAAATATTATTTTAGGTAATATACAATTTTCTCATATTATGCAGTACATCCTGTAGTTTCACCACAAATGAACTGTATACAAGGTCATCTTAATATCTAATGCACACACATGAAATTTTCTAAGCTAATATCCGTGAGCATATAATTCTACATTATGAAATAATTAGTCTCAGTCACTACTGACAGCATCATATCATTCAAATGAAATTCAGGAAATTTTATATACTTGTAGTCCTTGGTTCTCATAATCATAATAAGACTTTTAGTAAGATTATATTTTATGTCATTATCTTTTCCATACCTTTCACAAACTTTCAGAAGTATGCTGAGCTCTTTTACAGATGGAGAAATAAGAACTAGGTCATCTGCATACATCAGATGATTAACAATCATTGTACCAAGATAGTAGCCTATTTTACAAGTGTTCAGTGCAACAGATAGATTATCCATATAAACATTGAATAAATAGGAAGATAATATCCCTCCCTGCCTGACACCAATGGTTACAGAGAATAGCTCTGAATTGAACCCAACCCATCTTACAATCATTGTCTGGTGATTATACCAGAATATTAATTTATGTACCAAGTAACCAGATACATTACGACTTACCAGTTTCATAAATAATTTGCCATGATTAACACGATCAAATGCCTAAGAACCATCCAGGAAACAAAAATACATTAGCATTTAAAGTTTGGTATTTACAGACCATCTTTTACACGTGTCAATACCATGTTTCTTTTTGAAACCAAATTGGTTATCACTAGTATATAGGTAACATTCAAGTCTATTAATAAGTATATAGTATTCAAACACCTTAGACATAATACTGGCCAAGGCTATTGGCCTATAGTTATCTTTACTATTGATTTTACTCTTTTTATCTTTTATTACCCTCCTGCAAATAACTCAAAGTTAACTCCATTCTTAATTATTACTGTACCATTTGCATATCAAATTAAATTACACCTAGAAAAAAGTAGCATAAAGGTTATTAGCATAAATGTTCTGCAATAAAGATCGTAGGCAGCTTTCTTGAGGGATAAAGTTATTGATTCGTAGTTTCTCAGAATAAGAAGAGCCGAAATGCGCATATTTTTTTGGTGATTTAATTAAGCTAAAGTAAATCAGGTGCAGAGTTCCTTGAACTCCGCCCTCATTCAGATTAGAAACTAAATCAATATGATTAACCGTGTTGAAAGCTTTGCCACAAAATCTACAAAATGCAGCTATAAAAGTCGTACAGGGCGTACAGTTGACCTAACGATTGGTTAGGCTAAGTCGTGATATTTTCGTTAGTTTGCCTTATAAGCCTAACTAACGAAGGCTGGGGGCCCTGATCTCCAGGTGATCCTAGTCATCTATAATAATCATCTATAAATTTAATCTATAAGATTAAAGATTGTAAACTCCATGCTGTACTTGAGTTATGATGTAAAGATCATCTATGTTCTTCAAATCATCAATAAACAAATAAACCACTGCTTAGTTGGTTCAATTTATCAATAGTTACTGAAGAAATAGAGGCAAATATGTATTAAATAAATTAATTGGCAATTTCAACTGGGTCACGGATTGATTGTTATTAACCACTAAAATGGTAAATTTGAGTTTAGGAATTTACATCAATCATACTATTAATCTGTTCCTAAATTTTTCGGATCACCTGAAGATCAGGGCCCCCAGCCTTCTTTAGTTAGCCTTATAAAGCTAACTAGAGAAGGCTGGGGGCCCTGATCTTCAGGTGATCCAATTTTTCTCTTTTTAAACTTTAAACTAGAAAATGTTCTTTAATAATCAGAATTTGCTAGTTTGATTTCAGTTGCACTAAAGAAATGTGTGGGCTTTGAACTAGATCAGAAGAAAAGGTAATTATTCGTTTTTACACCCAGTCTGTTTTTATGATGAGAACAAACTTTGGTTAATGTTTACTATAACACCAGCTGCACCCCAAGTAAAATGAAATATTTCCAGTAGTACATCATAATTTACTAAGAAAAATAGTGTATGTCTTTATTTGGAGAAATTTGTATTTACGAAGATATTTGCTTCTGAAATTTTAATTAACGATATCGATTTGACGTGACGTCACGTCAAATGCGCGTTTATAATAACGACATTTGTTTTGATTTCCATCTAGTCTAGTGATTGACGCCATTTTCCTTTAAATAAATTTAGATATGGCATGTGAAGGCTGTAATTACGATTTCGAAGAACTGATAGCGCGCGTTTATAATAACGATAAAGCCGCTATAGAGATTTTCATTGGGCATAACGTTTTACCATCAACAAGGAAGTGTCCATTGTGCGATAAACAGTGTACGTACAGAGAGGACCGGCATATATTCCGGTGTACATCGAAAAAGACTAACAAAGAAATAAGCGTGTAAACGCATGCGGATTCTCCATATCCCAGTTCAAGGATACGTGGCTAGATAAAGTGAATGTAAAGCCTAATGTAATATTACGTTTTATGAACATATTCCTGACGAAATGACGAAAGAATTCTCAGAAGCCTATTGTATACGTAATTTACATCTCTCCTCAAAGACAATAGTCGACTGGAAATCATTTTGCTGTGAAGTGTGTGAATATTGGGTTGAACATCAAAAACCAATTGGTGGTAGCGGGTGTAATTGTAGAAATTGATGAGTCGAAATTTGGTACGCGAAAATATCAACGCGGCCCTGTTCTAGATGGTGTGTGGGTTTTGGGAGGGATAGAACGTGGTTCCCGAAAAATATTTATTTTAAGTGTCCAAGACCATAAAACAAACACTCATTCCATTAATTCAAAAATATATATTACCTGGTAGCACGATTTATTCAGATCAGTAGAGAGCATACCTAGGACTAGGGCAGCTACCACAGATTTACATCCATAAGACAGTTAACCACTCCAAGAACTTTGTAGACCCAGAAAATTCCGATGTCCACACACAAACTATTGAAAGACTTTGGAAGGATGTGAAGCAGTGGATTCTTCGCCCAGGTAATAAAATGGACTACTACCCTAAGTACATTGCACGCTACCTATTTTGTGCATGTCACCAACACTAATAATGCTCTGTGTCAGTTTCTTCATGCAACTTCACAGCTTTATCCTCCTCCTGCTTCTGCTTGAATGCATAGCTTTATCCTCCTGCGTCTGATTGAATGTTACAGTAAGTAAATGCTTGCTATAGTAAACTGCATTTTTTTTAATGTAATACAAGCAATGAGAAGGTTAGGTAAAGGTAAGGTTAGGTTAGGTTAGATTAGATAAGGTTAGGTTAAGTTAGGTTGGGTTTTTTTGCAAAATACATTTTTCAGTAGTTTTTGGTGTGTTTTGTTCCGATTTGCTATTTATTTGTTGTGGAAATGACCCATGCTTATGCCCAAAATTCCCTATATTTACTTAGTAAACTTCAATGTCTCGTAACTTTTAATTGGGTCATTTCCACAACAAATGAATAGCAGATCTGAACAGAACACGCCAAAAACTACTAAAAAATGTATTTTGCAAAAAAATTGGGTACTTTTGCATTATCCTCCCAACACTATTTTTTTTTTTTATAATGGAAGGAAAATAAAACTACGGCTAACGCCTGCGGCGGGCTGTTTTTAACCTAACCTAACCTAATCCCAACACTAATTTTTTTTATAATGGAAGGAAAATAAAGTACCATAACCAAACCAACATTATATAAAAAAATTAGTGTTGGGAGGATAATGCAAAAAAAACAAAAATTGGAGGTGGTGGTGTTATAGTAAACATTTACCCAAACTTTTCTGTTCAATTTTGAGGTGTTTTGCACGAATCTGCCATCCGTTTCCTGTGCAAATGCGTAATTTTCGAGATATAGTCATCTTGAAAACTACGCATTTGCACAGGAAATGGATGACCGTTTCGTACAAAACACCTCAAAATTAACCAGAAAAGTTTGCTCTCATCATTTTCATTTAAACTAACGAAAATATCACGACTTAACCTAACCAATCATCAAGGGTGTATAGTTGACCTAACCAGGCATTCAGTTGACCTAACCGGCATTCAATTGACCTAACCGGCATTCAATTGACCTAACCGGACATTCAATTGACCTAACCGGACATTCAATTGACCTATTCAATTGACCTAACCGGACATTCAATTAACCTAACCGGTTAATATTGGTTATTTCACCTAAATACCTTCTGATCTTTTCGTATTAGACACTCACTGTCACATTTCGGGCAAGTTAAGGATGAGAGAATAACGCCGTAATTGATAAAAACATCCAATCCTTTGTCTTTATCTAGGGCACATGACGAATCAAGTTCTCAGTGAAAATCACACGAATGGCACGTCATAATTCTATCACAAACACCACTAAACTGAATCCAATTTGAAAAAAAAATAGCCAGAACAAAACCCAACCAACTAATTAAGTCGCAGCGTAGCGAAAAAATTGCCCAATCAGGAAAAATATTTTATGAAAAAAGTACATTATAGCCAAAACAGGAAATATATTTCATTAAAAAAAGTACATTTCAACAAATTTGCACAACATAAGATATATATTTTCTTAGTTTTGAATGGCAATTCAATATATTGTACTGTTTTAACCGCGCGTGAGCGGGTTAAAAGACGAATATTAACCGAAAATAACTTTCTCCTTGATAGCCTAGTATTAATATGAAAGTAAACACTTACAGCTGTCAACTCAAAAGATAGAAGATTCGGCCTTAAGTGACCATATTAAATTGCAGATTTAGTGTATTGAAAATTTGTGCTTTACCAGCTAAACTTGAAACTAAAGGAAATAATGACGCTTTGGAAACGGTCAGGTCTACGACTTTCTAAAATAAATCAGAGTATGAATTGCAAAGTTACTCCAAAGGTGATCAATTACATAACTATTTTCATCATTACAAAGAAACTCATAAGTAGGCTTGGTCACTAAGAACTTAAAAAATTATCTTTAAAATATTTAAAAATTACACGAATTGGTACCTCTACGATTAGTGATGTTAATAATACGGTCACCAGTTATAATACATTTGACAGTAATAAACCTATCATTAGTACAGTGGCGTACTAAGGGGGGTGCGAGGGGGACGGTCCGCCCCGGGTGACAGCCAGGATGGGGGTGCCATCGGGAGAGTTGAAATACAAGTACAAGTTTTCAAACCAAATGAAAAATTCGCCAAAGTAAGAAAAAAATTTAAAAATGTTGAAACTATTACAACAGCTTAATGTTAATTTCCACTATAAAATAAATTTTTATTTTCATTGGCAATACAAAATTTACAAACGAAAAATTAAATGTTTGATAAAAATTACATCGAAAGGCGAACGTTTGTTGACGTTTTTGTCATCAGTTTGTTGAGCATAGCTGCAACTGACATTCCAAGTCTTGTTCACTTGACACTGTGACTCCACAAAGGAGTCCACATACATGAGGTATGTTTCATTAAATAATTATGATAAAGCATAAAGTGCTGGTGTTTATAACAATATCATGGTACTTATACCAGTGTCCAGTAATTTTTGACAATGTGGTATCATAGTGATGTTTAAGTGTTTATAAAATGATAATTAATGATAATAATTAATAATGATAATTAATTGTCTCTGCTTGTCTGGGTTGATAATCTGATAACTCAATGGGTATCTGGTTGGAAAAAGTTTGAGAACCACTTGTTTGAAGCTTTTCTGTTGTAATAATTTTTTTTTACTTCTTTATTTACTGGATATACTGTTAATTTTCATTTTGTCAGTGGTCTAGTTATTTGTGAGCAGTGGTGGGCACCGTTAACCAAAAAGTTAACTTCGATAACGATAATCCGTTAACCCCAATTTTTAACTCCGATAACGATAATCCGATAATTTTACTACAAAGTTAACGGAAGTTAACGATAATCCGTTAACGATAACTATATCTTTACTAACATTTAAAAAATCAAGGAAAAAAGCTTTAAAACCCATAGAAAATGTTTATTTATGCAAAATCCAACAATAAATAGGTATTTAACTATTTTTATCAAGTTTTGCAACTTTTTTTTTTTATTTTTAATAAAAAATGTACTGAGTACATGTTTTGAACCCTTGTAACCACTAACCATTAACTAAATTTTAATTTACCAGAGAATTATTATGGCGGGAACTGAAAGGTAAAATTAAATTTTAGGCACATTTATTAAAGACTATGACACAATGTGCTGGTTGCCCTTCAGAAAGACCAACTTCTCAAAGTTAGGCCCAACTGCCAGTCTTGACCTCTTGGGCCTCAGGATGTCCTTGCCGAGAGAGAAGAGCCGTTCCACTGTGGCAGAGGACGGAATTGGCAGACTGAAGTTATGGCGGTTTGAATTCATTCGCGGAGCGGTGATCTTCCGTGAATGACTCCTCGCAGTTAACGTGTTAACGGACTTTAACAGACTAAATATCGAGTTATCGGAAGTTAACTGGTCCGATAACGATAAATGGAAATTAACTTCCGTTAATAGTCCGTTAAAAAAAGTTAACTTCGTTAATTAACTGTTATCGGATTAACACTTTAGTGCCCAACACTGTTTGGTGTGAGTAATGCTCATAGTTTTCTGCTTTTTTAGGAGTCGTTTGCATTTACCCCCCCCCCCCCCCAAATAATAATAATAACAGACAATTTGTTCAGTTAATGTATTTCAAGTCATAATAGTTCATGCTTTATACCTTTTGATTTTAAAATTTTGCAGAAAACATCCACTATGAAACGAAATCGACCCAGTGGATTCCAACAAAGAAAAATGAAGAAGGGAAGAGAAGAGGTGGCTCAAGCAATGTCCGGATCAATTCTGAAGTATGTGACGCCTTCAACATCAAGTGCAATAGGAGAAAGTCCTGAAGATATTCAGCCTGGTGAATCTGAAGGGCGAATACAAGAAGCATCTTCACATGAGGATTCAAATGAGAGAGAGCAAGGATTGGAGGATGGCAATTCATCTTCTAAAAGCAGTGAAACTGATGAAGAGGAAGGAGACGCCACCAGAAGTCCACACCAACAGGAGGAAGACTCGGATGAAGAAGAGGAGACGGATAGATTTTCAATTTATTCTGATGTCGCTGCTTGGCCAATCCCGGTTCCAAATGACTTGAGAGTTGATCTTATTAAGAGGGGAAGTGAACCCTTCCAAAATAGGGATGGACCTTTCAGTGCAGTTCAAAGCTAAGGAGAGAAATCCAAAGGGAAGAGTCGACAGCTGACCACTGCATGATTCTATAAGGCTCTGCCAAATGGCGAGAAAGTTTTGAGAACATGGATGGTTTACTCCATCAAAAGAAAGTTTGTTTTGTTTTTGCTGCAGACTATTTGCTCTTGATGACAAAGGAATTGGAACATCCAGCTTTGTCACTGGGTTTCAAGCATGGTGGAAGCTAAACCCAAAGGTGTCTGACCATGAGGCTTCTGAGCAGCATCTCTCATGCCTGGAGAAATGGAAGACCTTGGGAGCAGGGTTGAAGCTTCAAAAAACCATTGATCAAGTTCATCAAGCTCAAGCAACAATGGACAAGGAGAGAAAGAAATAGAGGGATATTTTACATCGCCTCTTGGACGTAACCTTGTTTCTGGCTCACCAGAGTCTTCCTTTTCGTGGTCACAAAGAGGACATGTCATCAGCAAACAAAGGAAACTTCATGGAATTGGTAGAGTTGCTGTCAAATTATGATCCAGTTTTTAAAGAACATTTTGTAAGGATTAAGCATTCTATTCCATCTGGGAGGAGAGTGGCTTCGTATTTATCTCCAAAGATTCAGAATTAGTTCATTTGCCTTTTGGGGAATTACGTTAGCGAAAATAGTGGCTGATATCAAGAAAGCAAAGTATTTTGGGGTTCTTTTTGACAGCACTCCTGATGTGTCCCACACTGATCAGATGTGTGAAGTGATCAGATCCGTCCATATTAAATGTGACAAAGTTGAAGTAAAGGAATCATTCTTGGGCTTCTTCCCTATTGCCGGAAAGACTGCTGCTGAGCTCACAGGGGATATCCTGAAACATCTGGAGAGAGATGGACTGGACATAAACCTGTGCCGTGGTCAAGGATATGACAACGCTGCAACTATGGCTGGGATTCATGGTGGTGTTCAGTCAAGGATCAGAGACACTAATCCCAAGGCTTTGTTTGTGCCTTGTGCAAATCATTCTCTGAACCTTTGCGGAGTGCACTCATTTGGAAGCGTTTCTTCATGTGTGACTTTTTGGAACCTTGGAGAGAGTCTATTCCTTCTTTTCAGTCTCAACTCATCGATGGGAAGTGCTGATGGAGAATGTAGGCATGACAGTCAAAAGACTTTCCCAGACAAGATGGAGTGCTCATTATGACGATGTGAAACCAGTGAAGGCAAATTTTGAAAAGCTGACCTCAACCCTTGAAGTACTGTGCGATCCCAAAGAAAATGTGGACACAAGAGGATCAGCTCAGATTTTGCTGTCTGCTCTATGTGATTTCTCTTTTTTAAGTTACCTTTCTTTCTGGTGTGAAGTCCTGGAAGAAATTAACCTCACACAAAAGTATTTGCAAACAGTTGGAATCAGCCTTGAAAAGTGCATTGTGAAGCTCCAAGCTCTAAAACTGTTTCTTGAAGATCAGCGCGATGAAATTGTGGAGAGGGCCATTCATTATGCAACTACAAAGTGTGAGGAAATGGACATTTCTATGGAGAGAAGAGGAAGAGTAAAGCTCCGAAAAAGGATGCCAGGAGAGATGGCAAAGGATGCTGGTCTCACATTGCCAGAGGAAGTAAAAAGGGCTATGTTTGAATGTCTTGATCGCTTTCATCAAGAATTGGAGATTCATTCTAAGGCAATGGATCAAATTCTGTCAATCTTCGCTGTTATTCAGTCAAACACTTTGGTTGTTGCAACAGAAGAACTTCGGAAGTATATTCCAAATTTGACTCAGATTTTCGATGAATTCTCTGATGAAGATATCAGTGTGGAAATTGGACGACTTCGGAGGCATTTGGAAACTGCCAAAATCAGCGTTGAAGAGGCAAAGAAATGGACAGCATTGCAGTTTCTGGAGTTTATTGTGAAATGGGATTTTTGTGAATCTTTGCCAAGCTTGTCACTGTGTTTGAGATTCTTTTTGACTGTCTGTGTGTCTATTGCTTCATGTGAAAGAAGTTTTTCCAAATTGAAATTGCTAAAAAATTTCTTTC
This sequence comes from Bathynomus jamesi, assembly GCA_023014485.1. NCBI lineage: Eukaryota > Metazoa > Arthropoda > Malacostraca > Isopoda > Cirolanidae > Bathynomus > Bathynomus jamesi. The sequence goes on along the minus strand of JAJOZX010000138.1, from coordinate 815,975 downwards.
GCTCGACCATGAGTCAGACAAGATTGACAAATCTGGCTTTACTTTCAATTGAACATGAATATGCAAAGAAGGTGAATTTTGATGAGGTCATTGATCAGTTTGCAGAAATTAAGGCTCGAAGCAGAGACTGTGAATCCTCTCTATTTACCTTTGAAGAATAGGCTGAGCGTTGAGACTGGATTTCCTGTGTTTTTTGTATAAAATAAAATGCAGTATTACCTGTTCACTGGATTTTTAATGTCCTGCATTTTTCTTATTTCCAATTTGCTTATGACAGTACTGTACTGTTTAAAAATCTACCTGCAAACATAATATATTTTTCTGTATGTTTAAATTTTAAAATTATTTATGATTATTTATGGGGGGTGCCAAAGGAAGGATCCGCCCCGGGTGCCAAATACTTTAGGTACGCCCCTGCATTAGTATACAGAAAATACGTATTATGGATAAGAAAGTCGCGAACAGAATCTATCAACGGGATGGTAAACTTACTAAACTTACTTATAATTTTCGAACAAAATAACTTTAACAAATTGGGATTCATGAGCATCAAATGTCCTTATGCATTCAGAAATAACTTCAACTGACACAGATTCACAATAATAGAGCCTAAGTTACACCGCCAAAGACATTAATTACACTGTAGTGAGACACGTTTGTATCCTTGAACATTGAAGAAGTTACTCGTTACGTCAGAAAATTCGCTTCTAATCAAAGAAATGAGGATAAATTCTGAAATCCCAATTCGTAATTCTGACAAGAGATTATATAATTTCTAATTTTAAGATCAAAATATGGGTATTGAAGAAGAATAATGATCATTATAAAATAAGTTAAATGGGTCGTTATCCCAAAGTCCTTAATTGGCATAAGATTCCGGAGTGGGAGACGAAAGACTCAAAGAGAACGGCAATTGAGAGCCATATTTCTCCATACAGTCACCGAGATAAGTCAGATTTAATATTTAAAGAAAAAAAACTGAACTTAACAGCGAAGTTAAGCGTCGATAGATCAGTTCATTAATGTATGATGGGTGAGGTGACCTTCCTCCGCGTTTAAATGATATAGCGACCCTTAGATGGTTCTGATCCGGCGTAAATGTGTAGTTCCCTCCGTCACATAACCTTCACCATTACGGAGGGGGTTAAACAAGCCCAAACATTACTTTTACCCGAACTTAACATATAAATAAAACTAAAATGATTGATGAAACACCAGAAAACAATTTGTAAAAAGTACATAAGTATATAAATATATACTCTAAGTACAATATCCTATAAATAAATAAAAAAATCCCAAAGTTCTAAACTAAAACCCAATTCGTAACACAAATAAAAAATAAAATTAATAAATAAAACGATTAAAAATAATTAACAGCAAAATATTTACACAATATAAAATAAAAATTAAAGGCTCCGAGTTACGTTAAGAATGAATAACATAAATTTAAAATTTTGGTGTAAACGAAAACAGTGTAAAATAGCAGGTAAACAATATGCTAATATTAGCAACAAAGAGGTATACAATGAATAAACAGTAGAACGATTTGAGTCATCGAGTTTGAGTAAACAAAACGAACTAAAAAAAAAAATAAAAAAAAAATAATTTTAACACAAAGAAAGGACAAGAATAAAAGTTTGAGAATAATAAATATAAGTTATGATAATAAAGAGCAAATTACGAACAATGGAATTCAAAGAGACTTAGAAAAAATAAATAAAAGGTAATATAAGTATCTCGTACAGCGTCTCGTGGCTCGATCGGTTAGGTCGGTTTTAAGGCACCAGCCGGTAGTGGGACGGTAATGTTGAGACTCCATTAAGTCGTGAGTTCGAACCGCAATGTTACCAAAAGCTGGGCAGCTGTCTTTTCTGTATCTTACGTCACGACGAAGCAGCGGGCCGGCCACCCTGGCTACCCTCCCCCCCTTTAATTGACTCTGGCTAAGGTAGTACAGGCTTGAGCCTCCCTCCCCTCCCACTTCCTTGGGACAGGGATGGATGTAATATATCACTCCACAATTATCATTAGTAGAATAATTTAAAACTGGTAGAGAACGAGAATGCGTCAGACCTTCAAGTCTATATATACATACTTGAAGGACTCACTCAATACCTAATACACACACACACACACCCACACACACACATATATATATATATATACTTACTTTTGTTGAGTTTGAACGACGGTTCAGGATCGACCTGCGGTCGACCCCTCTGCAGCATCCCGCCTCATTTGCGGGACTTGGTGAAGGAGGGAATTGCTCTCTGATCTCCTCCTGCCCTCGTAGCCAGCCACGCATGGCTGGTCAGGGACTTTGCACAAGAATCTGTCCAGCTGGTTCTTGAAGTTATTCAGGTCGGTGTGCTGGAGATTCCTCACTTCTTTTGGAAGGACATTGAAAAGCTTTGGGCCCCGTATTCTGAGGGTATTTTCCATCCTCGTTTTCATGGCTCCTTGTCCCACCGCAGCTGGGACCGTACAAAATCTGCCTCTTCTCTCATTCCAGTTTGTTTCTATTTCATTTCTGAGGTTAGGGACAGAGCCCTCAAGTATTTTCATATGTATATTATTGTGTACCGCTCGCGCCTTCTTTCAAGAGAGTATATATATATATATATATATACTGTATATATATATATATATATATATATATATATATCGTAAAACCTGGTAATAGTTTCGTGTGTCGGTTTCTCTCCACAGGAAGGTCAAACTGATGGCCCCACCTCTAGGCCTGGCCTGATGGAGGAGCGAAGTGCTTTCTTGCAATCTCCATCGCACATAGCCAGATACACGCGGCTCATCTGGTATCGTCCTGAGCCAGGCATCTAGTCTTTCGATTATTTCAACTTTGACCCATGTAACGTTCCTGAGGTCCTTTGGAAGCTAGCTAAAAATTAATGGCCCCTGACGACCAAACTACCTTCAGCGTTGAAGGTGTTCCTTGTCGGGCCTTTAGTTGGGAATACTACGCATGGTACTTTTCTTATTTCCATTGTTGTTTAGATGCTAATTGGATTTAGTTTGAGATTAGGTACCAGTTATCCGATCATTTTTCATATGTAAATTATAGTGTATCTCTCTCTCTCTTCTTCTTTCCAGCGAATCCAGATTTAATTTACATAATCTTTCCCAGTAGTTGAGTTTTTTGCAGCCATCAATCTTGGCTGTGAAATTCTTCTGGAATTCTTCTAGTTTATTAGTTTCTTCTTTTTTTGTATGGGGACGTCAAGACTGAGCAGTATTAAAATTTTGCTATGATCAGTGTTTTCTCGTTCCTTCTTTTGAAGATTCTCAGTAGCTGTCCCGTAACTCTTTTTGCTTTGTTTATCACGATCTGATTCTCTGTTTAAAATTTTGTATCATCGGTCATTAATACCCATAAATCTTTTCCTTTCGTGCTTCTCTGAATTTCCTTTCTATCCGGGGCATAGTATGCTGTCTGTTTAAGTCCATTTCGTCAGTATATCAAAAGCTGAAAATTTTCGGTGTTAAAATTAATTCCATTGTCTTCTCACCATTTGTATATTCTGTTTGTGTCCCTCTCTAGGGCTTTCACCTCTTCTGCATTGCCAATTTTTCTGCTGATCTTTGCATGGTCAGCAAAAGATGTTACTATACTGCTGTCGTCTACTTTATTGTCTACGTCTGTCAGCATGATTATTAATAGAAATTAAGCTAATACTGTTCCTTGTGGAACCGAGCTGCGTACTTCCGATTCCGATGATGATATACTGTATACACCTTGGATTTTTACGTCTTGCTGCCGTTCCCTGAGGAAGTTGTAGCTTCATTTTCCCACTTTGCCTGTTATTCCCACGTGTTTCATTTTATGTGCTATCATGTTATCATCACACTTATCGAATGCTTTAGCAAAATCCGTGTATATTACATCATAATTATTATTGCTCTCAAGTGTGTCTATGATATTGTTATAGTGCTCTATTAAGAGTAGTTGTGATAGGCATAATCTTCCTGATCAGAGTCCGTGCTGGTTCTCAATGACTCTTTCCTGCCTTGCATAGTACTTGCAAATGGTGAGATAAAATTTGCAGCTGTCGCCAAATTTACAGTGACTGTTATTGTAATAGAAATTGCACATGGTGGGGTGCTCATGGGCCTTCCTTATTTCTGCAAAGCCCTTTGCATAGTATATACATATAGTAGTTCTTTTTCACATTATCACTCGGGGCCTTCATTTTTGTTGTTTGTTCCAGTTCCTTTTCGGAATAACCTCAGTCTATTATCGTGATTTCTCACTTGTTTTTCTTCATTTACTCTATTCAGTCTGGTGTGTGTATATATATATATATATAATGTGTGTGTGTGTGTGTATATACACACCTTGGTTACCTTAGTTTTGCTTCCGCCCGAATTGCTCATTCTGACGAAGGTCAAGCTTTTCACTCCACTTCAGACCTACAGTTTAGCATGGAATCCAAACCACGCCTCACCAGTAGCCCAGCGTCTTAACCACTAGACTACCCAGGGTACCCATTTATTTATCAACTAATTTTTTTAGTGTGTGGAAGGATGAACAGATGGGTTTTGCTGCGCGCCGCCTGCCGTCACCGGGCCTCGATCCTGGGGCCGATGGATTCGTAGTCAGCGACGCTAACCACTACACTACCGAGGTGCATTATATATATAAACATCATTAAATTTACACACTTTCTACTGATTATTGAATTTATTTTATTTGTTTATCATATGAATTAATTCAGGGACTCGTGAGTAGATAAGGATTGACTCGGAACGTGAAAGTCATGGGTTCGACTGCCGCCTCCTCCTCCTCGGGTGGCGTTCGGAAAGCCACCTACTTTGGATATTTTATTTTTAAAACTTTACATTTTCTTCTATGGATTATTTATTATGTAAAAAAAGAAAATGGTCAAATCAGTGTCTGCAATTTTTCTTCAGGTGCTACTTCTATCGAACGAAATATAACTGGGAAATTAATCCACTTTTAGACTCGGGTTTATTTCACTGACATCGGCCCTGTGGGTTAGGTTGGGTGCTATTATCCCATTCAAGGTCATTCTCATTTCATTCAGCGCCCAAGAAGTCGAAATCAGCAACTGTGAATCTCGAAGGAAGCAATTCTCAAATTGATCTATTCCCATTTAGTGCCTTATCCTTTTCATCCACGGCTTTCCACACTTTGCTCCAGATTAGGTTAGGCTAGTTTGAGCTAATGTTAGGTTAGGTTAAGTTAGGTTGAGTTCACTTAGGATATTGGAAATATTAGGCATTTTCATTTGGCGCTTTCACCGTGAATGAGAATGGAAGTGACATTCTTTCTCTACTGAGGAAAATCTTTTCTCAAATCTAGATTTCTCGTTTTGTGCATTCTCACGAGCGATCCTGGAATGCGAATGACATTGAATGAGAAGTAATCAGGTTGAGTGAAGTCAGACCTAAAAACGATCTTGTCCGTATTCATTTTAAAAAATGTAAAATTCATGCACTTTTACTTACGTTTAACGAGTGTTATTGTGTAGAGTCTATACCAGTATTACTGGTGATTTTTGAAAGATTCAGGAATAAAATACATTCGTTAATGAATTAATAATATTTTACAATTAAAACTAGATTTTTTTAAGGGTAATTGGTAGTGAGTGAACGTGAATTACATTTGCTAGCAATTATTTTTTGATGGTCTATACTCTATACCAGTGGTTCCCAACCTTTTCACCGCAAAGGACCCCTTTTATTTTTATTTTTTTCTCACGGACCCCATGTTTTTGAAAGATTCCGTCTACCAAACAAACTGTTTTTATTAACTAATAATTAACTCGTTTTCTCATTTTTCACTATCAAATAAAGGACATATAAGAGAGTATGCAATTAAAATACAGCCTATTAAATAAAGTATTAATAATTCCAGCCAAGAGCAAGGAAACTTGAAATTTAGCATAAGCGCCCTTATCGTGGGTAAATGTACGATTTCTATTGGAACCTCTCGAAATATTGAAAGCTCACGGACCCCCAGTACTACCTTCGCGGACCCCCAGGGGTCCGGGGACCCCAGGTTGGGAACCACTGGTCTATACTCTATACGAAAGACCACCAACAAATAATTGCTAGCAAATGTAATTCACGTTCGCTCACTACCAATTACCCTTAAAAAAAATCGTTTTAATTGAAAAATATTATTAATTCATTAACGAATGTATTTTATTCATGAATCTTTCAAAAATATCTAAACTCAATGCGAAAGATGCGGATACCCTAATACAAATAATCGTTCAGGAAGGCCACAAAATGGCACAGCTCTCAGGTCAAACGAATGCGGACCATTTCGTTAACGCCTTATTATTATTATTATTATTATTATTATTATCATCAGCGCCATCTAGAGTCGAACGATGGCAGTGAAAATAGTAAATTGTTTAAAAAGCAAGTCTCTCGTCACAATGGCTTTGGCACGCAACGGAGAAATGATGCAATGATGAAATGGTGATTTCTTGTAGGCCTACATAATAAATAAACAAAAAATTCCTTAAAACAATCCATGGTGTAGATTAGATTAAGTAGTTCAGTATTCATGTCATCCTTTATTTTCCGCTGTCCTCTAATAGGTAACTGGGTAAATGAAATAAGTATACGCATGGTGTGAATGAACTCGAAGCTGTTTTCTTCGTTATACTTTTCCTACTTTCCTATACATCTTCTTTCAGAACTGTTTTCTGTCAGTAGTTGCTGGCGGAGGAGGGAGAGAGCCTCGTCTGTTCTATACTTTAATATTACTATTATTACTATTATTCCTATTTTTTCTTTATCTTCTCTACTTCTTTCTTGGGCTAACCTAGAGTTGATTTTAGGGTCTTTGTTAGCCTATAATTCTGTACCTCAAGTTCTATGATGTGTTATATCTGTCACTTATACACACCAATTGTTTTAAATATAATTTGCTGTTATAATTTGTTTCATTAATTAGCTTAGTCATCGTATCGCCTTGAGATAACAATGGCTCTTCCTCTTCTAGATTTTCTAACATGAACAAACTATTAAAAGGAACTACAAAACATGATAATAAAAATCTGAAAACTTAAAATTCAGTGGTTGGTTCCCAACTGTTTTTCGGCCATGAGTCACTTTAAAAGTTCAAAATAAGTAGTGAACCACATCGACATTTTGAAATATCGATGCCTATCGAATTCCTAAACCCGTAAGTAGGCCCATCTCTAATGGGAGACCTCCCATTCCATAATATTTGCTGCCAACTTCTGAAAGTCTGGAGTGTATACAGGGTGATGCATAAATGTGTTTCATAAATCGTAGGATGTATTCTTAAGACAAAAGTAAAGAAAAAAGACCATATAAAAATAGGTCGAGAAACCCGTAGGTTTCGAGCTACAGAATGCAACAGAAAAATGAAACTCCTAAAGAATTTTTACATTTTACGCAAATACACTGTGATACATTTGCTTTATTAAAGTAAATGTTCGAAATTCTTTCCTACTTCTTGTGGGGTCATTTAAAAAGCCTAGTTTATGTTGCAGAAGTCCGAGCACGTGATGAATTGTGGCAACAAGCTCGAGACAAATTGCGAAACGATCCGCAATACTCCAGAAATTTTTTAGTGTGTCAGACAATCACTGGTGCGACGTGCTGAGGCATGCATTCAAGAAGTAGGAACGAATTTCAAACATTTACTTTAATGAAGCAAATGTTTCACACTGTATTTGCATAAAATGTATAAACCTTTAGGAGTTTCATTTTTCTGTCGCGTGCTATAGCTCGAAACCTACGGGTTTCTCGACCTATTTATATGGTCTTTTTTCTTATGTCTCAAGAATACACCCTGCGATTTATGAAACACATTTATGCATCACCCTGTATAGTGAGTCACTGCTATTCTCATGCAGTCGTTGATACGATTTTCGCAAAAAATTACAATCATTGAAGTATTTTGCACTTTAGTATTATTATTATTAAGCTCTCGTGAAAACACTTCAAACAGCTATGTTACCTGCGAACCACAGATTGGAGCCTCACGACTTAAATGATACTGAACACATTACACATACATACATACATACATATGTTAAAAAATATCTTCTTTCCCAATAATAGACTTGGGTTAAAAGGCAGAAATAGCTCGGATGGGAAACACAGCAAGAAATAAAAATTTGATATGTAACGTTTGAATGTAATTGGATCAAACGATGCATAGACACGGATAACAAATAATATAACTGTTTTCTTGATTGAAATAGCAATTCAACATCCCTAAAAATGACAAGAAACCTTTAAATTTACTGAAACTAAAATTACTCGTAAAATATAGTAAAAAATATATAGGCTATTACGAAAGTAATGCACAAGTTTGAAGCGGAGTCATTGCTAGCGCGTTGGTAACCAAGGAAGGCCATTACGTCATCACTCATAACGAGTTAGGTGGAAATGGAAAAGCAAATAAAATCATAGCTAAACCTTTAATATTTTCATTTTGTTTGTTTTTACAGTTTAAATACGAATACGAATGAATTGCCATTTTTGATAATTTGCTTGAACAAATATGGCATATCCGCAAGGAAGTGATGCAACGTCAGTTTTTCTTAGAAACGCTAATTTATATAACAAAAATTATTTACTACATATAAATCCAATTACGTTACACTATTAGGACAAATTCAGAAGAAATACGACGGTAAAACTGCCAAATGTACGATTATCGCCTTTGTTGGTTCCATCAAAGATTCCATGGCATCACAAATCGCGCCAAACTCGCATGATCTAAATATTATTACTGGAAACAAAGGAGTTTTTGTAAGGCCTTCTGAAAGAACTGCTTAAAACATCAATTATTTAAAGCTAGCCTACGAGAACCAGTCTGACTAAATGGAAAAAAGTAACCGTAGTTTTTATCTCCAACCTTCAAATACCATATGCAAATGAAAAGTTTCTGAATTGAAGATTAATGTCTCAAGGTTTAAAACAGACATATACAATACAAGTCAAGCAATCTAAACGTATTTAAGTTGGGATCATGTCAAGAATAGCGAACCCAACACCTGCAGGGTTCGCTATTCTTGACAAGGGAATTTTTGGGTTCGCTATTCTTGACATGGTAAAATTGGGTTCGCTATTCTTGACATGGTAAAATTGGGTTCGCTATTCTTGACATGGGAAGTCCTCAAGGACGTTTTCATAACTTCAGACGGTAGGTTTATGTTTCCCAATTTTAAGTAATTAGTTAAGGACGTATTAAATGCTTTTATATGTCTTTTTTTATTTAACCAAACTAGCACGACTTAACCTAACCAATCGTCAATGCCGTACAGTATAAAGAATCCTCTTCTCTTAATATATAAAAATAAATAAATAAAAAAAAAATTTATTGTTTTTTATTTATTTTTTTAGGTTAATTGTACGCCCTTGACGATTGGTTAGGTTAAGTCGTGATAGTTTGGTTAATTTTTGCTACCCGCGACCCGCACGAAGGGTGGGTCTTAGGCTAGTTGTAACATAAGAGAAATTGTAATATTTTAATATTACATATGTTTAACTTTTTCCTTTACATGATATTTATATTGGGTTTGCTATTCTTGACATGGGAACTTTTGGGTTCGCTATTCTTGACAAGGGAATTTTTGGGTTCGCTATTCTTGACATGGTAAAATTGGGTTCGCTATTCTTGACATGATCAAGTTGTGAACAGTTCCTCTGTGGATCAGTTCAAGAAAAGGTTAGACCAAATCTGCACACTATTTGAGGGTGTAGAAAATTTTCCCTTGGCACCCGTTGCCATTGGTACCTCCTCGGTATGGGCCGCAAGGCCTTTTGAGGTACTGCTTTTCCTTATAACTCCTTGTAACTCTGTTTTTACGAGTTTTATACCTCATGCGTTCTTAAACAACACACTATGAATAGGTTTAGATATAATCTTAGTTAATTTCTCCACCTTCTGTAAAGTTTTCACAAGGAGAACATTCATTTCAGCATAAATATTACGAACTTATCCCTTAATATACTACAACATCAACCTCAAGTTCCTAAGTATTGCAATGCAAAAAAAAAACAGTGCATGACTATGCAATATATGCAGTTGTGCATATATGAATTAATAACTTAAAGGCAATACTTACAACCAGTGGCGGATTATCAGTGAGGCTATTGAGGCTGAAGCCTCAGGCTCCCTGCTTGAGGGGCCCCCCAATCAACTGAGTTTCGATGATATAATTCGAGATTCCGCAAACTTCTTTGAGTAAATATGACAGTACACAAAAGACACATGCCCTGTTTTATTTTGTTTCATAGGCCCTAAAGTAAAGTTTCTTTAATACTGTTTGGTTTTGGCAAACGGCAAAATACACTGTGTTAAGGTTCCTTTAAGTTTGTTTCCCAATTAGCCTGAGCACCGTACATATAATTCGTGTAAATGTACTATGTACTGTACAGTGTACATGTGTTGTCAATAAAAAGTTATAGAAAAGGTCCCCCATTTTCTTCATTGTCCCGGGGCCCCTAGGTGTCTTAATCCTCCTCTGCTTACAACCTGTCGTAAAATGAATCATTTATTGATAAAAAGTTCAATTTAACCAAGGAAATGCATACAAAAAAGCATTTATCCGAATGGATCCTTAGATGAGATGCGGATCTTTTTACGAGTCTTTAAAATGTAAAAATATTATGCCAGTTTTTATAATAAAGGTCGGTAAACTTATAATGAATACGTTTCGTTAAAGATTGATCGGTTTGGTCAAGTTTTTAATTAAATTTTAATACTGTGTAAAAAGAGACCTTTAGTTTACTAGACTTAATGTCATATGGCGTGTAGTTAATGTCTAATGAACCTTAAATATTTTTTCAATGGCAAACGTCATACCACCAAGGGAACCCACAGTTTTACGTGGGATCCGAACCACGAGTCGCTACATCATCTACAGTAAACGCGGAGGACAGTCACCCACCCGAGTATTGATCAAACCCAATGTCGCTTAACCTCGCTGATCTAACGGGAAGCGGTGTGTCGACGTGCCCACGACTTAGCCCAAAACACAAACATCATTAATAAAGTTGAATGTCAGTAGTATGGACGCAAAATGGACGAGCGCAGAGATGTTGCAGAGATAATGATCAAAGGGGGTGGGGGTATGTTGCAAAGGGGAGGAGGGGGTTATGCAATGAAGGGGTGGGGTGGGGGTATGCAGTGAAGGGGGTGGGGGAATGCTGCAGGTGCAACAAGGGGTCATGAAACTTGGAGGCGGCGTTATCCCCCAAGAGAAAGAGAGAAGGAGAGAAAGGAAGAGATGTTCACCTGGCAGGAGCCAAGTGCATATTAACACTGCAACCGACCCGCCGTCCTCTTATAGGCCCCTAATCAGCCAGTTGGCTTAGAAGGAGCTGGGGGAGAGGGGAGGGAGCTTCGGGGGGGGGAGAAGGGAGGATGACCTCCCCCGAAAGGGGTAGCCTTAAACTAAGAGAGGAAGAGAAGGAGATACGGAGGAGGGCTTTGGGGGAGAAGGTGGAATGTCCTTACCCCCCCAAAGAGAAACTAACCTAAGTCTTAACCTAAGAAGGAAGGAGAAATCTTTATTCCGCAGAAGTTCGCATCATTCTGAAGGTCCCGAAGCCAGGCAGGTCTTATATAGAGGAAGGTTGAGTTGCCAGATACCGCTTTTTATTTTAATTGTTCAGGTATACATTATTAGGGTGAGTTGCTAGATACCACCATTTATTTTAATTCACACGAGTTACCAAAGCAAGTGAACTTTCTCCTTACCATATATATATATACAGGGTGGGCCGTAAGTTTCCATACATAGGAAAAATAAACATTTTGTTATGGACAACCATTTTTATTTATATAATATGCTCTACATGGTTGCCATTGTTTTGAAAACACATTTCAATACGTGTTCCCCACTGTTGATGAACACGCATTAGCACAGTTGACGTTATGCTTGTAATGGCGTTGGTGATACGTTCCTTTAGATGATTTATGTCTCGTATCTTTTCCTGATACACCATGGCCTTCAAGTGCCCCCAAAGATAGAAATCAAGGGGGGTGAGATCTGGGGATCTGGGAGGCCACTCCACAGGACCACGCCGACCAATCCAAGCATCCGGAAACTGCTGCTGATCCAAATACCGACGCACGTGAAGACCATAATGAGGTGGAGCTCCATCTTGCTGGAAGTAAACTGGGAAGTTACCTTCCTCGTTTAGCAGGGATGGGAAAATCTCTTCTTGCAACATGTTAAGATACCTTTCGGCATTAAGATTTCCACTGACAAAAATTGGTCCAATAATTCTGTCACCCCATATCCCGGCCCACCATCACTTTACCGGCACCTTGCATCTTCGTCGGACTCAGCCAGTTAGGGTTAGCATTACTCCAATAACGTATGTTTTGCCGATTAACCTCTCCATTGACGTAAAAATTTGCTTCATCAGTAAACAAGATCTTACGTCAAACGCATATTCTTAGGGTATCTGAAACATAAAAACAAACGTTTAATTTTTCCTATGTATGGAAACTTACGGCCACCCTGTATAAGAAAATCAATAATCAGAAAGAGAGTTAACTATTAAAACGAAACCCGATATTAACTCTGTCTATTTAATTATGACATTCCTTTCTTGCGATTGAAAAACAAATTGTATCAGAAAATAACATTACACACCATGTATATATATATATATATATATATAAAGAAAAACTAATTATTTAAACGCCTTTCTATTTACTTTGGCAATCCTTTGCACACGATGGAATGATCAAAAAATAAAATAAAAAAATGTACAAACATCAATACAGGTGAAATACACAACACACACACACACACACACAATTGTATTTGACCCACTTTCTCCTTAAAGTTGTTCAATGAAAGAAGAAAGAAAAATAATTTTAACTAACTTTACCTAAAGTGTTTATTGTCATAAGGACTAAAGTCTGCCAATAAACCTTTTCATTTCATTTCCATTTCATCTCACTTCATTTCACTCATTTCATTTCATTCCTTCTTTAAAAGCTTCTCTGAAAAAAATTCTGAGCAGGTGCGCCTCGCTCTAATTGCAAAACCTGACTGTAAAGGCCCATTTGACTTAAATTCATTCCTTCTCTACAGAATTTACTCTCGTTTCAAATATTAAATTCGTCATCACCATTACTACCGAAGTTAAGAAAGAAAGTTGTTTATTCTACAGTGTGTTCGAAAAGTATCTCCGCAGTGCTATGTTAAACGCACAGGAAAATGAAAAACTACAATATTTTCATTCAACCATGATTTAGTGATTTTATTACATAACTTTTTGATTTACAGCATGTGTTTTCCAGCATTTTGCAGGTACAGAGCAACTCGTGATTGTTTTCCAATTTATTTATAGGTTAAATTATCCCTTTGATTAAGTAATGAATTTCCTTATCATATTTCCATATGCAACAACAATATATGTACACACACACACACACACACACACACATATATATATATATATATATATATATATATATAAGAGAGAGAGAGAGAGAGAGAGAGAGAGAGAGAGGGGTACAAATTACAGTAATAATAATAATCGCTAACTCAGTTTTCCTTTTCATCGAATTGTTCATTCTGACAATGGTCAAGATTTTCACTCCACCTTAGACCTACAGTTTAACGTGGAAACCGAATATATTAATCCGGGCGGGGTGAAATGTCTTCGCTCCGATCTCTCAACAGCACCCGCCGGCTAATCCACTAGGATACCTAGGGTACCCATTTATCAACCAACCCAAGCAGACATTCATGAACTACACAAATTAGTCACACAGCCACGCGAGAATTGGTAAGTCAAACCGAATACATTAATCCGGGCGGGGAGAAATTACAATGTCATCGCCCGATCTCTCAACAGCACCCGCCGTCTACTCCACTAGGATACCTAGGGTACCCATTTATCAGCCAACCCAAGCAGACATTCATTTTCACGAGTTATTTATTCACACATCTACGCGAGAAGTAAAAATCCACAAGTCAGGAATCTTGGGAAAGCTGAGTTTTATATGGGTGCAAAACATAGTAATGCACAATAATCTTCTAGATTTTATATTTATGTCATAGGATATTACTATGCTGTTAATGTCAGAGTAATAAAGAGTAGCGGCGCTAATTTTGTTTCCTGTGGTACTGAGCTGAGCCACTCTGATGAATATATTCCTATAACGACATGCATCTGAAAAATTGAGACTCAATTAGTATGGCCGCAAAATAATAAAATATTGTTGAGAGGTTGATCAATATTGCATAAAGGGGTGGGTTGGGAAAAACCAAGTATGGATGCAAATATTGCCGTGGTAGAGATAGCAAGAGGTAATACGAGCATTAAATCTACGGAGAGAATATAAAGACACCGTTAGTCGTCCAAAGCCTGGACCCGTTAATGCTCGATGTTCTGTGTGGCTGACCCCTTAATCTTTGGTTAGTCAGCTGTATCGGCGTACACAGGTGCTGTGCCTAATAACCACGGGAATCTGTCGGGGTCTTATAATTTTCGTACTCGTGAAGAAATTTCTGCAGAGCTTCTTGGTATAAGATTCTTTTCTCATCAGGTGTTTTTTCACTGTTTAATAGGGCTAGCAATTCGCCTTCCATTCTTTTAAGTCTGCTTTTACGGGGATCTAGATCCGTGTCTGGATTCCTTTGCAGTGAAGCATACACCTCGTGTGGAATCACTACCACTTTCTTCATTATATTAATCTAGTCAGTAAAGGGGCCAAAACTGAAAATAAGATGGGAGGAATGACCCTCCTCTTTGCACAATAATTCGTTTTTTCTTCCCTACAGTTTGACTTTTACGAGCAAGTGCACGTATTATGTTCTTGTAACGGCGTAGGCGAGCCTTCTGAGGTGGTTTCATTGATACATTGCAATTTATAACGTTAAGACAGATTTCACAGATGCATTTTAAAAAGTCGGAGTCGATATTTTTAATAAACATCTGCTGCATTGCCCGGGGCAGTCGATGATAGATTTTTATTAATTCATGGTATTTCTTTAGCCTCTTTGTCATTCTGGAATATACACCGTTTCAGGCTCGTTTGGAAATATATTCGTTCTTAGAAGCACCCTAAACGTGTTTCGCGGATGAAGGTCGCAAAGCAAATATCCGTAACGCGGGCTTGTAGCTTCTTTATAAACTTCCAAAAACTCCTTACGCTGATTCGGGAACATTTGATTGGCTAATACCCCAATTTGTGATACATCTCTACGTTGCGCGAATAAGACTAGATATTGTGTATTTAACGACACATCGCGCATGTATCTATTTTTGAAAAATAGATTCTGATTGATGAAGAACACGCTTATGTTAAGATGGTGGGAGAATACTGTAAATGTCTCGGCAAACGTTTTATCCATCTCCAACATGAGATCGTCAATTACAATGACTGTATGTTCATTTCCCTTTAACGAATTAACATCATATACACCTTTGTGGAACAAAATATCATCTTGGTACTCGTTGAACACTGATTGATACGTCGAATAGCACCATATAACTTTATGCACAAATTTTGAGAACATCTCTCCCTTTTCTTTAATGATTTTAAGCATAAACACAGTTTTACCACATCCTGTAGGTCCAGATATAATACATGTGGATGGGCTCGTGAACCTGAATTTTTCTACAGAGTCCATTTCTAACACGTCACACTCCTAAGTGGGTCATTTACAAAATATTACAAATTTTGAGTGCTGCTCCTTATATTCTACAGTCTTGTTTTTCTCTTCCCCACAGAACCGTGAATGACGATGAGGTACAGCACCCCATCATCGACATTACAGATGACCCCGACGACAGTGTAGTTGTGATCACAGAATCCTTCCCCGCCGACGAATCCTCACCAGCGATACCTGTAGCACGCGACAATTCAAAGCGGAGCATGATGAAGAGCCCTCCACGTCAGGTATAAAGCGTGCCAGGATTGCGCCGGTTGTTAGACCACCAGTAGTAGAGCCCCAACCCTCTACGTCTTACGACACAACCCCACAATAGTACCTTCCTCAAATAAAAATATATCCCCTTATTCCTGTTCAATCCTGTACATCCTCCGCAGCAGCTTCTCGCTCTGTTGAGGATGGCATAACATTCGAGTTGGTGCGTACCGATGCCCCCACCCAGTCTTGACTAGAAATCGGTATATAGTCAGGGTTGATCCTAGATCCGTGTATAGCAATGGTGTTGAACACGGACTACGGCGCATAGTTGAGCGTATTGTAGAGTTTGCCCTTCAGAACCGCGACGAACGTGAAGTCAGGACGATGCTGTCTTTTGGATTCGGGTCAGATGACGGAGATGTAGATGATTTTTGGGTAGTAATACCTTCAGACGTTTGGCAGCTGAAGATATAGAGTATATATTAGGCCGTATAATGCAGGCCTCTCAAAGTAGTATAGCCTTCAATATGGACAACTTCACGGTAAATATTGACCGTGTATCCGTGTTGCGGGTCATAGCCCACACCTTATACTCTTAACTTCAATTCTCAGGCTATTTATAGACGGCATATAAACCGATCGTGGTTGCGGCTTTATAGCAGTAGTCTTGGCGTATGTTTACTGTACTAAATACACGGGTCAAAAACATTTGGTTGCCTACGGTAGTGGAGCGTGCCCGTAAACTAGCTGTAGACTGTAAACTTGATTTGACTGTAATATGGGTCCTGAAGAGCTGAGAAGGGTAGAACAGGAAATGAATGTTCGTATAGTTGTATTTGGAATGGATGATCGTCGTAGGACTGTGTATGTTTTTAAAAGCAGTGTGAGAGATCGTACAAGACCCCTACTTATTTTAGGACTGTCAGGGACAACGTATCTCCCCATCCGTAATATAAGGGACCTTTACGCGAGTTATGATAAAAGTCGAAAATATGGGCGACATCATGATTTGTGTAAGGGATGTATCGAGTTTGCGGATGATATAGTGAAACATTGTAAAGATTGCCACATGGTATGTGAGCAGTGTAAAAGCTCCAAATGTGAAAGCCGTGTAGTTGAAGCTGAGAAGAGGACTGTGATGTGTGTAGACGCACATTTTTCAATAATAACTGTTTTGAGCTCCATAAATCAATTGGCACGTGCAGGAAAATGAGAATCTGTGAATGTGGTATGTTTCATATGATGGATAATTGGGGAATTTCAGCATAAATGTATGAAATTCACTGTCCTACATGCCATGAGAAATATAAGGCGGATGGAGTAAAGCATGTATGTTATATGAAAGATGCTAAGCCTAAAAATAACCCTTGTATAACTGTGTACTACGATATAGAAACATACACGAACGCAGAAACCAAAGAGGTTATTCCACATTTACTTGTAAGCCAGACTATCTGTGATGAGTGTATGGAGATCGAGTGTGATGAGTGTCACAAATGCGGTAAACGTACAAACGTTTTTAAAACGAGTGCCTACGATAGCCCTGTGAAACTCTTTGTGTCCTATATTGTCAAGCTAGCGGACAAGTTCAAAAAAATGACTGTGTATATTCTCGCCCATAACGGGGCAAAATTTGACACACAGTTCCTTTATAAGGAGTTGCTTGAGCACGAGTCATCTGAGATATTTACAGGTGATCCCTTGAAAAGAGGCAACAAACTAATACAGATGCAATAAGAGGTAATGTACAGTTTAAAGACACTTTATTATTCACACCTTGTAAATTAGCAAAGCTACCCAAGGTGATGGGTGTAGCTGCTGAAGTTTCAAAAGGATATTTCCCTTACACATTCCTCACTAGCGAAACTTTAAATTACGTAGGACTACCTCCACCCAAACATTACTTTAACTATGAATGTATGAGTACAGATGAACGTGAAGATTTTGACCGATACTACAACAGTTTTAATGAATCTAGTCCTTATAATATAGCTGATGAATGTGAGCGTTATTGCGTGAATGATGTGCGCGTGCTTAGAGTATGTTTCCAGGCCTTTAGAAGGATGTACAGTACATAGGCCGTTTCAAATGCGATCCGTTGCAAGTCGCAACCACCATCGCCTCATTATGCTTTACGGTGTTCAAGAATAACTTCATGCCTAAAGACACCTTAGTCATTATTCACAGAAACAATCCCCGTATTTATGGCCACAAGGCTATTTACTGATAGGTGTATACATGAAGCACGCACGCAACACGGGTGAAGTACCCATTAAGATTAATGGTCGTGTTTTTTGGGTGATGGACTAAGTGAAAACCGTGCCACTGGTGAGAAGACTGTGTACTCCTTTAACGGTTGCTGGTGGCACGGATGCCCCCGTCCTGAGTGTGGAATCGCAGGAGATATCCACGGTAGATCTCCTGCCGACTGTCTTGCGTGGACCCGCAACCGCGATCAACTTATAGGATCCCAGTTCACTCACAAAGTCTTGTGGGAACATGAGTATGATGCACGGATGGAGATAGACGTACAGCACCGTGAAAAAATAAAACGATCAAGCGTTCAATGGTGCTGGATCCTCTCAAATGCGGTGATAGCTTGTTCGGAGGGCGTACAAATCCCTTCAAGCTATATTTTCCGCCTACGGAGGGTGTGAAACTCCATTACTACGACTTCTGTTCTTTATACCCCTACGTGATGAAGAACAATCCGTACCCCGTAGGTGCGCCTGAGAAACTGGTGGGACCTGACCTACCCTCCATCGACGAGTTCTCAATAAATTTGAACGGGTACTATTTCGGCCTTTCTTTCGTAGACGTACTTCCCTCTCGCGATTTATGGATGCCGATCTTACCCGTCGTTATCGATCACAAGCTCATGCTTCCCTTGTGCGTGAAGTGCGCAGAAGAGAACAATGGTGATTGTGACCATTAGGGTTATGACTTTAATTTTTTGTCATAAATATTGTTTCCTGTATCATCAATCGATGAACGCTTGCTTGAAAACAATAAAAAAGGGCCTAATTCTTCAGAATTAAAAAAAAAATGTCACCCCGAAAGCAAATATAGTATATTAGTTACAGGTTTATTTTAAGCAATAAGTAAAACAATTAAAACAATAATAGAGTAAATGTATAATATTGTATTTGTATAATTAATATGTATTGTATAGGTATAATGTTGTATAATATATGTTTATGTATAATAATTGTGAAATAAACATGCAAATTTCTATTTATTTTATTAATTTTTTTATTTTTTATTTTGGGGTGAAGTTTTTACAAAATATATCGAAAAAACTGTTATTTCCATTGTCAGGGGGCAAAAGTTCATCGATTTATGATACAGGAACATGAGGTTATAAAAATGTCATAACCCTAGTGACCATACAGCCCACCAGCGTAAGATTAGAGGTGTATATACAAGTCCAGAGCCGGATCTAGCTGTTCGCCATGGCTACAGCATATTGAAGATACATGAGGGGTGGAGGTTTCAGAAGCTACCCAACCTTTTCACACCATATATAAACGCTTTTTTGAAAGAAGGTCGAAGCATCAGGGTATCAGGGCGGAGTTGATATCGAAGATACGGGTTACAAACATACCTGTAGCCAGCTTCACAACGGCCTACGCACGCATCAAACTTTGGGGCTTATTGCATTCTCTTGGGCGGAGGGTATTGTACCCTGATACAGATAGTGTGATATTCACAGAGAGGGATGGTGAATACATGCCACCTATTGGTGAATTCCTCGGCGAGTTGACTGATGAGATCAAGGATGAGTATGGAGACACCGCATACGCCGACTCTTTTGTCTCAACAGGACCAAAAACTTATGGGGTACGGGTGAGGATGGGGGAGGATATGAAATATATCGTGAAGGCAAAGGGTATTACGCTCAACCATGCGAATCGGCGGGTCGTTAACTTTGAATCGTTGAAGGATCTAGTGTGCTTGGACGATGATGAGGGTGATCGGCCTCTCCCAACTAACTGTAGGCACCCACAATTTTCGGGCGCAGAAGGTGGGGGGCGTGAAGGAACTTAGGGGTACTAAGGTGTGCCGTAACACCTATAGGAAACGTTACCATCTACCTGGTACCTATGATACCGTACCCTTTGGATACCATAATCTTTGATGTGTCTATTGTTAACTTATTTATTACACGTATTTGTAAATATATATGTCTTGAATATAATCTCTGATGTGTCTATTGTTAACTTATTTATTACACGTATTTGTATTTGTATATATATATATATTATATATATACCTTAAATATTTCGTTTATTAAATAAATCGTGTTTTAATTAGTGTTTTAATTTCTCCCTTGTGTGTGTGTGTGTGTGTGTGTGTGTGTGTGTGTGTGTGTGTGTACACAGGAGAAAGTTCTAAGCTCCGCCCACTGTAAGAACAGCAACGTGAGTCATGCTACTACCTGGGCTTCCCTGCGTGCTCAGTTCATTGCAGTAAGCCCTGGACATCAGACGTGTATTCTTCCGCGTAGACAGAAAAGAGTAGTGGCTACCTTTAATATTGCTTGTTCAACGTTTATGAAATGGTATTCTGCAAAGTGTCAAGATGTAGTGGATACTGAAAAACTCCCTATTCCGCCCTCCTTTGACGCTTTTTAGGTTACATTGAATCGTGCGAAGGAGCAAGATATACAAATACTCTATGGCTATTCTGGTGAGAGCATTGTAGGATTTCGTGGGACAAGTGATGTGTTGAACTATGTTGTAGGACTAAACTTTATAAAAGCTTACATATACCGTGAAGTAAAAGAAACAACACGTGCAGAAGAGAAACAACACGTGCAGAAGAGAAACAACGGTTATGGATAGTAAGTCTTGTTGATGAGTGGTGTGACAAGCATTATTATGTCATGTTGCATCATACCGAGTACTCGTACCCTGCGACTGAAACTGTAAATCTCGACATCATGGAGAATCTTAAGTATTTTTATCAGTATATTAATATATATAATGACGAAGTTTGTAGTGAGGTTATAGCTAATGCCCTGCGTGAGTTTTTAACAGACTTTAGAGATGAGTATCGCTTGTTAAACAAAAAGGAAAAATATGGGCATACGTTCCTCGCAAATAGTGCGCCGGAATGTGAAGATGTTTAGTTTGTGGAAATGGCGAGTGGTAAAACATTAAAACCGTTATAAAATATGTTTAGTTCGTGAAAATTACCCTGAAGGAAAATGCCTGATGCGTATTCGGGGAAGTGGGAGTGATAAAACATTAAAACCGAAATTAATTCTTGTATCAGAAAATTTCTCAAAACACCTGCCCAATATAATGGGATACAGCGATTCATGTTGGATCAGCGCCGTACACGTTTCATTAGATTATGGTGTGACTCACTCCTCTCGTCGAACCGTCGCGTTGCATGTGCCTCGTAGTTATCTCAGAGCTTGAGCCGAGTGGACATGCGCTCCTCGAATACGATGGAACTTCCTTTGAGCAGCATTCTCAACGCCGTGTACGATATGTCCGTGACGAAGTCGTTGCGCGTGTTCAGACGTAAATCCGGTATCGTTAACTATGTACTGGAAACGGATTGTAGACAAACAAACAAACGGAATGTTGTTTATTTAAGTGTTGAGGAGATGAATAGAATCTTCGTGATAGTTGAGAAGTGGAGTGAAGATCGTTATAAAATTCCTACAGGTGTAGGTACAAGAAGAGAGCAGATTAGTGACACCCCCTCATACGCCGTTGTATGTACGTTGTGCATAAATAACGAACGGCCATGCATTGATATACGGTTAATGTGGAAGAATGCTTCTGATAATAACGCTCTTGTTCCTACGCGAAACCGTTTCATCCTCGACAGAATGTTTGAAGTCGTCGGATTCCGCAAGCTGAAGCCTATATTAGACGCGCGTGTTACGGATATGCTTTATTTTGATACGGTTCTTGAATACGCATACACCACTCTGCTCGATGGGTTTACCGAGTGTAGGGTTGAACAAGGTGAGAATGGTCTAGAGCTGGACGTTTATTTAAAAAGTTTAGACTCTGAAATATCATGAACTTTGGTACAAAGCACTTGATCGGTACAGGGTTGAGCTCACCTACACCGTTCACCCTGAAGAACTATTTCCTTATATAACGAGCAGCTGTTGTAACAACTAAGAAGATTATTTCAACTGTCGCTATGCAGTGTGAAGAAGAGTTCACGATTGAAAAGCTCGGGTCGGTAGAAATAAACCCTCGATTGGAAAGGCGTGTTTATAAACTTGTATTTGACGTTGTGGCTAACGAATTCTTTGTGCGTGCTTTTGATTGTATTCTAGACGTATTTAAAGATAACTTACCAACCGGTTGTAAAGTGGGAACAAAAATAGTACTGAACGATATGAAAGCCCTTTATATAGAGTATAGGTATCCCTATACCTTAAGCGGTGAAATATTATTAAACCGCGTATACTGCGTAATGCAGAGCAATAACGATGTAATTGTAGACTCGATTAAGTGCAAGTTCAGTGTTTTGAAAAAAAGTGAAATGTATTTATATATTTAACATAATTGTGAATATATATATATTTCGTCTGTACTGCTATATTGATGGCTATACGTTTTGTATTTCTTATTTTTATTTTGTGCGGTAGAAGATAAAGTGTATGTATTTATTTATTTAACATAATTGTGTGTGTGTGTGTGTGTGTGTATATATTTGTGCTATATTGATGGTTATATTATTTCTTATTTTTTGTTTTTGATCATTCCAATGTGTATTTATTTTCTATATATTTACAATATTTAATAAACAGAATGATGTAATGTTGTTTTATTTCATTCTTTTTGTTGTAAACAATTATACCAAATGGCTGGTTACGCCTTCTAAACTTACTGACGGATTTCTAAGCCAATTGCTAAGAATTAATTAAATAAATGGTACAATCTGGCAACTCACCCTAATAATGTATACCTGAACAATGAAAATAAAAAGTGGTATCTGACAACTCAACCTGTACAAGCCATTTACGCCTTCTAAGCCAACTGGCTGATTAGGAGCCTATAAGAGGACGGTGGGTCGGCTGAAGTGTTAATATGCACTTGGCTCCTACCAGGTGAATACCTCTCTCCCTTTCTCTCCTTCTCCTGTCTTTCTCCTGTGGGATAACGCCGCCTCCAAGTTTCATGACCCCTTGTTGCACCTGCAGCATACCCCCTCCCCCTTTGTAACATTGATCATTATCTCTGCAACATCTCTGCACTCGTCCATTTTGCGTCCATACTACTACTGTCATGTACCGCCTCGCGAAGAAAAAATCCACTACTGTATAACAGAATTAGATGCTGTAAAATGTCACATACACATAAAGACTGGAAAGACAGACCCTATAACTTATGGTTCTTATTTCTATAAAAGATTCCAAGAAGTGTTTTATATATATATATTATATATATATATATATATATATATATATATATATATATATAGGGTGAACCAAATGTAGGTGGACAGTAAATGATAACGTTTATTTTGAGAATACATATTTAATTTTTTTGTATACTATAATACAAAATAAAATTTAAATAAATTTAGTTATAATATTTAATATAAAAAACACAAACACCATAGTTATAATGAACACCATAGTTATAATATAATATAACACAAACCGTATTCAACCTACTGTCCACCTACTTTTGGTTCACCGTGTATATATATATATATATATATATCGCTTAGACTTCGAGACAGTCCCAACCATATCTTAAATATCTTTTATCAGTCTTGTATCTCCGCAGACTGTATATATTATTTCGGGGAACTTTGTAGATAAGACTAAAATCATTGTATCATTAGCAATGATTTGACGTGCTTATCACACACAAAAATAATTGACCCACTAAAAACCCATCTTTTTATTGTCACTCAAAAGCAATTGTATATTAAAATAACTTAAAAGTGGTCAAATAAATGCAAAATAAAAATAAAAAAGTAAATAAAATTTGTACTCGCGTGAAGATAATCCACTCCCAAGATATAAGCTGTTCAGTACTAAGCAATACTCAGTTATTAGTAGGACTAAATTCTTCCATAATTCTAGCATAACTTTGTATCGTCCACAAACACGATGCGATATTGTGTTTAATATCTGCATCTTTGTCCGGAATCGTTGTTATAAACAGCGAGGTAGCTAATACTCTACCTTGTGGTACAGACTTCAGATTTAAATCCATCTATTAATATTAATTAATATAAAATCTTTTATAATGTTTTACACGTATGCCGCATATTTTTCTTTTTCTCTCTATCATTTAGCGAGTATTTTAATGGCTATATACTTGTCTATTTTTTTTTATTTGAAATATAAAAGAAACGGAAAGTAGTTATTAAGCTTATGCTGTACCCTGTAGGTCTAAATTTAATGAAAAGAAAAATTATTTTATATATTAATTATATTAACTATTATTATATTAACGAGACATAATATTCTTTTGTTTTTGCAACACGAATTTTCTGTTGCGAACAAAGGCAACCATGATTTTCATGCAACACTAATTAATGTTACTAAAAAAAGCTGATTGCATGATCTTACCAGTAATATATATATATATATATTATATATATGGGATCGTCCATAAATGTCACGCGAAATTTCAAATTTTTAGACCCTTCCCCTTTGTCACAAATGGTCACCAAAATTTTGACCCACCCCCCCTCCCTCCCCCATGTCACGGTCACAAACTATATGTGAAATTGTAAAAAAAATACAGTGCAGATGTATGAGAATTTACGTTTTTCAGTTATATAATATTACACTAGTCGACAAAAAGAATCTATCAATATTTTAGTTTTTACATTAAACTTTTCAAAATGTCAACATAACTCAAAAAAAAAATTTGTGATGTCACAAAAAATTTTGACCCCTCTCCCGTAAAAGCTTAACATCCTTTATGGACGCCCCCTATATATATATATATATATATATATATACACACACACACACACGAGGGTAATTCAATAAGTATCCGGACTTTTTATTTTCACATCTGATAGATTATAAACACATCACTTCTCAACATAGTCTCCCTGTTTCCCAATACACTTAGTCTAGCGATCTACAAGCTTCCTAATGCCATCACAAAAGAATGTTTTTGGCTGTGTGCGTAGCCAGTCATGCACAGCCTCCTTCAGGTCATCACCGCCTTGGAATCGCTGACCCCTCAAAGCGTCTTTTAGTGGTCCAAACAGGTAAAAATCCGAAGGTGCCAGGTCTGGACTGTAGTAGGCTGGATGGTCGAGAACTTCAAATTTAAGTTCTTGAAGGCATTTTCTAGTCTGTGCAGCGGTATGAGGGCGCGCATTGTCGTGTAACAGAATAACACCTTCCGACAATCTCCCTCTCCGTTTTGTGCGAATTGTTTGCTTTAACTTATTCCGAAGCATGTCAGAACACGATGCACTTCTTACTGTAGTTCCACGCTCTAGATAATGTTCAAGGATAGGGCCTTGTGTATCCCAAAATAGTGTTAGCATAACTTTACCTGCTAACGGCTGCGCTTTGAACTTCCTCGCAACGGGAGATGTTGGATGCTTCCATTGCATGCTCTGTCGTTTGCTTTCTGGTTCATAGTGATGGAGCCAGGTATGTACGTCTGCTCTCGTCTTTTGGCGCGGTATCATAATGAAGGTGAAAACTTTTTGGAGCGCATTATCACTGGAGATGAAACCTGGATCCATCACTATGAACCAGAAAGCAAACGACAGTGCATGCAATGGAAGCATCCAACATTTCCCGTTGCAAGGAAGTTCAAAGCGCAGCCGTCGGCAGGTGGTCGTAAGAATTAGCCTCTCGTTACGACCTCTGTCGTGTCCGGAATGGGGGTCATGTTGAAGACTAATTAGGTTTGTCACAATCTACCATCTTTGAGGGCATTGTTTGCCAAATATTAAACTATAATTATAATGTTACTGTTTCCATTTCACATCAGTTTTATTTTATCCATACCCAAACGGATCACCCTGTATT
The DNA here is from genome assembly GCA_023014485.1 of Bathynomus jamesi. Classification (NCBI taxonomy): domain Eukaryota; kingdom Metazoa; phylum Arthropoda; class Malacostraca; order Isopoda; family Cirolanidae; genus Bathynomus; species Bathynomus jamesi. The sequence goes on along the minus strand of JAJOZX010000138.1, from coordinate 790,100 downwards.
ATTTTATATCTAATCTCACCAGAAATTGTACATTTCGTCATTTCTTAAGCCTGTGAAGGAAAAACACATGAATTAGGAATATAATGAGAAACGTCTTAGGTAAATTTGTTTTTCAGAGTTTTTAGTGAATATGTCAACAATTTTAAATGTAAATACTGATAAATATTGATATAACAATAGCTTCGGAGCATTTACTGCAGATCTATCATTAATAGTTCGCTCGATCTTTAAACACACGCGTTATAAGTAATATAATGAATCAACCCTCAAGTCCAATTTATGCATACTAGAAGGTCATCCAGCTTATACAACTTTATACACTTAAGTAATAACTTAGTTATACGTTAATATGAACCAAAGGTTCTAGTTAATATGTATTTTAGTATCAAAACCAATTTTCATACGACAGATTATTATCTAATAGTTATCAGATTGACAGTGGTCTCTGATTTTTGCACGGTATTGTATACAGTATGTCCCACAAAAAAGTACACCCAACTTTAGATTGTACTAACTCCTCCAAAAAATTGAGATATTTTGGATCTGTTTGTTTGATTTAATATAGCAAATTATTCTTTGTTAACGTTCAAATTTATTCATGTTTAAACGAATTAGTGTTTAAGCATCCTACTTTTAACTGAAGGGTACAACAAAATGGATTGCGCAAAATTGGTCAGTGAAAAAATAATGAGTGTGCTATCGATGTAATGAAAAGACAAATACATAATAATAGATACTTTAACATAATTTTAATAAGATACAAAGCAGATTTTTCTTTTTTCCTTATTACAAAAGTTATGCTTAGTTTCGTTTTCTTTCAACATGACCGCCATTCCTATCGATACAAATCTGGAGTCGAGCTCTCATCTTCCCCATCACTCTTTTGATAAGATCTGGATTGTCTTTTAACAAGTTGATTTCAGCTGTGATGCGAGTCCTCAAATCATCTAAATTGATAGGTTGTGAAGCAAATACTCTATTTTTCAAATGACCCCATAAAAAGTAATCACACAAGATCAAGTCAGGGTTTCTGGGAGGCCATTCAATGTCATGGCCTGTAGCAATTACTCTTTGGTGGAAGACTTCCTGCAAGCGTTCCTTCACAATAATTCTCCTGTGAGCAGGAGCTATTTCTTGAAAAATAGAGTATTTGCATCACAACCTATCAATTTAGATGATTTGAGGACTCGCATCACAGCTGAAATCAACTTGTTAAAAGACAATCCAGATCTTATCAAAAGAGTGATGGGGAAGATGAGAGCTCGACTCCAGATTTGTATCGATAGGAATGGCGGTCATGTTGAAAGAAAACGAAACTAAGTATAACTTTTGTAATAAGGAAAAAAGAAAAATCTGCTTTGTATCTTATTAAAATTATGTTAAAGTATCTATTCTTATGTATTTGTTTTTTCATTACATCAATAGCACACACATTATTTTTTCATTGACCAATTTTGCGCAATCCATTTTGTTGTACTCTTCAGTTAAAAGCAGGATGCTTAAACACTAATTCGTTTAAACATGAATAAATTTGAACATTAACAAAGAATAATTTGCTATATTAAATCAAACAAACAGATCCAATTTTTGGAGGAGTTAGTACAATCTAAAGTTGGGTGTACTTTTTTGTGGGACATACTGTATATATATATATATATATATAGAGAGAGAGAGAGAGAGAGAGAGAGAAACCTGCAAGAAAATATAAAATGAGATCCAAATAATGTTTTCAGACCATATAGACCGATCAGCGACCACTTAGGTTGTCCTGTTTACTTCCGGATTGAAAAAGGGACCATTATATGGGTTTAAAACATTACTCGGATCTTATTTTATATTTTCTTGTGGTTTTTAACTTTTCTAAAAAATTTCTGTGGTTACTGCAGTCTTATATATATATATATAATTACTTGTATCGTTTATTACCTTGATGAATATCGTACTTTCTATGGGATTTGTCCCCTGCCAATAAATAATCTTTTGTTATAATCATTCTTATGATCATTAATATATATACAGTATGTATTTCAGGGTCGGGGTCAAATACACTTTGTCAACTACAAATACAAATATGGTAATTTTGGAATTGTCAAATACAAATACGTACTTGCGGCTTTTTTATTTGGCAAATACAAATTGTTCAAATACAAATACGAGTTTCAAAATGGTTAGGCGCGACTTGTATTAATTAATTATTTCTTCTCGTTTTAAGAAGAGACTGTACGAGTTAAAAGTAAACAAAAGTGACCATTACTAAAAACTATTTCGTTAACAATTAACAAAAAACGATTTGTTACTGGTTAAAATTTACAAACATTAACTCTTCAAACTGTTCATCAGTTAGGGTGCACTTCTCGGGGCGAAAAGTACAAATTTTGTTCATTAATTTTAAATAATTAAAATGTATGATTTTATTTCGAAAAAAACACTTCTAAATTTATTTGCGATTTCCTTAAAATAAAATGCAGTTTCAAAAAATACCACACTCTTCAAAGAATATTACACTCTCTTCAAAAAATTACTACACTTTCTTCATGCAACACTGTCTTTATGCAATGTTCTTGTAGGGTTTAAGTCACGCATGACATTACACATACACTTAAAATTTCGTGTAATAGGTTTTTGTACATATTTTATTAGTACGAGTATATTTTACTGCATAGTGCATATCATTAGTATAGTAATGGTGCATCGGTTGTTCTGGAATAGAATCCACACCTGAGTGTGATCTCAAATCGTTTGAAATGCAAGAACCTCCAATAATCTGCCTATTTAACAGATGTCTTACCGATCAAATTCATTATCTGAATCCATCCAAGAACGTTGTCAACTGCGTTCCAAATCCCGACTTCTCCTGGATTCCGATCTAATTTCGACTCCGGAATTTCCTCTCCTACGCCAGCTACTGATTCCTACAGGAGGCTAAGAGTTATTACCTACTAGACTTCGGTATCAACCTAATGTGTTTTCAGAATTAACTCCGAGAGAGAACGAACGTTGGGTCTGTTCACTATTTGGATGGGGGGACCCTCCTCCGCGTTCAGATGATGTATCGACACGTGGTTCAGATAGCACGTTAAGTGTAAGTCCCTTTCGTCACGTGACCTTTACTGTTACGAAGGAGGTTAAACAATCCTAATTATTATTATGACCTTGGTTACCTTGGTTTTGCTTCCGCCCGAATTGTTCATTCTGATCAAGATAAAGCTTGTCACTCTACCTTAGACTTACAGTTTAACGTGGAATCCGAACCACGCCTCACCAGCAGTCCAGCGTCTTAACCACTAGGCTACCTAGGGTACCCATTTATCTACCAACCAATTTTTTATTGTGTGGAAGGATGAACAGCTGGGTTTTGCTGCGTGTCGCCTACCGTCACCGGGTTTCGATCCCGGAGCCGATGGATTCGTAGTCAGCGACGCTAACCACTACATCACATTATTATTATCACGAGATCCATCAAAGCTATTACATTAAAAAACTAACAAAGCAGTGTTCAGTAGAGTGTAAACCTCCTCGCCTCAGCAAATAACCTGACCTCGACCTTTGACCCACAATTATTGTATCGCAATTTTTATATCGACCAAGTCTAAACACTTGCGTTAAATATCGTTGTAATTGATTCCATAATTTAGGAATGACAATTCAGTTCGTCTTCAGTGCGAAAAAATGTGACCTTGACTTCTGACCTTAAACTGACCAAAATCAAATGGTTTCTTTCTTGGCTTGGGCCCAACCCATCTGCTAAGTTTGGTTGAAATCGGCCCACACATTTATGAGTTATTTTTGTTTAAGCACATACATACATACCTCGGCAGAGGTGAGGTACCTAACCTAGCCTAACTTAACCTTAGTATCATAGTACCGAGAGGAACGTAATAAGTGGCTCCTATGCACTTAATTGAAAGTACGAAGGATGTTTTCTGCTTATGAAGTGCATAAATAGTTAGCTACCTTCAACACATCCTAACCTAACCTAACCTAGTGTAACAACCTAATCAGGGTTACATATTTTTTTTGCCATCAATAAAAGTTTCTAGATTCTTTCTTTGATTATATTCAACATCACTTACGCTCATGTGCTTACGCATGCATTCTCATTCACTTCCTCACTAACTCACTAACTCACTCACTCACACAAACCTCATTGATTACAATACCCTTTTATAATCGTATCGGGAACATGAAAGATAATTATATGTAATTTTTTCTTAGATTTTGTGCTTTTGCATTTTTCATGGGACTGAAAATTGATGAAAATGTATTTTCTTCACAAATTCCTGCTGCGATAATTATTAATAATTACATATCCTGTCTATTTTCTTCACTTTGCGTAACATTATAGATGGAATATTTAAGCCCTTACAATCGCTAATAGTAGTATAGTCGTTCAAATATTTCGATATTGTGTTAATGTAAAGGAATACCAAAATCTTCATACAAAGAATTGTTTCAAAAAGCTACGGGAGACGAGACAAGCGAGCTAAGCTATACTCGTGAGTTGTATAATATAACACTGTCACGCAATGACTTGAAAGCTAGTCCCGAGGAAAGCAACGAGAATGGGGAGGGGGGAGGTCGTTCGGCGGTTCTTATTACGTATTAAGGTAAAATGTAGGAGTGGCTTTTTAATTTCTTTAGTATTTTCGTTGTCAAAAAGATCAACAAATCTGGTCTAAATCTAAAAATCAAACATTAAATTATTTTATTTCTTCTGGAAACGGTAAAACAAGGACAATCCCAAATAATAATAATAATAAAGAATAATAATAATAATAATAATAATAGTAATAATAATAATAATAAAGGAAAATTATTATTATTATTTAATGAGGTACAAATTCGCTTTTAATTTCGTTACCCCTTAAAACCCAAAAATTTCTTTCATCTTGTGATAGAAAACGAGATTAACTTGGGTAAAAACCCTAATTTTTTTATGCACAAGTATTTCCTAGCCGCTGGCAAATGAAATGACATAATATATATACATATTACATATATATATATATATATACACACATAATCATTCCTCATTTATTGTTTTTATATCATTTTTGTGGTAATTGTATAGTTTACGTTCTTTGAATCATTTCATTTGATTTTCAGATTCATTTAGTTACGGTTTACCCATATTTGTTAGGCTAGGTTAGATGACGTTCGGTTTACCTTTGGAAATAATTTTCATTTTACCTAAACTAACCTAACCTAACCCAACAAATGTGGTTAAACCGAAACCAAATGAATCTAAAAATCCAATGAAATGATTTAACGATCGTAAACTATAAAATTAACCTTTTTTTGCTCTCTCTAATCACTAAAAATTACTTAAGTTTGTTTACACAAAATTGTGTCAAATAACATTTTCACCATTTTTAACTTTTTTATACTTAGTTTTCAAACTTTTTCCCGTAATGAATTTTTCACCCGTTTTTGACACGAAGTAATTCATTCATTTACAGCAGTGGTTCCCAAACTTTTATGGTGGCGACCCTGAAAACAATATTGTCCTGGCCTGGCGACCCTAAACGCTGGTACATGCAGTGTTAATGACCAATCATTTTGATACGCTGTGTTTATATTCATATAGTTTGATTGAATCAGTCGTTGAGAATTTCCGTCCCGCGATCCTCAGGAACACCTTCCCGACCCTCACTTGGGTCGCGACCATGGGTTTGGGAACCACTGATTTACAGAGATGTAAATTTTGGTTTTAAAAATTGACGTGGGAACACTTCGTCCGATGGTAATGGTATAGAATAGAATAACCTTTATTAATAATAAAATAAATACAGTAGTCTTTTTACAATTTACAATTTTTACAATGACATAAATAATTGTGAAGCTCGACTATTTATTTATTTTTTTTTATTTGGCCCTTAAGCTTTAGGCTTTACTGGGCTCTTATTAAAAATAAGCAGCTAGCCGTTATAAATTAATAATAATAAAATAAATAAATAGGTAAATAAGTATTATTAATAGTTAAAGCCTGTATTTCAATATTAAACAATATTAATGGACAATATTAAACATTATTAGTGGACATTAATCCAAGATTTTTGTTAGTATCCCATTATTAAACGGGATTTTAACTTGGTTTTAAACAAATTTACATTCGCAATATTTTTTATATCGGCATGCAAGTCATTCCATAGTTTCAATCCAATGAAAATGGGTAGTTTTTGAGATGAAGACAATCTAAATTGAGGTATAACAATCTTTGATCTATTTCTGGTCTGATACGGGTTGATTTCTTGATGAGTTACAAAATATCTATTTACCCATTGCAAATTAATGATTTTGCTCTTACACTTGTAAATAAAAATAAAATGTGCCAGTTTGGTTATATCATTGAGCTTTAGTAGGTTTAGCTCTTTAAATAATGCACTAGAGTGATCAAGGAAATCAGCATCAGATAATAACCTTATTGCTCGTTTTTGGATGACAAAGATACCATTTAATGCGTTGTTAGCGGAGTTTCCCCAAACAAGGGTGCAGTATGTTATATAAGGAAGAACAAGAGTATGATAAAGAGTCAATAAAACTTGTTTAGGGACTACATTTCTAAGTTTAAACATTATAGCAACGCTCCTTGAAATCTTTTCCGCGATATAATTTACATGATCACTCCATTGCAAATTCTTATCTAGCATTACACCAAGAAATTTTGTTACAGTACACTCCTTTATGATGATTTCATTAACATTGAGTTCATCAAGATATACATTTCTTTTATTAGTAAAAATCATGAAATTTGTTTTACTGGTATTTAGGAAGAGTTTATTGGTGGTCAACCATTTCATTACACTGATGAATTCTGAATGAAATATATTCTTAGCTGTATTAACATCTTTGCAAGAAAAGGAGAGAGTTGTATCATCTGCAAACATTATGAAGTTCTGTATATCAGATGAACGTGGAAGGTCATTTATATATAATAAAAATAACAGTGGACCCAGCACTGAGCCCTGTGGCACACCATGTTTGACAAGCGCTTTAGTGGAGCAAACCTTATTTACTGATACAAAATTATATCTATCGGACAAATAACTTTTAAACCAATCACTGATTGCCCCTCTAAAGCCGTAACAATACAATTTATTAAGTAGAATATTATGGTCTATTACATCAAACGCCTTACTCAAATCCATAAATATTGACATCAATATTTCTTTGTTCTCCTTAGCTATATTTACATTTTCCATAAGATTTAAAATAGCCATTTCCGTTGATCTATTATTACGGAAACCATATTGATTTGGAGATAATAAATTGTAAGATTCTAAATATCGCTGCATTCTACTTTTTACAATTTTTTCGAAAACTTTGCTGAACACAGATAATGAACACACCGGCCTGTAATTTGTTGCTAGTGTAGGATCACCCCTTTTAAAAACGGGGGTTATACAACCAGTTTTTAGCATTGATGGGAATATTCCTTTGGAAATACTTTGATTGATAATTTTAGCCAAAGTTACAGATATCTTATCTTTAACAAGTTTCAAAATAGGTACAGGAATGTTATGAATGTTATTTTTTGTATTTTTTAATTTACCAATAATATTCTGGACCTCAGTAGAGGTAGCAGGAACAAAAGAAAATGAATTTAGTGGGCTGGGTGGCATATATTCTAGAGGTGAGTGATCATTATTTATTAATTGTGAGCGAAGCTTATCCGCTATTGAAGTAAAATGTGCATTTAAAGAGTCTGCAATAGCAGTATCATCAGTGATTTCTTTATTATCAACATTTAATTTCTCTATTGGATTTTTCTTAATTTGTTTTCCGAGAAGATTGTTTATGGTTGTCCAAGTGTTTTTCATGTCTCCTTTATGTTTGGAAAATTGATTGTTATAATAGTTATATTTTGCAATTTTGATTATTTTAGTTAATTTGTTTCTGTATTGAGTATATTGTATTTTAGGAATATAGAGTATAGACGAAAACAAAATCACACACACACACACACACACACACACGCACACACACAAAAAAAGTCCTTTACAGTGTGTACACCAGCGAACAAGGTAGCATCCGAAGCTCCTTTTTTCCCATACGGAATGGGCTGGGCGTGAAATGTACGCGACATTCACCTTATCCCAGCGTTTCTATCACCTGAGGGTCACAAGTCCCGCTGGAAGAGGGCGTGAGGATGTTTAGCGACGTGACTAATGAACCTTTTCACAATATTTAAACGCGTAGCACGATCTGGTAGTAGCGTTGTAATAATAACACTGGTCAACAAAGATTTTTCATCAGAGTAAAATTTGTGGTGGCTGGATAGCATTTTTCACGCTGATTCCAAAACTGCATTCAGATGTTTTCTAGCACGTATAGTTTTCAAGATGAAGGCATATATATAACTACACAGATTTAACCATTTTAAATAGGCAAAATACTAATATTTCAACATTTGATTGTGTTTATTTTATTGTGTTTTTTTAGTTTATTCATCTTATTGATTTCAATTATCTTAATTATACATCTTATGTATTTCAGGTGTGAGCTTTTACGTCTAGCAGCATTGTGATTCAGGCAACAACGCCGTGCTTTGTGTGTCAAAAGATCAGTCCAGTCCAAGAACTTGTTGTGTCAAGTTGGTGTACATTTTTTTTGAATTTATAGTTTGCTCAGGTCAGTCAACATGCCTCGACAATGTAAGAATGACCCCTGAAAGTAGTTCTTTTGCATAATGGTAATATAATGCCATCCATCCCCATTGCCCATTCCGTCCATCTAAAAGAGACATATGACAATATGGATATACTACTTAAGGCAATCAAATACGACAGTCATCAATGGAATGTTTGTGGAGATCTAAAAGTTATAGGAATGCTTATGGGTATGCAGTCAGGATTCACAAAATTTTGTTGTTTCCTTTGCCTGTGGGACAGTCGCGCCACTATAGAACATTACACCAAAAGTGACTGGCCACTTAGGTATACATATGTCCCAGGGATAAGCAATGTCCAGTCTGTCCCTTTAGTGGATCCCCAAAAGATCTATCTGCCACCTCTTCACATTAAACTTGGTTTAATGAAGAATTTTGATAAAGCAATGGGTAGTCAATTCTGAAGGGTTCCAATACCTTTCAAGGAAATTTCCGAAGGTTACTGCAGCAAAATTGAAGGAAGGAATTTTTGTTGGGCCACAAATAAGGGAGGTTTTGAATGACACTGAATTTGAAAAAGTCCTAAGTCCGCTGGAATTGAAGGCTTGGCTGGCGTTCAAATGGATATGTGAAAACTTTCTTGGAAGCAACAAGTCACCTGCGTATAAGGATGGAGTCAAGAACCTCCTTGATGCCTTCAAAGAAATGGAGTGTCGAATGTCGTTAAAAATTCACTTCCTGCATTCCCACTTAGATTTCTTTCCTGAAAACCTTGGTGCAGTGAGTGACGAGCAAGGAGAGCGCTTCTATCAAGATATTCAGATGATGGAGAAGCGCTACCAAGGATATTGGAATGAAAGCATGATGGCGGACCATTGTTGGATGCTGTATCGTGACAATCCAGGCCAAATTTACAAAAGGAAATCACACTCACAGCGCTTTTAATAAAATAATGTATATATTCTTTATTTATAAGTACATTGAATAAAGTATATGATGTATTTGTTGTTTAGCATTGCTAAGTGTGATCTATACATCCATAAATTTTCTTATAGCAATATCAAAAACTTAAAAATATCAAAACCAGTGTATCTATATAACTATACGTGCTAGAAAAAAATAAAACCAGATTCGGAATCAGCGCGAAAAATGCATTAAGAAAAGTGTGATCATGTTTGTGATGAGGAAAAAAAGTTTCATTTTGTTGGCCAGTGTAATTATTCCCGCGGCTTTATCCATTCAAGTATGTGAAAATTGTACACAAATAAATAAATAAATATCGGATAAATTAAAATATTGCTTTTTAATGTTGCCTCACACTGATTATGGTGCCAAGAAATTATACTCCATGCGTGCCATTGTAGTTGAAGTATGAGTGGGAGCGAGTGAAGGATTGACTTCAGTTTGAAGGGAAGCGTTAAATAAAAAGTTTGCATTGATGCATTTTTTCTGTTTTATATATAATAACTTGATGGATATGGGAATAATAGATTAAAATAAACTACAGGGTGTCCCTTAAGTCCAGTCTCATAAAAAAATTATTTTAAATTAAATTTGCAAAAGTAATACATTAAAACTAAAACAAATGTTCAAATTGATGTCTTGTTTTGGGACCTTTGGGGGGGGGGGGGGGGGGGTAGAATGACGCAATGGCTATATAGAAGCGAGTTACACTCATGAAGAAAAGGCGGAGGCCTTTTCTTCGAGTTTTCCTATGAGACTGGACTTATGGGACACCCTGTATATTAAGGGTTATACCCTTCCCTCCCCCCTAACTGAATTCTCTGGAACCGGCAAGCTGTGACCAAACGTTGTTTCAACCTAACCTTATCTAACCTGATTTAACCAAACCTAACTTGGTTAAGTCTTGAGAAAGAGTGAGAAATTATTTGTGATTTTTGGTCCGACAAATAGTATAATAAATCCTTCTGGTTTTGTTACTTAATCCGGTAAGGTCTCTCTTATCGTTTATACTCGAGTGGAAGAACGATATATTCATATCCAACCCCTCTAAAACCTCATACTCATCCATCCACACAATAAGAAATCCCACGCATAAAAGTGTACGTATCATGCTGATTTCACGCTCCTCCAAGCTGATCCAGGAACTACAACCTACGTGCTAAATCAAACAGGAAACTTTGTTCTCCCTAAGCCCCAAATAATAGTATTAATTGCGCTTCGTATACTGTAATCTGACTGGAGATATGTTAATAGATTCTCCACTAATCACTCATGCTACATTCTACCATCGTACACATTTAGCATTTTCTGTCCCAAATTATTGTTTTGAGCTAAAAAAAAAAAATTAACACTTAAAAATGTTAAAAATAGGTATGGAAACATAAACGAAACTTTGCTTAGAAATTTATTTAATTAATTACACTTGAAATTATATGATTCCATTGACGCTATCAAGTAATAAGAGAAACTAACATAACTTTGGGACTTTGAATGAAAAAAATAAAAGCAATATTTGATCTTTGCTAAACACAACGGTAGACCATACTACTTCGAATGGAATGCATTAAAACAGTTTTTGTCCTTTGTTAACCATAATGGTACATCACACTTTCTGCATTTTAGACGAGAGTAATCCTTCATACAGTTTCTGTATCTCTTTTTGGGTTCTAAATGCTCAGGCCAATGTCCAAAAATCTGCCAGATATTGCTATACAGTTAATTGTTATATTCAAATGCCATGATGCATCATTGAAGCTAATCTGAGGAAATTACACGTACTTTTTGTTGATGATGCCATATGGAATCGCTGGGACAGAAAGGGTTAACTAAAACTAATGCTGTGATAAAAAATGTATGTACGAGCCGTAATTTCAGAACGCTTTCAAACTGATCCAAGGACTACACAGGATTTTTTTTCAGCGACATCCAGTACTAATAAATGTCTAACGTCACCAAAAGAAATCACGTCTTGGCTTATCGAGAAAAAGAAAAAAATAAATTTTGTCGTTCTGTCAAAACAGTTTGAATTACAGTTTCTGTTAATATTTACTGTAAATTGTTTTCACTTTATTCGTTCAAAGTTTATCTGGGTAAACTTTGGCTATTCATCTAAAACATAATAAATATCTGAAATGAATTTAAGTTTTACAAGGATGGGATTCTTTGTTTATCATCCTTCAGACACGAGTAATTTAACTTTGGAATCCAAACTTTGACATTAAATTCTAAAATTTAGAACCTTAAACAGATTAACACGAAAGTGAAATGTATCTTCACTAAACTACATTATTCTTTACAAAAAAAACAAAAGTTTCAATAAGATATTTTTCCAACATTTCCACCATTTACAACAATTTAGTTTTCACTTCAAGTAAATGGTTTCTTACGGAAATGTTAAGTCCTTCGAAATTATCAGAAAAGGTCACTAAATTCTTTGTAACCCATCCTAGGATTGTCCCAAACTAGTATTAGAAATAAGAGTTACGTGGGGGAAGGGGCAGTAACGAGTCCGCTGCACGCAATCTGTATGGTTCGATTTAGTTCCCCTTTTAATGGGGACTTCCATATTTCTTTCGTTTGAACGAGACATTAAAAAGATCAACCTACCGACCAAATTTCTTGTAGGAAGTAATGTACTTAAAAATTTCATACTATCTTAATACTAATAAAACCATAACGCACTTTAACCCCACCCCCCCCCCACACCCAATTCGGAAAAGGGTATGAGAGTTGAAAGCAGCGTTACCACTTTGAATTCTTTCTCCAAGAGACCTCTTTATTCAGGAACCACAGTCACGAGTAGAACAAAATAAAGTGCCTTTAGCATGGTCCCCCTTGTACAAAAAATTGATAATGTACAAAAATTATTTGAGTCAGTCTGATCCCCATTATAAAATATTGAATAAATTAGGTGAAAAGTAGTCAATGAGCTATACCAGTGTCGTGCGTTTTTTTTTTTTTTTTTATAAAGTATAGCAACCCTACTTCGCTAAAGCCACAAAATGTTGTATAACCTCTCTAAAATTATTGCCTGGTTTTGTTATTTACTTATTTAAAGCTCACTTTTTAATTTGAATTTGTTTATCTTATAATTTATTTTAATTTGGTCTAAATAACAAATTTGAAAAACTTAAAATATGATAAATTTTTCGATAATTTAACACTAAAATTTTAACGTTTTATTAACCCTAAATGGCAGATGAGTATAATTTGAAAGACAATTGAAACCAGTTTTCTCTAAGGTTGGTGAATCATACTGTATATCAACAGGGACCAGTGGGGTTACAACCTCGGTGTTGGTTGAGGGGGTGTCATACCCCCCATATAGTGCCGTCCGCTTTATTAATACCATGCGCGTGAGAAACACCTTCGGTATTGGCCTGTATATGAATTTAGTATAGCAAACTTCACTTATACAGGGTAGCCTGAGATAAAGTAACCCCACTGAATTATGTTAAAAGAAATAATGTGGTTACTTCACCTTGGGCCACCCTGTATATACTGAACATTTCTTCTGTACTAATTTTAATTGACATTTCTAACCCAAAGAATGCAAAGTGAATAATGGCCGGTTGCATTTGTGGATATTCTTCATCAATGAATTAATGTCTTTTCTCATTGCTTGACAATACATTTTTTATATACACTCTGTCATATCTAACTTAGAACATGAGATATTGAGGAAATCACTTATAATTGTTTTTAAATGTAGTCTTTTACAGCGGGATTTATTTTTACCTTATGATTTTTAGTAAAAAAATAAGATGAAAAGAAATCCCGCTATAAAAGATTGCATTGAAAACAGTTATAATTGATTTTGTCCATATTTAATTTTCTAAGTTAAATCACTACTGAACTAACTCCTCTAATTATAATTACCGTGCATAATATTTTGTAGTGAATTCAGCATTAGTTTGGTCACCGTTAAATTTATTAGACAGAGTTGAAAATCTGCCATATATAGGCTTATGTTAAAAATGCATGAAAATTTTACTGTCCAAAACGGGAGAGTCGTTTGCTTAAAAGCAAAGTTCCCCAAATGTTTCATGGCATAACTAATACGTCATTACTTAAAGCAGCGTCACTGTAATCCATACGCAAAAACTTAGACGAAGTGAACATATTTTTAGTTTACTTGATGCAAAAACCACGGACGTTTCGATTACTTTTCTTTAGGATCTTCGGGAGAAATGGATGCACGCAGACCCGTACCCAATTAAGACGAACTACTCGTAGCTATGATGGTGGGTATAATTAGGATTTTAATCCCTTTATACTAGCGTCAGAGAATCGCTGTCCCGTATCATTTTGAAATAGTCTCTACTCACCCATCTCACTGAGCCTTCGTTGTGTTAAATAATTCTCGCAATGACATCCACAAATATCCACATATCCATAAATTTCTGTCCACATTCATCTAAAGTTAACGCAAAGCAGGTTTTATTTACGTGCAGAAAAAATTTGTAAAATTAAGAAAGTTATTTAAGAGAGTATATAAATTAGATAATACAAATGATATACACACACACACACACGCACGCACAGAGAGAGAGAGAGAGAGAGAGAGAGAGAAGAAACGGATGTTTGATTTCAAACAAAACATGCTCAAATTTCATGGACAAAAATGTGTAACATATAATTTATTTCACAAACAATTCAATTCCAAACCAATTGCATTTGCGTTCCATCTTAATTACATTTACATCTAAAACTTTTTCGAATCGTAACTGAATGTACAAAAGCATTTTCAAATGCGGGACACGGTGAAAAACTAAAAATTAAAACACATAGTAAGCAATTTGTATTAATTTCGAAAGGCTGCCCTGAAACGCTTTTCTTTATTTAACTGTCACTTGGAAATTTTATAGTATTTTTAAATATTTATTTTCTAAAATGTTGATTAATGACTACAGTTTTGACTCGTCTAAATAATGAATGACCAAACTTATTTTCTTTTAAATTCATACTCACTCGATAAATATTAATATTTATATTCTTTACAATATATATAATATATATATATATATATATACAGGGTAGGCCGAAAGTCTGGATCCATAGGAAAATATTTATTTTAATACATAAATTACAACAAATGGTAAATACTTAAAATGAATATCAAGTTTAGCTCGTAAATGCGTATCCGTGATACTGTACAGTGGTTCGTACTCCAGTATAAACAACAAATTATAACAAATGCTCAAATTGGCGGCCTCTGACATCGAGACACTTAGGGATGGAATTTATGATTTTTAATAATTCTTCGAATTGACGTTCTCGAGATGCGTGTTTCATTTGATAATCTTCTTGTTGACTTTACTGGACTATTCGTTAAAGTTTCACATACCATTGCAGAGGTATTTTCATCAGTTGCAGTTTTTGGACGACCAGAACGCCGTCGAGCATGTACAATTCCTGTTTCTTTGAAACGTTTAAACAACTTGCCAACAGTCGCATGTGTTACTGGATGCTTATCAGGATGATTTCTATTGAATTCGGTAGCAACTTCTCTGTGTGTAGCGCCCTGTCTTGCGTACATGAGCACAAGTTCTACCCGGTCTTCTGTTGTTAGATTCGAAGCCATTTCTGGGCTGAAATAAAATATTGAGTATTTATACTGGAGTACGAACGACTGTACAGTATCACGGATACGCATTTACGAGTTAAAGTTGATATTCATTTTAAGTATTTACCATTTGTTGTAATTTATGTATTAAAATAAATATTTTCCTATGGATCCAGACTTTCGGCCCACCCTGTATATATATATATTTTTTTTAATTAAATTACAGTATTTAGTTTGTGTGCGTGAGAAACAAGCTCTGAAAGTATACAGAACATGAAAATGAAGGCTATTGTGAAATTGGTATTTGCAAAACAAATATTACCATTCAATCAGTCATTAAATAAACTATTGTAACTGAAAAGCCTCCTGAATAAAGCAGGAAGTGACTTTATACCAGCTTAATGGAAACATATCTAATTGTCAGATATAATGTTAACTATGAGCAAACTGTATTGGGGAATAACAAATTCAAACGTAAAAATACGAAGCAAAAATAGTACTAAGTAAATTGAACTACTATCTCTGTTATCTCTATGTAGAATCACTGTTGACAAATATATAGAAAAACTAAACATATTAGTAGTACCGGTAATAGTGATAACCTAGTACCGGTAATATGAATAACCTAGTCCCGGTAATAGCGATGACTAGTACCGGTAATATTAATAACCCAGTACCGGTAATAGTAATAACCCAGTACCGGTAATAGTAATAACCCAGTACCGGTAATAGTAATAACCTATGCATCTGGTTGTTTTACGATACCATAGGTTCCTTCAAAACTCAAATGATAACTTAAAAAATTTCCATCACCAAATATTTATACTTTGTGGAGATTTCAATTTCCCATTTATAAGAAGAAATGTATTAAAGATAAACGGGAGGAACAGAAAAGGCAAAATTGCTCTTGTCCCTTATACACGAGTTTGTTTACCCTTTGATTTTGTTAGTAATGGCTGTGATTTCAATAAAAAATAATGTGGTCTGACATCAGCGAGAGGGCTATCACCATATTAGTGATTAGACTAATAATTTGTAAATTTTAGTTGAATATGAGCGGACATTTTTATGATACTTTCTCTTACCTGTTCGTGCATTAACATATTTAGTAAATTTGAAAGAGAAAGTGAAGGTCTCGAGAAGGAAGACAAGAAATCCCAGATACTTCAAAAGCAAAACTCTTTCCCATATATGAACGAAACACACACACAACACACACACATAAAAACTACAGACGTGTGGTGCCAACGAAGTCTCTCATTAAAATATTCGAGAGAATAGTTAGAGAAAATACAGCTACGAGGCACATAAGCATTAATGACAATCAACTTGAATTTAGGTCAGGTAGACGATGGTTGTCATAAATTAAAAAGAGCACTGTAATAGTATTACTGAAGGTCATGAGGAGACTGCAACTAACTTATTTTCTAGAAGCATTCGATAAGTGTGACTATATCAAATGTATGATATGACCAAGAGAAATATGTAGGTTACAAGCAAAGTTAGGAAAAACACTATATTTGTTGAAGTCCAAGGGACAACATCATTAGAAACATAAGGATTTAGCTCGGCACCACAATAAACTCACACTTTTCCTCGTCATCATATCGATATAACCGATGAAGATAAAGGTACAACCTATAACACAGTAACACCCAGAGCATTTTTTAACCTAGTAAGTGGGCGACATGAATGTCACCCAGTGAAGAAAATTTGTCGCCCAGTAAATGAAATTTTAGGGTACTGGACGACAAGGAATGTTAAATAATTTCTGCCAAAATGTTACAAAATGCTGTTTGGAAAAGCTAAAATGCGTTGGCTTCTGGGCTCCTCCCCGGACCCCGCTGGAGGAGCTGCCACTCACCCCAGACCCCCTAGCTTAATGGCTCGCGCCATTGGCGCTCGCCGATTTACACCCCTATCTGTATCAGAACCGGTTGTTAAGAAATTGGCAACACACCCCTGCCTTAATCCCCCCCCCCCCCACTTTCCAATCTGCCTTTGTCGCCCAGTGGGAAAAGCTTAAAAAATGCTCTGGTAATACCTATTTGTCGGTGAAGAAAAATTAACAAATAGGTTTCATTTATTAGTAAATAATGAGCCCATAACGGACAAAATAAATACTTTCAACGATTACTTCACCGAAGTGGGAGCCATCCTTGCTTCAAAATACCAACCACGGTGCGGTCTTTCGATGCGTACCTAGGCCCTCCGTTACCACACTTTATTCATATCCCCAACTACGACACACAATCTAATGACATCCTTAAAACAATTAAAAAAATAAAACTTGTACGCTAGACACAATCCCGAACAAAATTTACAAAGAATGAGCAAACTTAATTGCGCCCACACTTTCAAAGCTCATAAGCTTATTCATTCAAAATGCTGTCTTCACAAACAACCTAAAAAAAGGCTACAGTATGCCCAATCTATAGATCGGGTGATAAAACTTCTCCCTCAATCTACAGACCTATTTCCATCCTCCCAACCGTCAGTAAACTATATGAGAGAGTAATATATAATGAAATAATAAAATTCATGTTCAAACACAAAATCATACACAAACAACAGTTTGCCTTTCTAAGTAAACACATGACAAATGACGCGATAACCGCAATATTAGACGAGTTTATAGCAATCTCAACGACAAAATAACTTCAATATTCATCCTACTTGATCTAACTAAGGTCATTGACACAGTACCTCATGGCATACTCTTAAGAAAACTCGAATACTACAGCTTCAGGGTACTATCCTTAAGGTGGTTATGCTTGGCTAACAGGACACAATTTTTAGCACAGGACTCTTTTGCTTCACAGACAAGACATCTCCCACGGGGTACCCCAAGGGAGCATTCTGGCACCTACCCTGTCCCTCCTTTATATAAACGATTTCCAGAGGTTATTAAATAAATCTTCCTGCTACAAGTATGCAGATGATACCTCAATCACAACCTCACATAAAGACTCGCTACGACTCCAAACATTCACCAACAATAAACTCCAAAATAAATAAATAAATATTAAAAAAACAGCTTACATATTACAAAAAAAAAAGAAAAAAAAGAAATCGTTGCCCCCTTTAAGCTTATGTATAAATTCAATCTCTGTTCAGCGAGAGCAATCGGTCAAACTTCTCATTCAAAGAACACACTGCAGATCTATGCAACAAATTAGCCAAGGTCTCATTCATAATTACGAAAACTGGTGTAGCACTCCCAAAACGGTTTCTTCGTCAATCTTCATTACGGCCATTGGTAGAAGTGCAAAAAGATTAGTTAGGAAAATTTCTAAATCGAACGAGCATGTGAAAGTACAGATCAAGTACGAGTTAAAATTCCTTAAACTAGGAGAAATCTACAAACTAAACATTGTTCCATATACTGTATGTATCAAAGCGTCCATATTACTGCTCCAGAAATCATCCAAAACAAAATATTAGCTTCCCAAACACAACACCGCTTTAACACAAGACAATCAGGTACGTACATCAGAAAACCGAATTAGATTCTAGATTGTGCAACTAGATCCTTATCCTCAGCTGGTCCAAACCTTTGGAATTCACTTGATTAAAAGATAAAACAATCTAGGATACTAAAACACTTCCAGAGGAAACTGAAAGACAAATTCATCAACTCATACAAGCCATAACTCCGCATCCCTCGTCTTATTTTAATAACAAAATTAAACTAAATACTCTTGCTTCAATATATATTTCCATATTTCTATACGGCAAACAAAAAAACAAAACAATAACTGGTGAAATAAAACCAAATATGAGCAAGATCAAGTCGTCTAAGGTTGTTAAGATACTCAATAAACAAGGTAATTAATATTTCGATATTTTAATTATACCATATAATATTTAATTACGAGTATATTTCAGCGTCTAATATCCAAATATATAGAAGGTATAATTTTAGCTAAATATATATATGTATGTACAGTGTATATATATATATATATATATATATATATATATATATATATATATATAATTATATATATATATATATATGTGTAATCTTAGCTAAATATCCTAATTATATGTAATTCTAAATATATGTTTGGAACATACAACTGATAATCTCCATTTACTTTTCTCTTTTTGCCTCTATATCTTTAAAGCTAGTATTGAAAAATTTATTGAAATTTTTTTTTTTTTTTGAGAGATTATTTTTATTTAGGTGCAATATTAAGGCTAAGTTTACTTTAAATAGACACAGTAATTATAGAAATAATAATGGCCCATTTAGACACTGTCAACATAGCTACAGACTTTTTCACTGTAGGTTGCAGTGGTTTTAAGGTTAAAATTTGGTAGGCAGCCAGATTACTAACTATGGTCAAGCTAAATTCATTAAAATTAATTTAGACTTACCAAAAATGAAGTTGCCAGTTGAATGTTACCCTTTCTGTTTCTAACTAGTCCATAAGTTTCATTTAGTTTCCAGATTTTGAATTTTATTTAAGTCACGTCACTATTCGGCACACTGCTAAGTTATTTATTTATAGGGGCTATTTCCCAGACCTAGGTTTTGCAGTTTAAGTTAGGCTAGGGCTGTATTGCCCTTTAGTTTTTTTTTAAAGGTTTAAGATTTTGAAGGTTTTTATTTAAGTTAAGTTAGGGCTATATTGCCCTTAAGTTTAATAGGGGCTATTGCAGCCATTTAATTATTTAGTTAGGGCTGTTGTAGCCCGGTTCGAGTTTCTTCTAGGTACCTAGTTTTAATCTCTTACCTTAGTTTTGTATTTTAATTAAGCTACTTACACCTAGTTCTGGTAGGCCACTATTTAGTTAAACAGGGTTTTAGTTTTTATTTTAATTGCAGTGGTTAATATTGAGGTTTAAAGGTTGACTTTAAGTTGCCTGGTTAGTTAGGGAACTACGAGAATTTTTTATGAAAAAACTAGCCCACTTGATTCAGCAGTCAAAATTTTTCGATCTCTAACAAAGAGCTCAGTTTTTCTTTGTCTCAGAAACTTTTTCTTTCTTCTTTTTGTTAATTAGGGAAACCCAACTTCACTAGTTGGTTGGTTAGAAACGAGGGTTATTATTTTTATTCTATATTTATTTTGCGGTAAATATTTGTTTTGTTTATATTTTATTTGCAAATATATGTGGTTATTTCTACATAACTTCGCTACTCTGCATTATCTATAGAGATTTATGATACAACTCAATTCTGCCAAAAAAGCATAAAATTTGCTTGTTAATAGCAGTTTTTTGCTACGTAAATATGCGAAGCCATTATCGTCCCATTTGTCTGAATGTATAATGGGCATTTGTGTATACGTTACAGGGAATCTGTGTAACTAGGGATTTCATGAAATCCCTAAAATGTTCAGGGATTTCATGTAAGGTTAACTCGTGATATTTTCTTTAGTTTTAATCGTCAAGGGCGTACAGTTGACCTAACCGGGCATTCAATAATTTTCCCGTAGGTTTAAGGGAAATATCACGACTTAACCTTAAATGAAATCCTTAAACATTTTAGGGATTTCATGAAATCCCTAGTTACACAGATTCCCTGTAACATATACATGGCTTATAAAATTACTCGGACCACCCCCAGATTTTTCTGTTTTTTTGATAAGTCCCAGAGAAGGTAGCAATTCTTGATGACAATCATTCCTTTGAGACTACGTGTGTCTAGACATATCGCAAAAAGGCTAATAGCCATAAACGGCTTATCTTAATCCTTTGAAAACCTTTTCTAAATCTCATTCCACGTAAAATATGTTGTAGGTGGTCCAAGTAATCTGATAAGCCACTGTATATGTGGGTGCGTATTTATAGAAATACATGCATAATTGCATATACCTGCATACGTGTGTATGCGTCTATATGTATGTATATGTATGGACACATGTATGTATGTATGTATGTATCTCTGTGTATGCATGTGTATATATATATATATATATAATGTATGTGTGTGTGAGTGTGTATATATGTTACATGTGCATGTGTATATATGTTTCCTGTAGCAACTGATATTCACCACCAAACTCGTATGAAAACAACAATAAATTGTAATATTGACATTATTATTGTTGTTGTTTGTTACTAGTGTTTTATATTGTTTATTCTACTACGCTACGCTGTCGCACTATCATGTGTGTATATATAGGGTTGCCAGGTGTCCGGTATTGAACCGGACAGTCTGGTATTTGGGTTCTCTGTCCGGTTAAAAAATCAAAGAATACCGGACACGTAAAAGTAAACCACGTCTTTATGTCTTTGCTTTTTTATTTTTGTCTTAATAGGTGTAGCTTTAATAGATCGTCCGCTTTTTTGGGTTATCCATAATTTGTTGCTTTTTTAAGTCAATAATTATTTTACATATTTTTCTATCGCGATCTGATAAAAAATTGGATAGTTTCCCACAGCGCTGTATTGGATGGAACTTTGTGCATGTTATGTAATTTTGTTCGAAGAAAAGTTAAATGCGGATAAAGTTTATTTCTTTTCATTAATTGTACCTAAATGTTTTCAATGTTTGTAAATCGGTTCCAATATTATTTTCCGTTTAAAGTGTTATTTATCCATATAATTAACTAATTTTATAAAGCATCTAATGAACCGATTTGCGAGTAATGAAGAAAATACAATCATATGCCTTCTCCAAGTCAATAAAAACCATGTCCAACGCCTTCTGACCCTCTCTGTACCTCTCTGCCAACTGTTTCTCTGCAAAAACTGCATCTGTCGTTCTCCTTCCCGGCATAAATCCAAACTGTTCCACTGACACTTCCGCTTCGTCTCTCAACCTACTCTCCACTATTCGCTCCCATATCTTCATTGTATGTGATATTAGCTTGATCCCTCTATAATTCGTGCTATGATAAGAGATAATTGTGACCGGATTCGCTACATAATTTCGCAAAGGAGAGGACACTTTGACAAAACTTATATCCTATATAAAACACTCCTATCTCTCCGCAATAATCACGACAAGTTTCATGCGCTAAAGTTACTCTATTTTGTATCATAGAAGACTACATACGAAGAGTAAAGTAAATCGTGCAGCGCGGGGAAGGGCTCGTTTTACTTCAGTCTTCGTATTAGGCCAATTTTTTTTTTTTTATTATTTACTGAAAGTCTTACGTAATTAAAACATTATCCTATACAAGTGAGAATATTTAGCAAGAAATTAAACACTATATATTCATATTCCATATGATCCCGGTGTGTCTGGTTAGGTGTTGAATATCTAAGGAAAGCAACAGTCCCTCTCACCGATCCATCAAGGTCTACAAACATGACTTCCGTAAGGAGGAACTTCTTGAGAGACGAGTCAGATCGTCACTTTATGTAATCTTGGTTTTGCTTCTGCCCGAAATGTTCATGCTGACGAAGGTCAAGCTCGTCACTCCACCTTAGATTTACAGTTTAACGCGGAATCCGAACTACGCCCCACCAGTAGCCCAGCGTCTTAACCACTAGGCTACCCATGGTACCCATTTATCTACCAACCAATTTTTTTTTTATTGTGTGGAAGGATGAACAGCTGGGCTTTGCTGCGTGCCGTCTGCCGTCACCGGGTCTCGATCCCAGAGGCTGATGGATTCGTAGTCAGCGACGCTAACCTCTACACCACCGAGGCGCAACAATATATATATTATATATATGAAAATTATTTCACGAAAGTAACACGTGAAAAATATTTATGATGAATAAAACCACGAAGGAAAGGAAACACAAAAAGGTGCTCAAGCGCTTTCGTCTAATGACATCCTCAGGAACACTGAAGTACATAAAAGGTTACGGCCTATATATAGGTTACAGAAAGAAAAAAATAATAATAAATAACATACATACACACAAACATATATATATATATATATATATATACATACTAGTGATGGATCGAGTGGTCGGTTTTTCACAACCGCGGTTGCGGTTGTCGAATTTTTTCCAACCGCGGTTGCGGTTGCGGTTATCATATACTAGAAAAAATGCGTAATTATTAACTGGATTTAGCCACTATAGTGCGATTTAGCCACACTTGGTACATAATATATACTAAATAGTATTTATTTAGTAAATACCTTATGTTGAACACAAGTTTTGCAATACACCGCTACCGCTATTTGTGTGTTGCAAAACTTGTGTTCAACATAAGGTATTTACTAAATAAATACTATTTAAATGAAGTATATTCTAAACTTATATAGCTATTATGAAAGAATAGGTCAAATTAATTAAAACGCATAAGGAGACCCATCATTTTCTTTTTAAAAAAAGAAATATTTCTAATTAACCTAAAATTAAAATTAACTAAGCTTTTACAACCGCAACCGCACTTATGGAACGGCGGTTGCGGTTGTGAATTTTTGTGCGGTTGTAGTGCGGTTGCGGTTGCGGTTATTCGATCCATCACTAATACATACATCTACACACACACACACACATATATATATATATATATGTTAAACACAGACCGTGCATGAAACAAGGAACTCTTCTGGGAAAATTAAATCCACTATAGTCCGAATAAGTAATGGTAAATGACAAATACCATAGTTTTTTTCCTTTTTCATGATTTTAGCCCGACGTGGGCACGGGTCTCTCGCAAAGAGATCCCATAAATATAGCTTCCCTCACCAGCTATCTGCAAAGCAGACAGGATCCAGCTTTGGGACGTGGATCTAGAGTTTAAAGCAAGCCTAGATCCCTACACTCAGAACCTCTATATAAGTAAAAGACTCGTTGCATTCACGTCGTGTTGAATAAATCAAAGAAAAGGGGTACTATTGTATTTTTAGCCAAAAAACCAAAACTTAAACCTCAACCGGGACATTGAGCGTCCACTTTTCAAGGCACGAAACACGTCCGTTTAGTATACACAAAATCAGAATGGTTCCCTGAGAACATTATATGTTAAACACAGACCGTGCATGAAACAAGGAACTCTTCTGGGAAAATTAAATCCACTATAGTCCGAATAAGTAATGGTAAATGACAATACCATAGTTTTTTTCCTTTTTCATGATTTTAGCCCGACGTGGGCAACGGGTCTCTCGCAAAGAGATCCCATAAATATAGCTTCCCTCACCAGCTATCTGCAAGCAGACAGGATCCAGCTTTGGGACGTGGATCTAGAGTTTAAAGCAAGCCTAGATCCCTACACTCAGAACCTCTATATAAGTAAAAACTCGTTGCATTCACGTCGTGTTGAATAAATCAAAGAAAAAGGGGGTAACTATTGTATTTTTAGCCAAAAAAACCAAAACTTAAACCTCAACCGGGACATTGAGCGTCCACTTTTCAAGGCACGAAACACGTCCGTTTAGTATACACAAACTCAGAATGGTTCCCTGAGAACATTATATGTTAAACACAGACCGTGCATGAAACAAGGAACTCTTCTGGGAAAATTAAATCCACTATAGTCCGAATAAGTAATGGTAAATGACAAATACCATAGTTTTTTTCCTTTTTCATGATTTTAGCCCGACGTGGGCAACGGGTCTCTCGCAAAGAGATCCCATAAATATAGCTTCCCTCACCAGCTATCTGCAAAGCAGACAGGATCCACGTCGGCCTAAAATCATGAAAAAGGAAAAACTATGGTATTTGTCATTTACCATTACTTATTCGGACTATAGTGGATTTAATTTTCCCAGAAGAGTTCCTTGTTTCATGCACGGTCTGTGTTTAACATATAATGTTCTCAGGGAACCATTCTGAGTTTGTGTATACTAAACGGACGTGTTTTCGTGCCTTGAAAGTGGACGCTCAATGTCCGGTTGAGGTTTAAGTTTTGGTTTTTTGGCTAAAAATACAATAGTTACCCCCTTTTTCTTTGATTTATTCAACACGACGTGAATGCAACGAGTCTTTTACTTATATAGAGGTTCTGAGTGTAGGGATCTAGGCTTGCTTTAAACCCTAGATCCACGTCCCAAAGCTGGATCCTGTCTGCTTTGCAGATAGCTGGTGAGGGAAGCTATATTTATGGGATCTCTTTGCGAGAGACCCGTTGCCCACGTCGGGCTAAAATCATGAAAAAGGAAAAAAACTATGGTATTTGTCATTTACCATACTTATTCGGACTATAGTGGATTTAATTTTCCCAGAAGAGTTCCTTGTTTCATGCACGGTCTGTGTTTAACATATAATGTTCTCAGGGAACCATTCTGAGTTTGTGTATACTAAACGGACGTGTTTCGTGCCTTGAAAAGTGGACGCTCAATGTCCCGGTTGAGGTTTAAGTTTTGGTTTTTTTGGCTAAAAATACAATAGTTACCCCCTTTTTCTTTGATTTATTCAACACGACGTGAATGCAACGAGTCTTTTACTTATATGGAGGTTCTGAGTGTAGGGATCTAGGCTTGCTTTAACCCTAGATCCACGTCCCAAAGCTGGATCCTGTCTGCTTTGCAGATAGCTGGTGAGGGAAGCTATATTTATGGGATCTCTTTGCGAGAGACCCGTTGCCCACGTCGGGCTAAAATCATGAAAAAGGAAAAAAACTATGGTATTTGTCATTTACCATTACTTATTCGGACTATAGTGGATTTAATTTTCCCAGAAGAGTTCCTTGTTTCATGCACGGTCTGTGTTTAACATATAATGTTCTCAGGGAACCATTCTGAGTTTGTGTATACTAAACGGACGTGTTTCGTGCCTTGAAAAGTGGACGCTCAATGTCCCGGTTGAGGTTTAAGTTTTGGTTTTTTTGGCTAAAAATACAATAGTTACCCCCTTTTCTTTGATTTATTCAACACGACGTGAATGCAACGAGTCTTTTACTTATATAGAGGTTCTGAGTGTAGGGATCTAGGCTTGCTTTAAACCCTAGATCCACGTCCCAAAGCTGGATCCTGTCTGCTTGCAGATAGCTGGTGAGGGAAGCTATATTTATGGATCTCTTTGCGAGAGACCCGTTGCCCACGTCGGGCTAAAATCATGAAAAAGGAAAAAAACTATGGTATTTGTCATTTACCATTACTTATTCGGACTATAGTGGATTTAATTTTCCCAGAAGAGTTCCTTGTTTCATGCACGGTCTGTGTTTAACATATAATGTTCTCAGGGAACCATTCTGAGTTTGTGTATACTAAACGGACGTGTTTTCGTGCCTTGAAAAGTGGACGCTCAATGTCCCGGTTGAGGTTTAAGTTTTGGTTTTTTTGGCTAAAAATACAATAGTTACCCCCTTTTTCTTTGATTTATTCAACACGACGTGAATGCAACGAGTCTTTTACTTATATAGAGGTTCTGAGTGTAGGGATCTAGGCTTGCTTTAAACCCTAGATCCACGTCCCAAAGCTGGATCCTGTCTGCTTTGCAGATAGCTGGTGAGGGAAGCTATATTTATGGGATCTCTTTGCGAGAGACCCGTTGCCCACGTCGGGCTAAAATCATGAAAAAAGGAAAAAACTATGGTATTTGTCATTTACCATTACTTATTCGGACTATAGTGGATTTAATTTTCCCAGAAGAGTTCCTTGTTTCATGCACGGTCTGTGTTTAACATATAATGTTCTCAGGGAACCATTCTGAGTTTGTGTATATATATATATATATATATATTTATTATAATATATATATATATATATATATATGTATGTGTATGTGTGTAGATGTATATATATATATATAATATATATATATATATATATATATATATATATATAAGCTCAATGAAATCAACTGTTTTAATGGTCATAACTTACAGAATTAAACTATTTTGGTTGTTGTCATTGCATAAATGTACTCTGGTATTTCCAGTGATGTTTTTTGTCTTTTCCTTAAGATTTTATATTGTTTGACATTTACGATTAATTATTTGTTTATGTCATTACTTCTTAAAATAATACAAATACTAATAATAATAAAGGAGCCCTTTTTAGAAGTTTTATCGAATGATTGATATCTTAAACAGAAAAATATTTAAAATAAAATAAAATTCAGACCTGTTCTAATCATCAATCACCAATTATCTTACCAAAAAAAAAAAACTGAAGTTGAACATTTATTTCTTATCGCATTGATCGTGTTATCTTGCAAAAGAAAAAGTTGGGAACGAAGATAGGAATTCATAATCATAACTGATAACGTATAAGCCTAATTTATAGATTTATTGATAAGGAACAGCATCATCAGGAAAGGAGTGGCACTTGGCACTGATAAGTTTTTAAGCTTTGTAAATCTTTTTTTTTGTGTTCTTTAAAGTTATTTTTCAGTCCAATAGTATACAAAGGCTGAAGTCCAATGAACCCCGAATTTATTTACTTTGGGCAGTTTTTTTTTTTTATCACTTGTCCAGCGTGTTGCACGGGTTCATAAAGAATTTGTACTGAATGACGGCATTTGAAGGAAACTTTCGGATCTGTTAACACTCGTATTCTCCACCCCAAAACAAATCTAATTGATGAGTGATAGCGTACTTCCTCAACATCTTTGAAAAATGTGTCATCTCGTAAAATGGTTCTTTCAATCATTTTTCTTTAACTATAGTTACGTAGTATGAAGGTAAGTCTATGGTTTAAGTTTTTTAAAACAGTTATTGCTGTCGATAAGGACACGCGGTACACTATCGACGACGTCCATTGTAAAATGCGTGTCTTTTGTCGATAAATTTTGTTATTTGGTATTTTTCCTTTCATTTTTATAACAAAATGAAATGAACTGTTGGTCACTCGCATTCCAATGTCGGTGCAACCATCACTGCAAATAATTTTCGTGATAATGGTTTTCTCGCGAATGTATTGTTAAATTAATACTAGAAACAAATCGTGCGTGGGGCATCCATTGTTCTTCGCTTCCATTTGAAATAAAACTATAGTTACTGCGTAACAGCGACATCTGAGAAAGTGAGATAATGTATACAACGTTTTCCCATTTATTATAATACTTTACACTCGAAGTTAACACTGGAGCAACTTTTAAACTCCCAAATCCGTTGTCATACTCAAGTTAACCATTTTTTTTTTTACTCCTTCACCCGCAACGTTCGTCCAAAAACTAGAATCCGTTATTCTCAACTTAGGTTTATTCTCTTAAATTTTCAAATTTTTCACATTTTTCTTTTACAAAAAACAAAAACAAAAACTAAAATCAGAATTTAAAAAAAATTACCCTATTAATTAATGAAACTTAGGATTAATGATAATTATGAGTTGTTTAATTAGAGATTCTCAGAAGTGTTTACTAAGAATATGAGACAATTTTTCACTATCATTTCTTTAATCAATTTTAAGTGAAATTCTTCATATTATAAAATACCGAGAATTTAAACCGATTTAAAAATATTCTTTTCCAAATGAACGATTTTCTAAAAACTCATTTTTCTTTTTAAGATTAAAAATGATTAATTTTTAACCATAAATCAAATTCCGATTTAGTTTTCATTTCAAGGTGAAATTTCGGAAAAAAGTTCGCGGAAAAAAAAGAAATTTTTATAAAGCATAAAAAATTACAAATCAGTAATATTATGTTTATCTTTTGGAACGTTTTATTCTTTTTGGTGAATAATAAGGTTTCATAAACAAAACCCAATTAGTAATTTTTCATGCTTTTTAGAAATTTTATATTTCTTTTATTTTTTTTTTCATCATCTTTCCCGCAGCCATATTTAAATCAATTACACTGGGGAACAAATTTCAACTTTTTGTCTATTGAATTAGATTTGACAGTTAGTTCTAGGTAATTTGGGTGCGCTGAGCACGAATTTTTACTCGGTTTTGCTCTATCAGGTCCTGATTTTGCTCAACACCCCTCCTCTTTCGTCGTATTCATAAAAAGGTTTTTTCTCAATACTCGCTAAGTCTTTTTGCAGTTACACATTATGCAACTAGGTTTTTATCTAGGTATTTGTACCTATTGTTATGGTATTGTTGTATTATGTATATTTTTATATGTAACACCCTAAAAATATTTTTAATTTTGTCATTTTTAACCCATTTTAATATTAGTAAATTAAGCTAAAAATATCATAGAATTCTAAAATTTTCTCGAGCGTTCCTGTTCTCTGTAGAGTATTCTAGAGGGACAACTAAAATATAAAAGCGACTCGTTTCCAGAGTTAATCAGTCAATTCAATCAGTCAGTCAGTCAGTCGAGTTAGTTAATTAAGTTTGGGCATTAACATAATTTTGAATTGGCATATGATTTAGTGAGTAATTTTGTCATCGTGATTTAATTAGACGTAATTTATATTGTACCTACTCATCCGTGTTTCTAGTTTAATTTCATAGATTGTAAGTACCTATTTCATAATAAGTACCTATTTAAACTAATTTTTGTGTTTATATTTTCAGATTTTCTTAAATTTATATGAATTAAGGGCTTTAAATACCTTTACAAATTGGCAGAACAATCAAGCAATATGTCATCAAGCACTAGAAAGTTCAAATGCAAAAACAACCCTGATTCCTTCTGTTTATATGTGGAAATTTTACACTTCCACATCAACGAGCAAATATAACTGACTTCGTAAAAAGAGCTTACTTAGCTTATTTTGGCATAAAACTGGGGACCAAGATAAATCGTGGGCTCCACATAAAGCCTGCACTATATGCATTGAAAGACTGCGACATTGGACGAAGGGTTCGGATTCAAAAATACCTTTTGGAGTTCCGATGGTAAGTTTATGATTTCATAAAACTACGTAATTTAATCACTAGTATACTGTAACTTACCTAAATGTAATTGTAACTTAGGTACATAAACAAAAATTTACAGAAAATGTTTATAAGAATCTCAAATATTGCATAGGTTGAAACACATAGAAATGTTAAATGTTTGGGTGATAACTTTGATAAAATTCATAAAAACAAGTCTCTCGTCGCTTTTGTTAACGCTTTACAATTTTTTTTCCATATCAGGTGTGGCGAGAGCCTACTAACCACGAGACCGATTGCTACCTTTGCTTTGTCAAGACTTCGGGCTTCACTAAGAAAATAAACATTGTATCGAGTACCCAAATTTCGACACCGCGATACGACCTGTGCTACATTCAAATGAGATCCCCATTCCAAAATTTAAGGGTCTGCCAACTCAAGAATTAGTTGAAGATGTTCCTGAAAATATTGTTATGCACTTTGAGGAGTCAGACACCGATTTT
Organism: Bathynomus jamesi; assembly: GCA_023014485.1. Lineage (NCBI taxonomy): Eukaryota > Metazoa > Arthropoda > Malacostraca > Isopoda > Cirolanidae > Bathynomus > Bathynomus jamesi. Next base: position 759,881 of record JAJOZX010000138.1, on the reverse strand, counting down.
GACCCCAGCGTATTTGAAAGTCAAAACGATCCGCAAAAGTTTAACCAGGCCGAGTTGAATGATCTTGTAAGGGATCTAAATTTGCCAAAAAAGGCTGCGGAAATTTTAGCTTCAAGACTTAAAGAGAAAAACTTGCTTACTTCAAACACATACATTTCATTTTACAGAAAAAGAGAAGAAACTTGTTAAATATTTAGAACAGAGGATAGTTAGTATATTGCTGCGACATAGTTGGTTTGTTAAAGAAGATGGGGGTTGAGTCTTACGATGCAAATGATTGGCGCTTGTTTTTAGACAGTTCGAAAAGAAGTCTTAAGTGTGTGTTGTTGCATAATGGCAATCTATACGGCTCGATACCGATTGGGCACTCAACAAAATTAAAAAGAAAAGTATGAACATATAGAAAAGGTTTTAAATCTTATCAAATATAGGGAGCACGAGTGGATCATATGTGTTGACTTAAAAATGGTTTTTTCTGCTAGGACAACAAGGAGGGTATACTAAATATCCCTGCTTCCTTTGCTTATGGGACAGCAGAGCCAAGGAGAACATTATTTCAAACAAATCTGGCCAGCACGAACATCACTTACTGTCGGAGAAAAAAACGTAATTAATCCACCTTTAGTGAGCAGAGATAAAATCATATTTCCTCCTCTGCATATAAAACTAGGCCTCATTAAACAATATGTAAAAGCTTTAGATCGAACGGCGAGTGTTTCAAATACATAACTTCAAAATTTCCAAGTTTAAGTTATGAAAAAATCAAGGCGGGAATTTTCGACGGTCCACAAATAAGAACAATGATTAAAGACAGCAATTTTCCTAATGTCATGAATGAACGCGAAAAAAATGGCTGGTTCTCATTCGTGGACTTGATAGCAAACTTTTTAGGCAATTATAGGGCAGATAACTACGAAGAAATCGTAAAAAACTTTTAAGGGACTACAAAGAGTTAGGTTGCAATGAGCATAAAAATGCATTTTTTGAATAGCCATCTTGACCAATTTCCAAGTAATTTAGGTGATGTAAGTGACGAACAACGGAGAGATTCCACCAAGATATCAAAATTATGGAGGAACGGTACCAAGGCCGCTGGGATTCCCACATGATGGCTGATTACTGCTGGTGCTTGAAAAGAGACCTGCCATCAACAAGCAAATACGCTAGAAAGTCTTACAAAAGAAAAATTTTGCCACAGTGAAAGCTTCATATCTGTTTGTTTTTTTATTTTAAGTCATTTCTATCGTTATAATGTAATTTTACTGTAGTTTGAACTGCTTGTATTCATGAAACTTGAAAAAAAATTTAACACATGACTTAATTTTTTAGTCCTAATTTGAAAAATCTGGAAAATGGCACATAGGCTGTCGACAAGAATCAGGACCTGATAGAGCCAAACCGAGTTGAAATTCGTATTCAGCGCACCCAAATTACCTAGAATCAAGTGTCAGATATCATTCAATAAAATACGTGTTGCCCAGTGTTATAGTTTGAAACAGCATCAGAAACAAATTGACAAAAACATTCTGGCGTAGTGGTTAGCATCGCTGACTATGAATCCACCAGTCCCGGGTTCGGTTCCCGAGGATGGCGGGCGGCTCCCAGCTCACCCAGCTGTTCATCTTTCCATACAAAAACAAAATGGTTGGTAATAAATGGTTACCCTGGGTAGCCTTGTGGTTAATACCAGCTGCTGCTGATCGGGATGTAAAAAATCGTGATTATAGGTGTGGTTCAATGTAGATCCCGACTTTTGTAACTAACTGTACACGCTGTTTCACATTTATAGTAATTAATTAATTAGTAATTATTTATGATTAATTTTACTCATTTTGTCAGTGCGTAAAAACTCATTCATTCATACATTGATTTACTTTTGTTTGCGCAAAAACGGACTAAAATCACATATATGTCAAATTATGCATAATTTCAACATATAACATTAACATCAATTCAGCGTTAAAATATATACAGGGTGTCCCATAAGTCCGGTCTCATATAAAAATTTATTTTATTTTGTAAATTTAATTTAAAATAAATTTTCCTATGAAACCGGACTTATGGGACACCCTGTATATGTGGTGTAACAAAAGTCCTTACTCATAAGATACTTATTTTGTTGTCTTAAGTGTTCGAATTGCGTACGAGTATCAGAAAGTTGTTTGCGAGTGCGAATTCTGGAATAAGTATGATAAGATCGAACATTGGCGAACACATTCTCGTTAATTTTGACGCATTCGTCGTGAATTCTTTTCTTCGAGTGATCAACAGTGTGTTGATCAACAGTTTGTGATTGTGATGAGTAAACTACTGACGTGAGATGTCCCAAAGGAAGAAATCTAATGACGTCAGATTACTGTATTATATAAAGAAAAATTCAATAAAGTAAATATCTTATGGATACTCACTTTTGTTAGACATATATCTGTGCGGAAGCAAAACTAAGGTAAGATGTACACACACACACACACACATATATATATATATATATATATATATATATATATATATATATACAATAAATACAAGTAGTATGCAACAGAAGAGAAGTTGAACGAGTAACATCTCGTCCGCTTCTGATCTTCAAGAGCAATAAAAGATATTACCTAAATTAGCGAAGCTGTACTTTACATTACATGTAGTTCTCATCTTGGCTCTGGGACATATACTGTATATATTTTAGGGATGGGGAACTGAAAAAAAATATCCAATTTCGATTTCAGTTTTAGAATTTTTTTACAGTTTCAGTTTTATGTGGATACTATGGTTACTCAAATATTTAGTATTCATTATATAGGTATATAGGTCTTTTACAGACTTCATGTCAATACCATAGTGTAAGGCTTGGCTACTTCTCGACAGTAAAAATTGTTAATATATGATTCTCTCTCTCTCTCTCTCTCTCTCTCTCTCTCTCTCTCTCTCTCTCTCTCTCTCTGACACCTCAAAAGTTATAAAGTTGTAATAAAAAATAAAAGCATCGTTCAGGGTATTTATCTGTTGAGTAACTTAGCCAATTTTACACTTTAAAAAAAAATATATATATATATATATATATATATATTTTTTTTTTTATGGAAGAAGGAGGGGCCAAGTGCGAACGCCCGCAAAAAAAAACCCTCATAGAAAGAGAAGAAAAAGAGAGAGCTAAATTACCAATATTATTCTTAATATTTTTTTTTAATTTTGAAAAGATTGTGTAGTGTGTAAGATGCATGTATATGTAATGTGTAAGATGCATGTATGTGTAGTAAGGAATAGAGGGAGAAGCGTGTGTGTTTGAGAGCATGCTGGACTGCTCATAGGGTAGATGAAACACGGAAAAAGATCAGCTAGATAGGAGAAACGGGAGTTTCAGCACTCCCTGTCTCCTGCCTAACGTCCACACCCCAACCCCCAGGAGTACTTCCCTGGTCGATTATACAGGCCAGTAATATAAAATACTTACGAGTGTTACTTTTTTAAATGTTATAAATTATTTTTTTAAATATGTATAAAACAAAGATATGAAAATTCTAAACTGATCTGACCTGATCTGACCCGCATAGTGATGTAAAAATAGCGTTGTTAAAATGCTAAAAATGACCTGCCGTCTGCCAGTCCTAAAAATAATCCTTTAATATATAAAATAATCTGCGTTAATTCTTCGTTTTACCACGCGATTCTACATCTTTCCTTAGAGGCTTATCAATTAAAGTTTGTCAGGGGAGGAGTTTCCCTTAAAATGGCCTTAGGCCTATTATAAAAAATCTCACGTGAGAAAAAATTTAAAATATTTTTTGTTTATCTTTGCTTAGTGTCTCATTTATCTTTCTACTTTATATGTTGTTCTATTGTATATATATATATATTTTAATAGGTCATAAATAAAATTTGAATAAAGACATTTATTTTCGGTTTCCATATAAACGGTTTTCAGTTTTTTATTTCATCTTATTTCAGTTTTAATTTCGATTTCAGGTTTTTGTTTTCGATTTCAGTTCTTCGAATAATTTTAGTGTTATCGGTTTATCGATTTCAGTTCTTCGAATAATTTTAGTGTTATCGGTTTATCGATTTCAGTTCTTCGAATAATTTTAGTGTTATCGGTTTATCGATTTCAGTTCTTCGAATAATTTTAGTGTTATCGGTTTATCGATTTCAGTACTTATTGATTCCCCAGCCCTGATATACAGGGTGTTTCAGGAGGAAAGGTCAATACTTCGGGAGGTGATAGTATCGGTCATTGTGAGAAAAAAATTCATATGAACATGTGTCTAATTCTGAATGGTTATGGAGATAGAGCTGTTTGAATCTACAAATACAAAAGCATTGTTAATGGTAATCAAGAAAGAGAAACCAATTACTGTTTCTACATTTAATGTTTAAACATTAGCATTTTGAATGGTATCAGATAGAAAATTACAAATTTGTTACAGTTTCAATACGTTTTCGAAAATCCCACCGTCAACCTCAATGCACTTTGCAACTCGTGTGCGAAGATCGCGTGTTGTTCGTCTGAGTTGATCTTGACGTTCCTTTATGCGGGCATGGCAGCGTCTCCTGGTTGAAGGTGTTGTACACGCTGTACATGATATGGATGCAAGCCTTCCTCACGTAATGTTCACCATACTCTTGTGTGTGGTACACCGAGACGTGTAGAAATTCTTCGTGAGCTAGTAGTAGGACTGCTCTACCAACTGAAGAATGTTTTCCACTTCATCCACATCTTGTTGACCTTCACGTTCAGATGAAACATGAGCGCTGGGAAGTGTACCAATCTCACGCAATGTGTTGAAAATCCTGATAAACACTCTTCGATCCGAATTCTGCGGTTCGGAAACCGTCGACGGTATTCTGCAACAGCAGCTGTCGCACTTCAATCGCAAAAACCGTAGACATACACCATATCTACATATTCAGCATGTGTGAAGGTGTGTGGCATTCTTAACACTGCTTCAAACACCAAACAATGTCACTCACAACAGTCAGCTGTCGATTGGCTTATGTTACATGCTTACATGGTTCAAGGTTATAGGGGAGGGAAGTGGGAGGAAGAGCTGCGCGAGCATCAGATTCAAACAGCTCTATCTCCGTAACCATTCAGAATTAGACACATGTTCATATGAACTTTTTTTTCTCACAATGAACGATACTATCACCTCCCGAAGTATTGACCTTTCCTCCTGAAACACCCTGGATATACCTTGTTAAACCTTGTTGCTGTCCGTGCGTTGGTCTCTCTTCACACGAACGTCAAGCTGGTGGCCCTGCCTCTAGATCTGCCTTGGTAGAGGAGCGAGTTGCTTTCTTGCGCTCTCCACCGTACATAGTCAGGTACACCCGGCTCATCTGGTACTGTCCTGAGACAGGCATCTAGTCTTCTCTTGTAGACTTCAACTTTGACCCCTGTAACGTTTCTGAGGTCCTTTGGAAGCTGGTTAAAAAGTCTTGGCCCCCTGACAGCCAAGCTATTTTCCTTCGGTGTTGAGGAGGTCCCTTCTCGGGCCTTTAATTTGGGAACACTACACATCCTGCCTTTCCTATCTTCCAGTGTTGTTTGAATGGTAATTGGGTTTAGTTTTAGGTTTGGTACCAGTTTTTCGATCATTTTCCATGTAGATTATGGTGTACCTCTCTCTTCTTCTTTCCAGGGAGTACAGATTTAGTTTACGTAGTCTTTCTCAGTAGTTGAGTTCTTTGCAGCCATCATCTTGGCTGTGAAATGTCTCTGCGTTTCTTCTAGTTTATTAATTTCTTCCTTTTTATATGGGAACGTCAAAACTGAGCAGTATTCAAGTTTTGGTATGATCAGTGCTCTCAGCAGGGGAATCATTACTGTCTTGCCCCTCCTTTTGAACGTCTTACTCGTAGTACCTGTCCCGCGACTCTTTTTGCTTTGTTTATTGCTATCAGATTTTGTGTCTCGAATCTGGCATCATCGGTCATTATTACGACTAAGTCGACCGCTTTCGTGCTTCTCTGAATTTCTTGTCTATCTGGAGCATAACACGTAATCTGTTTAGGTTCCTCATTTCTACCATATCTCAAGAGCTGAAATTTCTCGGTGTTAAATGTCATATTATTGTCTTCTGACCATTTGTATATTTTGTTTGTGTCCCTCTGCAAGGCCTCCACTTCATTTATGATACATCGCTGATTTTTCTGCTGATCTTTGTATCGTCCGCAAATGATGTTACATACTATACTGTCGCTGTTTACTCCGCCGTCTATGTCTGTTAGCATGATAATGAACAGGGTAGAGCTAGTACTGTCCATTGTGGTACTGAGCTGCGTACTTCCGATTCTGATGATGATATACCTTGAATTTCGACGACCTGTAGACGTTCTCAGAGGAAGTTGTAGATCCATTTTCCCACTTTGCCTGTTATTCCCATATATTTCATTTTATGTGCTATTATACCGTGATCACATTTGTTGAAAGCTTTAGCAAAATCTGTGTATATGACATCGTAGTTGTCATTGCCTTCCAGTGCATCTAGGATATTGTTGTAGTGTTCTATTAGTTGTGATAGGCATGATCTACCTGATCGGAATCTGTGCTGATTTTCGTTGAATCTTTTCAGTGTCTCCAAGAAATCATAAATATTCTCTCTAACTATTCTTTCAAATACTTTGGTGAGGTGGGACGTCAAGGACACTGGTCTATAGTTCTTTGCTTGAGATCTATCTCCTCCTTTATATATAGGGACGATGTTTGCTCTTTTCAAGATGCTCAGTATTTCCCCAGTGTCTAGGGATCTTCTCCATATCCAGTATAAAGGTGTAGCTATTTCATTTTTACAGTTTTTAATCAATAATGCGTTCCAATTGTCCGGACCTGCAGCTGAATGTGGTTTCATTTGTCCTATACCTCTCGCTACATCTTCTGGGGTAAAATCAAAGTCTGTTATACACTCTCCTTGCAATTTCTCTTCAAAGAATGCATCTATGTTAGGTATCGCTTTGTCCCTTTTATATATATATATATACACACACACGAGGTGTGTTCAAAAAGTTCCCGGACTGATCCCACAAAAACTCTCTGGTAACACTTACAATCTAATTGATGTTGTCCCCTTCAAAGTAGTCTCTTTGTACAGCTATACATCTCTCCGAACGGCGTTTTCACTTTTGAAAGCATTCGTGGTAGGCCGTATTCCTGACTGCCTTCAGTTCGTTTGTTGGATTTTGAATAATTTCTTCCACACTTTGAAATCTTCGACCTTTCAATGAAAATTTAAATATAGGGAAAAGAAAAAAGTCTGCCGGGGACAGATCTGGAGAATATAGGGGCTGGGGAACGACTACGACGTTGCGCTTCGCCAGACACTGTTGAATTGACAATGCTGTGTGTGCGGGCGCATTGTCATGGTGCAACATCCACGTTCCTGCGTTCCAACTTTCAGGCCGTTTTCTCCTTACTGTGTCTCTTACGTGCTTCAGTATTTCCAGATAAAACTGTTCTACAGATCTACAGAAGCTAAGGCTAACAAAGACCCTAAGATCCACTCTAAGGTTAGCCCGAGAGAAAGGAGAGAGTAGGGGGTTAAAAGAAGAGAATAAGGGGTTAAGTAGCAAAATCTATCATTCGTGGGTTAACATTCATTCAGAAAAAGAGAAAGAAAGATTCACCATCATCATCCGCCGGCCACTGCCGACAAGCCGGAAAAATAGTCGAAGAGGATAGGAAAAGGGTGAAAGATGAAAAGTAAGTAAAATAAGAACGCTTACAAACCATGCAAACACAGTCTTAACTGTTAACTGTTTGACCTCTAAGGACGAATTCGTAATGAACGAGTCCGTAGTAATCGAAAAAAACGACCAGCATTGCTTTTACATTCGATCGGACTTGCCGTGCCTTTTTCGGTCTCGGGAACGCGCACTTCTATTGCGATGACTGCTGTTTTGTTTCAACGTCATACCCTGTACACCCACGTCTTGTCACCCGTAACGATGTTACGGGTGACGTGCCAATATGTGCCAAAACAAATTTTCATCAAGTTTGGCACGTTGAAGGAGGTCTTGAGACACAACAACACGTTGCTCTTTCTGCTCGGCAGTCAAGAGTCGTGGCACAAATTTGGCTGACACACGACACATCCCCAAATTCTCTCTGAGTATCGTGTGGCATGATCCTATTGAAGTGTTCATTTCGTCCGCGACTTCCCTGACTGTCAGTCTACTGTTTCCTCGAATCTTTTCACGAACACAAGCAACAGTGTCATCACTTCTTGAAGTGGAAGGTCGTCCCACCCTTGCATCGTCCTCCGTCAAGGTTCGGCCTTCCTTAAAGCGCTTGTGTAACTCAAAAGTGGTTGTCCGACTTAAGGCGTTATTGCCAAATGCTGTGTTCAGCATGGCATGGGATGATGGGTTTCAGAAGCAGTCTTGTCCAGCTTAACAAAATTTTATGCACACACGTTGTTCTTCAACAGTAGCCATTATTCAAATGCACAAAATGCGACAAAAAACACAAAATTACTTCACAAAACAGTAAATATCGAGAGAACAAAATACGATATCAACAAGCGGTAACCGTCTTTGGACACAGACTGAGTCACACTACAACATGCATCACATGTCGCGCGCGCAGCATAACAAGTTCGGGAACTTTTTGAACACACCTTGTATGTGTGTATATATATATATATATATATATATATGATGAAAAAACCACGAAGGAAAGGAAACACAAAACGGTGCTCAAGCGCTTTCGTCTAATGACATCCTCAGGAACACTGAAATACATAAAAGGTTACGGCCTATATAGGTTACAGAAAGAGAAAAAAAAATAAATAAATAAAAACATACATACACACAAACATATATACATATATAATATATATACATACATATCTACACACATACACACATATATATATATATATATATGCAATAAACGGAGAAGTAAAAAAAAACTTAAAAATTAAGGATTAGAGGATTAACAAAGAGGCATATCGATTTTTAGCACAAGATCAAATGAGTTATAAAAATAATACAAATTTATACTGGAGATACGCCCGGGTTTAACACTTTGCCTTTTTAGAGTCAAGTTTCGATATATATAAAAATAAATTGAAGATTAAAAGTTAATAAAGTAGCTTACAAGTTTACCAAAGATTAAGTGTCCTACCCTTTTTATCTAGATTTGTTTTGAAGGAATTCAAAACAACAGGATCGAGTTGAAAAAGACCTTTGCTTATGTGAAGTTATTTGAAAGTTGAATAATGGCAGACTCAAGAATATTTCTATTGACAATGTTGCTCGAATGAAATAAAACTGAAGCATTATTCCAATCAATACAGTGGGATAACTCTGACAAATGGACAAAAAGAACACTGGACAACTGTCCTGTTCTGACGGAATATTGATGCTGTTTTATACGTGTGTGCAAATCCTTTCCCGTCTGACCTATGTAAAAGGAATCACATTGTTTAACCCAATTTTATAGATAATGCCTGAATTATTGGTAGGGCTATTTTTTACTATGATATTTTTCACAATATTGTTATATGAAAATACTACATTAATATCCAAAAGTTTAAGTACATTAGCAATGCCTAAAAAGCCCGGGAAAAATGGAAGTACTAAAATATTTTTTGACAAAGTACGAGTGTTATTATTGACACGATAGAAAGTTCGTTTTGCCTTGTTGAGACAAGATTCCATAAACGCAGATGGGTAACACAGATCACTTCCAATACCGTTGATTTTTTCCAGTTAAATGATCAAGTCCCCTCCATTAAGTTTACTTTAGAAGTGGAACAAGACAAGTCAATCCCATTTTTGGATGTGTGTACATAGGGAAAGCCTAGGTTTTAAGTTTAGTATCTATCGGAAAACAACAAACAACTTGTCCTACGTACACTTTTACTCGGGACATGACACCCCCACTAAGAAGGCCATTTTTTCATCAATGTTTCTCCGCGCCCTTAGGATCGCCAGTCCGGAATATATCGATGCCGAATTGGAAAAAATCAACGGTATTGGAAGTGATCTGTGTTACCCATCTGCGTTTATGGAATCTTGTCTCAACAAGGCAAAACGAACTTTCTATCGTGTCAATAATAACACTCGTATTTTGTCAAAAAATATTTTAGTACTTCCATTTTTCCCGGGCTTTTTAGGCATTGCTAATGTACTTAAACTTTTGGATATTAATGTAGTATTTTCATATAACAATATTGTGAAAAATATCATAGTAAAACATAGCCCTACCAATAATTCAGGCATTATCTATAAAATTGGGTGTAAACAATGTGATTCCTTTTACATAGGTCAGACGGGAAAGGATTTGCACACACGTATAAAACAGCATCAATATTCCGTCAGAACAGGACAGTTGTCCAGTGCTCTTTTTGTCCATTTGTCAGAGTTATCCCACTGTATTGATTGGAATAATGCTTCAGTTTTATTTCATTCGAGCAACATTGTCAATAGAAATATTCTTGAGTCTGCCATTATTCAACTTTCAATAACTTCAACATAAGCAAAGGTCTTCTTCAACTCGATCCTGTTGTTTTGAATTCCTTCAAAACAAATCTAGATAAAAAGGGTAGGACACTTAATCTTTGGTAAACTTGTAAGCTACTTTATTAACTTTTAATCTTCAATTTATTTTTATATATATCGAAACTTGACTCTAAAAAGGCAAAGTGTTAAACCCGGGCGTATCTCCAGTATAAATTTGTATTATTTTTATAACTCATTTGATCTTGTGCTAAAAATCGATATGCCTCTTTGTTAATCCTCTAATCCTTAATTTTTAAGTTTTATTTTTACTTCTCCGTTTATTGCATATATATATATATATTATAGTGTGTATGTGTGTAGATATGTATGTATATATATATATATATATATAGGGTGACAATAAAAATCGAAAGTTGGAGTTTTTTATTGGCCATTTGTTCAATGCTGCTACTACATGAGAAAACAATGTACTGTAAATATTAGGTCATTCAGATAATATTTAAGGGTGTCTCAAGTGAGGTAAATAATTCTCCTTATAACAAAAATTAATTATTCCATTACCTAGTAAAAATAAATTAATTTTTTTTTTTAATTAATATAAATAAACGTTAGTTTTAGTTCATAAGGTTTAAGTGCAGGCGTACTCCAATCGTAATAAGTAAATAATATATTTACTAAATATATTCCAGGGTGTCTTTCATTCAATTGTAGACCACCTATTAATTCTTGCTTTTCCTCAAGCCATACCCCTTTTTCAATGTACCAGGCTGAGACTTCCTATGATCCTCAACAACCTGCAAGAGATGTTGGCGCTGTTCTTCATTCTTCGTAATCTTTGTATTGAAGGCCTGGATCAAGGCAATTCCCCTCTCTGCCATGTCATTGACGACTTTTAGTCCTTCAACTATAGTCAAACCAGTCTTGAAATCTTCGTCGTCCGGCCAGGTCTCTGGTTTCTTGGACAAGAAACCATCATTAATTTTTAGAAGTTCAAAGAGAAGCTTTGATCCTTTCGAGGCAAAGTCCGAGAGCTGCTTTGTTGAAATCGAAGAAACAGCAGGTAATGGGGCTCGCTTTGGAGGATCTTCAGCAGCTTCTTTTTCGAGGATTGATCGAGCGATATTCTTTTTCGTCGTTGCATTGATACCTTTATCAAAGAGTGCGAGACCAATCAAGTACTCGCTGAGGTACCATAAGTGACGACCGAGGACACTAAGGCAGGATGCTGAGATCTTTTCATCGTGGTACTTTGCTAGGTCTTGAAGAAGCTTCAAATCGTTCGCGGGAGCAGATGAAGGACTGCTGGCCGTGAACCACGCGCTGACATATAACTCCAGGGCAAAAAATACAAATCGTTTTAAGCCAGACATTTCACGAGTTGTAAGTCTGAACTGATGGGAAAGCAGCAGGATTTTAATGAATAAATTACTTTTGCCATCCAACGTGCTCGGTGAAGTGCTCCAGGTCGCCGAAACCTAAAGTTAGGTAAATTACCTCCAAGGATTGTAATCGACAACTCCAAGAATTCACGGTAATCATCCCTCGGCTGATGTTTTGTCAGATATAGATTCCAGCAAGCGATCAGTTCTTCTCGATTCTCATTCAGACTCGATGGAAGGTCTGACAGGGTCTTGTACTTATCTTGGCAAATTGTATTCCACGTCTCTTTGAAGCGGGAGAATAGGAGGATATCTGGACCAGATGATGGTCCCATGCATTCCATGTACGCCTTCTCAACGACAAGTTCTAGGATGTGATGGCGACATGCAAGGTATAAGAGTCGGCGGCCGAGTTTCTGCTCCAAAATTACGCATGCCCCAGACAAGTAACCAGTATTTGAAGCTGTAGTGTCGAAGCTCATAGCTGATACCTTTTCTGACACATTCCATTCTTTGAGCGCAGCATGTACCACCGAGGCGATGACCTCACCCTGACCCCCCCTCTCGACGGCCCTGTATATATACTCGTATATATATTATCATAGGAAATCAAATTCAGTTCCAAATTTATATAATTTAAACATCAAACTATGCCAACAATTAATGAAACTTTTCTAGAACAATTTCCAATAATAATATAATCAATGTATCAAAATAAAAAATATTACCTTAGATATCTTAAAAGAATCGGGAGAGAACTTCTAAGCGTTGTTTTCAGTCAGGCAGTCGTATGCAAAATGAACTTGAAGCACCAAAAGCTGATCATCCAAAGATTGATACACATCATATTATTTAACGATTTATTTATGAAAATTTTAATTTAATGAAATAAATTAATCGATTTGCATAATCTATAGTATGAAATAAAGGAAACAATTCTATTAAATTATATAATACACTTGCATTCTCGAAACATTTTTGTTTTTGAAGCGTTGTCGAAACTCGTTCATTCTTGAAATTTCTTCCGCGCGACAGTTTCATTCATGTGACTCGAGGCACCCCTAAATGCTTTCCGAATTCCATGAGATTTCGTCTACGGTGTTTCCTCATAGGGTGGCAGCATTGGACAAATGGCCGGCAAATTTCTTTGAATTTGAAATTTTATCCCTATAAGAAGTTGTCACCCTAATATATATGTATATATGTTTGTGTGTATGTATGTTATTTATTTATATTTTTTTTTTCTCTTTCTGTAACCTATATATAGGCCGTAACCTTTTATGTATTTCAGTGTTCCTGAGGATGTCATTAGACGAAAGCGCTTGAGCACCGTTTTGTGTTTCCTTTCCTTCGTGGTTTTATTCATCATAAATATTTTTTACGTGTTACTTTCGTGAAATAATTTTCATATATATATATATATATATATATATATATATATATATATATATATATATATATATATATATACAGGGCGTCCCAAAAAAATGTATACACACTTTAAATAATTATAAAGGCAGTGTTTATTAAAATACATTTCATTTTCAAAATGTAATAGAATCTACAGACATTATTTAATTGTTTTGTCAACGCCTGTTTTCAAACTGACGTCCGTTCTGGTCCAGGCACTGCTGATAACGCGAAGCAATGGAATCGCAAACATCACGAAACATTTCGTTTGGTATTTGTGTGCATTCTCGTTCAATGGCTGCTCTCAATTCAGCGACTGTTGCAGGTTTTATAGCGTAGACTTTGTCTTTTAAGTATCCCCATAAAAAAAACTCTAGTGGTGTGAGGTCTGGTGAACGCGGAGGGTATTCTACGAAACCCCTTCGTCCAATCCACATCTACATCGTGCCAAGTACCACTCGCAACACTCCACTCTTCGGTCCGGATCATCTTCATTAATAGCATGGACTAATCTTGGAATGTAACTTTCCATTGACAGCGCTTCAAAATGCGTTGGACAGACGATTCTGAAATTCCTACCTCACGACTCGCTTGCCGCACAGATTTTCTTGGACTTTGGTGATACGTTTCCAGTACTCTTTCTTGCTTTGTGGGGCTTGTCGATGTCCGTGGTCTTCCGGAACGCTTCTTGTGGACATTCTGAACAGTTCCATCGGCTTCAAACTTATCTCTAATTCGAGTGATGGTAAGTCGCGTTGGTGGATCTGTTTGAAACTCCCTCCTAAACTGTCTTTGCACTTCAACTGCGTTTTCACACTTCCAGTAGCATTTTAGAATGAATTTCCTTTGTTCAAAGCTTAGTCTGACTGCCATTATTAATTCTAATGAGTTTAACTTGGAAAGAAAGAAACATCAATTGAGCTATCAGCTGTTAAAGTGTGTATACATTTTTTTGGGACGCCCTGTATATATTAAAACTTTAATTGCACTTACCGCAACAATATAAGATCACCCAAACCCGCAAGGAAAAAACTAAAAGAGTGTTTAAAAAGGCTAATTAATTTCGGCCGGTCACAACCAAGCCCTTTTCAAAGCCATAAACTAGTTAAAATGCCCAACAAGGTTTAAAACTCCCTTCCTGCGTTAGAGCTGAAGTTTAAATGACTGTGTTAAGGCATAATCACGGACAAAGAGATGGTGGCTGTCATACGTCTGGCAGTTGACAAAGGCAAAAAATTTGCCGACTTCAAACATTCAAGGTGAGAAATCTATAAGTAAAAATCAATCCTGTACATCTGGCAGCCGGTCACGACCCGAAATTGCCCTAAAATATTTTAAAATATTTAAAATAAAGGTATCCATACTATAAGACATCTTAATATTTGAAATGGTGCTTTCTCCTAAATTATGAAATGCCTCGTATATTTGTCTCTGTTCCTGGTCCCTGACCTTCAAAATAGGTTTAGAATCCAGAAAGTTAAAAATATAATTATAAAGTTCCCTATGCTGAACCAAGCTACTATAAGTATTACCCGATGTATTTTTTAGGGCAGCCTCCACATGGGATTTCATAAACTACGCCAGAATTGTTGGAGGCTTTTGTAATAGGATGACGGATGAACGAAGACAATTTATTTGGCACAGCGGAGACCAACTTAATCCGCTGTGGCAAAAGTGAGGAAAGCCCTTTGTTAACCTCAAAAGGCACTTCCAGGAATAAAACGTCTTTATCCAGGTTCCTAATTTTGGGAGAGAAGAAAGATCTCCTAGCGGCGAAATAAGCTTTATCAATGAACAAATTGGAATAACCCAAACCTCTAAATATACTTTTAATATATAAAACTTCATCATCAAGATAAATGGGGTCACAAATTCTGAAAGCTCTCAAAAAGAGACCCAAAATTAACGTCTTTTTTAGTATATAGAGAATGATTGGAAAAAGCATGAATGTAGCTGTCTGAATGAGTAGGCTTTCTAAATACTTTGAAAGAAGGTCTTTGGTTGGGATCTCTTAAAATAGGAACATCCAAAAACGAGAGAGATCCACTAATCTCAACTTCGTACGTAAACTGTATTGAAGGTATACAATTGTTAAGAAATCCCAAAATCTCATCCAAATCCACATGAGATTCCAAAATAACACACGTGCCATCAACATAACGGAACCAAATGACCCCCGGCACAAAAGATTCTGGCAAAAAATTAACTTCAAAATATTCCATAAAAATGTTGGCTATCTTTTGTCTAAAAAATAACCCGTTAGAAGAAATGTAATGTTTCGAGCAACGTCTAACAAGCTCCAAAATAATTCCATAATCAAACGGAATGGTCTCAGGATAATCATGAAGCCACTCTTCTTGGAACTGCAAGGTTAGATCCAAAGGGACTCTAGTAAACAAAGATACCACGCCAAAACTCACCAACAACAAACTCTGCAGAATTTTTAAGGTGTGCTCCCGAGATTTGGCCTACTAATAGCGAAAGGAGGCTCGAAAGCCATTTAGACAGAGCTATTCAGTAGAACTGCCCACATTAGAAATAATAGGGCGCAAAGGTACTGAAGGTTTATGCACCTTTGGAAGCCCATATATATAAGGAAGATGGGGCAAATAAGATTTAAATCTTTGAAAAAGTTCGGAGAATTCTTAAGAATTTCTCCCAACTTATTAAAAGAAGCCTGAGAAGTTTTTAGTGGATCATCGCTGACTTTGGAATAAATGGACTCATCGGCCAACATGATATTACATCGCTAAAATGAATGTCATGTTGGCCGAAATTAATTAGCCTTTTTAAACACTATTTTAGTTTTTTCCTTGCGAATTTGGGTGATCATATATATATATATATATATATATATATATATATATATGCATTGGATTATAGACTTAATGTGAGTTGGTACCAGCTTTCTGCATTTATTCGTACAAAAATTGAAATCACGTTTTTACTTCATCTATCAGCATCATCAGCATCATCTCTGAGATGAAAGACGCGAAAAGATGATAAATATGAAAAATAAGTTATTAAATATAAGCTATACAATATATATATGTATAAAATTTTATATATATTTATATATATATAAAATTATTTTAATTTTTTTATGCAGCTTTATAAAATTAGAAGTTTGTGAGGGAAATGTTTTATTATTTTAATATTTTCGAATAATGGCATTGTGCCAAATAGTCATCGGGTTACAAAATCTGAGGTGTTTAAGTAATCAGTGCATAATGGATTCAATTAAAATAGCCATAAAGAAAATAAACAGGCACACACACACACACATATATATATATATATATTACTATTTATATGGCGTGGTAGTATATATATATATATATATATATATATATATATATATATATATATATATATATATATATTTTTTTTATTATTCATACATGAACACGCACAATTTTTCCATATGGCAAAATAGCCCCACCAGGATTTGAACCGAGGACCTTTTGAGTAGAAGTGTCGTGATTTATTTTTATTAAATGTTCTATTTGGCTGATATATTAATAGTAGAACAAGTAAATGAATATCTGTCAAGCCTTTCCAGCCGACTTTTCACTAACAGCCTTAAGGAAATTAAATAATTTACGGTTGGATTTCATGTTTATTAAAATAACTGTAATTTAGTTAAGGCTTCGAGTCTTTAGGGTAATGGCGAAGGTTCAGCACCTCAAACAGCACCAAGAGAGAGTCTGGTAATTCGCGGCTAACAATAAACTGACAGGCTGTACTTACAAAACTTTCGAGAGCTCCAAAAACCTGCGAACCTCACGCAAGATCTTATGGTAGGATCTTATGGCACCTCGTAGAAGGTTTTCCCCCCAGGGGCGGCTCTTCTCCCCACTTCCTAACAGAAACACCCATAAAAAAATATAAAAACCGTTACAGTCTTTGAGAAGTTCCATTCAAACATAAACATTTTCAATTATCTTCCCAAAACAACAACATACAAAAATGTCATACAAAAAAGTGTAATTAGAAATACTTACAAAAATGTTATATAATTAACAACCTTCGTTACAAATACTTACAAAAATGTTATATAATTAACAACCTTCGTTACAAATATTTCTAAAAAAAAAAAATGAACAGACATTATTTCAGAATTCTTTCAGTGCCATTTAATAAAGTAATTAATTACAATTCAGACCCGCACATTACGGAAGACTCGGCGCTATCACTACGCTTCGACAAGGTAAAACTTAACGGAAGTGTGAACAAATTGAATGCTAACCAAAGTTTTACAGACCAACTCGAAGCTGTCTCGTATTTCCATATTTAAAACCTGGTAATAATCTTAGTACCTAAAATAAATTAAAGAAGGATGTCTGGCAGGAAGAAGAACAAAGATTTAGTCTTGGAACTAAAATCCCTGTACATATACTGTACTGGATACAGTGAAAACTGTTATTAGTTTTAGAGTTTTAGAGTTATTAGTCCTATAAAAAGGAAGTCCTTTCTACAGGAAGGGGGAATATAAGGGCAACAAAGACTAAAATGGCCAAAATTCGAGGTTAACCTTAAAGGAAGCAAGACTGCTTTTCCTCTGATCTAATAGAATGAAGAATATCTTCAGACAAACCACTGTAAGGAAAGAATTCAAATGAGAAATGGATTTGTTTGTTCGTTCAAGCTTCAAAAGCTCTTTACAGAGGAGACCTTGCGTGGTGACGCTTAAAGCTGTAGTCTTTTTAAAGGATTATTTACTTAAAGAGCTATTAATACTTTCTATAATTCTCTAATTAAGATTTCTCTATTTTACATTTTATATATATATATGAAAATTATTTCACAAAAGTAACACGTGAAAAATATTTATGATGAATAAAACCACGAAGGAAAGGAAACACAGAATGGTGCTCAAGCGCTTTCGTCTAATGACATCCTGAGGAACACTGAAGTACATAAAGAGTTACAGCCTATATATATATAGGTTACAGAAAAAAAATTATATATATATACAATAAACGGAGAAATAAAATTAAAAATTAAAGGATTGTGGGAGGGGCATACAAATTTGTAAGGAAAAACTATCGATTTTTAGCACAAGATCAAATGAATTGTTTCCAACCAATGTTATAGAAAAAAAAACTACCGATTTTTAGCACAAGATCAAATGAATTCATTTGATCTTGTGCTAAAAATCGGTAGTTTTTTTTTTTTTTTATATATAACATTGGTTGGAAACAATTCATTTGATCTTGTGCTAAAAATCGATAGTTTTTCCTTACAAATTTGCATGCCCCTCCAACAATCCTTTAAATTTTAATTTTATTTCTCCGTTTATTATATATATATATATATAAAACTTATATATATATATATATATATATATTTTTTTTTTTTTCTGAAACCTATATATAGGCTGTAACTATGTACTTCAGTGTTCCTGAGGATGTCATTAGACGAAAGCGCTTGAGCACCATTCTGTGTTTCCTTTCCTTCGTGGTTTTATTCATCATATATATATATATATATTCAACGCTCAAGATGCATGTGTTAATAGATGAGTTTAAGTTTGAAGAGAGGGTTCCCCATTCAGGGTACGCGCAGCTCGCAGTATGTGTGTTTTGGGGGTTGTTTAACCTCGTTATAGCAAAAGTCAATTGACGGAGGTGACCTACAGCTTTACGTAGGACCGAGCCACGGTTTGCTACATAATCTGGACGCAGAGGACAGTCTCCCATCCAGCTACCAACCGGACCTTATGTCACTTAACTTCGCTGATCGATGGGAAGCGTTGTTGTGAGATGGCCACGACGTAGCCCTCAGCATGCAGTATCATTGCCAAGTATACAAAGGGTCAACGTACTGACAAGGCTTCCCAGCGGCAAGGTGCACTGCAAGTATGTTTTTCTTCCCCAGGGCGACACAAATGCATCCTTTTCACTCACAAGTACATTCATATCACCTCGGGCTTGCTCTACTCAAACTGAACCAAGAACTCAGAATTTCCGCAACTTGAAACCTTTATTTCTGTATTATATTAAAATTGTTACCGGTAATTATCATAAATTTATAAAAGTTTCAAATCCAATTACGTCAGAAGCAGAATTACCATTTAACATTTTTAAAAATTACATTTTCACGTTTTCAAACTTAAGCTAATTTTACTTATTAACCCCTCGTGGATAGTCTGGCTAAACTTTGAAAGTGAATTTGTATTCAAATATACATACCCAACCTCACACATCCACCTATGCACTAACGCGCGCGCGCGCACACACACACACACACATATATATATATATATATTAGCAGCAACAGACACTCCCACTAAATTTACAAACAAAAGATTCAAAATAACACCAAACTCAGAGGTTAACTATTTTTAGAAGCAAACAAACAAAACAGAGAATAAAGCAAGAAAAATAGTTGAAGAATGTTAGTAAAGCTTTTTCATGGCAGAAATAGTGAATGAAGAGTACGCTAAAATGTGGAAGAGACGCTCACCACAAAATAAATTCTTCTCAGTCCTCACATATTCGCCTAGAAAGAGATAGGGGGAATATATTACTTTATATAACGTCTACAAAGAACATTTGCATCATGAATAAGAGATATAAAGGAACAAAGATAACTGATCAAGACTGAAAACTTGTTGTCCAAACAGCGTATGCGCGTGATATATATGTATGAAAATGTCTTTTGGAGAGAGAGAGAGAGAGAGAGAGAGAGAGAGAGAGAGAGAGAGAGAGAACCTGTTGTATATTGTAAAAAAATAAACAAATAAATAATAAAAACCGTATGGAATGGGCGCATAGAAAGAGTTTTGTTATTCCAAAAGTAGATACAAACAAATATTGTAAAAAGAACAACGTGATTCCTCCAAGACAAAAATGGAGTAAATCTGTGAGTAGTCGTGGTTTAGCGTCAATAATATTTTGTATCGAAGACATTATGAATTATGAAATTCATAATATAGTTAAAAAAAACGTATTTCATAGTTGGATTAAGTAAATTTCTGAAGTACATTTGTACGTCCTATTCAAACCTATTATTTGTCTTGTGAGGCGGGGTAAGAATAGAGGGTAACTCTCTTCTTCATCAAATTCCATTTATATACTACTGTATATGAAGAGAGGAGTGTCTGAAATGAAAACTAACGACACAAGCACAGAAATTATTATGAAGTTGACCTCTCATCGCATTATGACAACACGGAGCAATCGGAGCAGTGTTGTTTCCAGTGGCGATGGAAGTGACCCTCGACAACGATGCTGCGAGCTTATCGTACCCTGAATGGGTGTATGAGCGGAACAGTGTTTTGTGAAAAACAGTAAAATTTTTCTTCTATCTTGAACTTAATCTATTAACATGCGTCTTGAACATTGATGATATGTGTGTGTGTGTGTGTGTGTGAAAGATAGGAGAGATAGACCTTATATTACAATTAACAAACTACAAACTACACCAATAAATGATAAAAATTGTGTTCTATTTCTAGACTGATATTTAAGTATAGACGCAATTCGTGTCATAAGGAATAAGTAGAAAACGAAATATGATGCTCAATTATTATATTCCAAGTAATATTTCAGCTAAATATACTAACCATATATTACGTTTCGTTTACATTTAATTTTTACTCAATCCATTTCAGATGTTATAATACCTTTTGAATAAATTTATTCGAAAAGAAGATAAATATTGACGCAGTTTAACTGCCTGAGAACAAATTTTATGTCAGCTTTAAAAAATTTATTATTTGCGAGATAATTCAGTTAGTGCGTGTTGCAATGTCTGTGCATTTATTATATATTCTTTTCATTTTCCTCCATTGAATGTTATCGTTCGATCAAATGAACGGAATGCAATTGTGTTGCGAAGAATCTGTTGCACGACTGTCATGCGGATTCGTGTAATGTCATTCATACTAGTCACTCATACCATTACGTACGTGTCATGTTATAAATGCGATGTTACCGTGTTGCCAGTCACAGTTACGCGGAGCGGAGAAATATAATAACATTATACTGTGAATCAGTTTTCCATGCGTACCGTAACTAGGACGAAATTGCCGAATGGATTTGCTCTTAAAGCTGACTGTTACCTCTAGCTCTATTCGATATGGTGTTGAATGATCTTGTTAACTATTTCCTTCATAAAGTTATATCTATGACGATGAGATTCAAAATGGCAACACTCAGTGAGGAATGAAAGCACACAGCTCGGCTAAAGTAAACTTGTTGCCAAAAATCGTTATGTAACTTGGTAGTTAGTTACTTAATTCAAAATATGTAATACATTCATTGGTTTAGAATTGCAAATGCTTGTAATTATTGATTTTTGGCCAATGTCATGAATTTGGAGAAGTTACAATATGGACGTTATCTTAGATAATATATAGTATGGCCAGGGTTGCGTGCGAAAATAAGAAATTACACTAATTTTAGCGATATTAATAGCGTCGTTCACTAATGTCATGTTAAAAACACTCTACTGACCTCTTTTACCTTTCCCATGTAGCTGAAGTTGTTATATCTGAGAATATTTTTAGATTTCTATTAGCAAAGTAAGTCATCTCACACGGAACGCAAAATTGTTGGGGGCTAGGCGCTTAGGCTAAGCCAGTCCGAAGTTTGGCTAGGCCTCACACCAAATAGCTTATAATTATAAGCTAGGCCCATAGTGTATGATGATGTATTGGTCATCGACTAGTGGATACATACATACATACATACATGCACACCAGGGCTTTTTTTAAGCACTTTGTAGTAGTGGGCCAGGATCACCTGAAGATCAGGGCCCCCAGCCTTCTTTAGTTAGCTTTATAAGGCTAACTAACGAAAATATCACGACCTAACCTAACCAATCTTCAAGGGCGTACAACTCCAACGATTGGTTAGGTTAGTCGTGATATTTTCGTTAGTTAGCCTTATAAGGCTAACTAGAGAAGGCTGGGGGCCTTGATCATCAGGTGATCCGTGAGCCATATTAAAAAAAAGGCATATATATATATATATATATATATATATATACTGTATATTTATTTAGGCTCAATTACGACAAACCTAACCAATTACGACTAAACCTAACCAATCGTCAAGGGCGTACAGTTGACCTAACCGGGCATTCAAATTTTATCTTATGTAAATAATGGTTCTCTATTTATTATATGTTTGCAATAAATAATAAATTTGTTGTTATCGTTTTCTTATCTTATTTTGGTAAATTTGCAGAGCTTAAACTTTGGGGGGGGGGGGGGGTATAGTTGAAAAGATCAACATTGGGGTGGTGATTGTTGAAAAGAGTATGTTGGGGAGGAGGAAATAGTTTAAAAGATCCAAATGATCTACCAGTGAAAAATTTAACAGCAAATTCGCTTCCTTGATAGGCTTTCAGTTAGCTCCCGATATCTGCGGTCCTTCTTCAAAAATTCTGCTACCGGACCGGCGCAACTCTTACAATGTCAGCAGTCTTGTTTGCTCAAAGTACAGATCTCTCTTCTTCCCTAGACACTTCTCCTGTAGTTGGGCCAATAGAATACCAACTAGTGGGTCAAAACCAAGGGCAAGTGGGCCAAATGGCCCAACTATATATGTTAAAAAAAGGCCTGACGCATACATATATACATACATACATACTTACAGATATTTGTGAACTAAAAATTGTGCCCAAAAGTGAAACTTCTTTGCTTTCTGGCTGGGGTAAAAATGAAATTCAGAATTCTGGCATCATTGTTACCGGGCATTACGCGGTACTCTTTCTCTATTATAAGCACTTCTTGTACCAAATAATCTTAAAATGCAATAAATTAAGTAATAAATGCCTCTGTACACGATTTCTTTGAAGTTAAAATGAACATACTGTTAAAAAGTTGACCGGTATTTCACTATTTTAAAAATGTTAATTTGAAAAAACCCCGCAGAAAATAAGTTGGGTTTTTACTTTTTTTTCATACTTTATTACATCGATCGTAATAAGTTTGAAACTGCAGGAAACTACAGTTTAACAATGCTCTCTCACCTTATGTTTAAGTTACCGCGAGAATTGTAGTTTTCTCTATTCGCAGATCATAATCTGTTGCACAAAAAAAAAAAAAAATCAAAGATTAGTCGTTATTGATTTTAGCAATTTACCATATTGAGCTCAGAACTTTTGATGCCACGCCGTTAACTGACCGAGAGCATCTTTTCCAATTGCATAACGATATATTATGACACTGATATTTTGGGAACGGATAAATTTATTTTTCAGTGCTTATCTGTTGCTATATTAAGCAAACTTGTCACTTTGCGTTCGAACTAATTAATGCGATACTGGCCTGGCGTTCTAACTGGCAAGAGATATTCAAAGTTTAAACTTGTTCAACTTAAAGAAATAATTAGAGACGAGAGTAAAAAAGAAAAATGTAAAAACAAATTATACTGCATGTGTAAATAAATAACACTAAAAATATATATTAAAATGTACAGTGCATAAAATTATAGAATGGATAAAGTAATTAAATAAAAATATATTTATTTTTCTCTGGGGTTAACCCTGTTACCATGGCATTCAACGCTAATATACTTTATAATAATAATAATAATAATAATAATTATAATATGCTATAGATGAACCTAGCCTGCATAAGCTTAAGTCTCCAGCATATAGCGTACTGAGTTGAGTCCTTTTATTAAGAGAATGCACGTGCCTCAACCTAAGTCGTAGCTAAGTGCAGACTTTGGAGTGCAATGGAAAAGAATAATAAATGGATACTGACAATGATTATCTTTTTAATGCTAACCAAAGGATATTTTAATTGTTAAGTAACCATTTTAAGGTATCTTAACTATAACGTGATGTAGATTTTAATTATTATAATTATTATTATGAAAACAAATTTCCATTATCCTCATCACTGTTTCGCCGAGATCCATTCAATGTTGCAGTTTTAAAATCGATTAGGTTTTTACTGTGGTTCCATATTGTTTATATTTTGACAGTGGGCGGGGCTTAGTATGGTTGGTAAGGGACAAATATACACATGTATCGATAAATGTTTGAACTAACACTCAGTTTCAAGTGTAATTATTACTACTGGTCAATAGACTAAATAAAAAATAATCTCTCTCTCTCTCTCTCTCTCTCTCTCTCTCTCAAAATGAAAAAATTTATCGAACTAATACAAATTATTATTGATACAAATCCCCTGCCCTGATGGCATACTGCTAAAGACAGGATAATAACTCCCAGTAGGTGCACGACTATATGAAAAATTGATGACTTTCTTCAGAATTGGAAGCCACGAGTGACGGATTATGTTTCATAATTAATTCAATGCGAAGATTAATGAAGTATTTAATGTTTTCATTTTAAATAATAGTTAGGTATACCAATAACTTAATTTGTTCCATTCATTCAGCAAATAGTGGGGGGGGGGGGGTATTTCCTTTACTTTTATTTCCGTTGTTGAATATTGTGGTCATTCCATCTTTATGTACAAAATGTACTAGGCATTTCACGTAATGCCTATAAAAATTTCAGTTGCCTCTATGGTGTAGTAGTTAGTATAGCTGACTATGAATCCGTCGGCCCCAGGATCGAGACCCAGCTGTTCATCCTTCCACTCAATAAAATTGGTTGGTATATAAATAGGTACCCTGGGTAACCTAGTGGTTAAGACAGTGGGCTGCTGATTGGGAGGTCGTGAAAGCGAGTCCGGGCGAGGGGCGAGGACTTTGTAATTTCTGACCGCCAGCCACTCGTGGTTCGGATTCCACGTTAAACTGTAGGTCTAAGATGGAGTGACAAGCTTGACCTTCGTCAGAATGAACAAATCTGGCGGAAGCAAAACCAAGGTTATGTTTGTTATAACCTATGTAAGAAAAGTGATATACGCAAACTACTTCACGGACTGGAGTTGAATATTTCCGGAATTAATTAATATTTTATATGGGGCTACACTTTTGGTTCCCTCTGTAGATCCCTGCCCTGTAGAACACCTTTGTAACAGAAATAAACGTTCTGATGCCGCATAGCATATACAAAATGTAAACAAAGGCTGAGGAAAAATACAAAAAAGAGTCAGTTAACGCAGAACAGCTTTTCCATGAAGTGTTAAGGCACGTATTCGCTCAGAGGCAACGAGTTTGGTAACATGGCATGGTCAAGATTATGGCAAAGTTCAAGTTTAGAGCTGCCATTGATGGAGAAGATTTTCGTTTTCATAGATAATGATGAAGGCGCTCCCAAATCTGTTCAATAAGGTTCGTATGAATGCCTCCGCATGAGTGCCAAAGATACCAGCGGCAGGCTCGTGGCTTAGCGGGCGACACTTTTTCCTTATAAATGAGGCGAAGACACTGAGGTCGGGGGTTCGACTCCCGATGGTGCTGGTTAATAATAATTTGGGAGTTAACCTGGCCTGAACGCTGCGTCAGTTTTTTACTTTCCTGAATGAAATTATTATGGGTACCCAAGGAAGAATGTGAACCCCTTTTATCTCTGTATCTCGTGACGTTTTATAGAATGTGAGAAGCAATATAATCCTCTTGCAGTATATGTGCATTTCAATGCAAAACACCTTATTGGAGCAATAGAAGAAGTGGGTGATTCTCAACTAAAAATAAACGTGTATTCAACAGAATTAAGACGTCTCTCATTGAATAACAGCTAGGTCAATTTTTCCAGCGACTCAAAACGATGCACATATTATACCACTATAAAATCAGTGTTGAGCCGTGGACAACAGGAAGGGCTCCTGAAATTCTTTACAGACATTCTTCATATCCAATGTGAATTGATTGAATTAAGATGCCCCGAGAACGGGACAGACGTTGAAAATGGTATAAGTCTAGGTATCATGTTCTTTGATCCAATTTAATCTTCACTTTGTAATGTTGGCTGTGTGCACGCATTTCCTGTACATGCAAATAAATTCTGTTACATTGGAAGGTTGGCTCCTTACAGGACCATCGATTTTTACCAGCCTTGTGGGTGGATTGGACTCAGCTGGTGAGCAAAAGGTATCTGTGTTCGTTCTGTAGTCAATAATGTCTGTATGTTTTTCGCTTCTAGTTTATTTTTATGACAGAAATTTGAAGGTATGTTATAAACTGTCCCATTTATAAGCCCAAATTTTTTAACTATCAGCCTCTTACTTTAATCAAGGTCAAATTCTTCAGTCGTACACCCACTGGGAATTGGTTATATATCACGAGCACCAGCCGTACGAAACATCTTTTACGATTTACAGACTCTCGACGCACGACACGTTCTTGTCCGTAGCTCTGTATTGTGACCATAGAATTTGCGGATAAAACCGGTGGTTTCATTAAATATTATATGTGTCCAGTTTACTTTGGCAGGGTTCTTCAGATCATTTAGAATACGTACGACAGAGTTTATTCTCAAGATGTTCGACAACAGGAATGTTTGTTGATCACACTGTCGTAATTTAGCTAACAAACGAGTCACGCAACATTTAGGCAATCAGAGATCCATTTAATATTTCAAAATTCCAAACTTGTCACTCTTATATTTGAGCAAATTGGCTTTAAAGAATTTTCGTACAACCTAAATAAATAGAAGTGTTAATTCAAATACGTTTCATGACAACCCATTTTACCATGGAGACACGCAAACCAATTGCAACTACGCAGGATTTCTCAGAATAAGGTACCTCCCAACAATGCTAATCACTTCCTAAACTGAAAGGTATATATATATATATATATATATAGAGAGAGAGAGAGAGAGAGAGAGAGAGAGAATTCTTCGAGCTGAGCAATTCAACAGAAAAGTTTTTTCTCATTTGCATTTGCAATAACGTCAAAATATAGAAGAATGTCGTTACACATACACACACAACATTATATATAATCATGTGTGTGTGTGTGTGTAAAGACATTCTATAACAACATTTTAATGTTATTCTAGCGTCATATTTTATTTACATTCAAATGATTTTATGACGTTATTACGAATGCAAATGAGATAAAAACTTTTCTGTTAAATTGCTCAATTCGACAAATTACTTTTTAACAGTAAAATTTCTTTTAACAGATTTTGTAAGACGACTTCAAATCATTTTCGATTTAAAAATATTTTTGCCTCCCGTTTCACATCTTATTTGCATCAAGTCAAAAATGAGGAAACTTAATTTTTAAGTTTCAGGATAATGTGGTCACACACACACACACACACACACACACACACACACACAAGTAGGCGCGAACTCATTCATAAATGATTGGCATATATTAATATTTAGATGAGTTATACTCGTTCATTTTTCATGACAAGTTGTTTGGCATAAAATTCCCACCTGAGTTCGTTTAAAGGTGTAGATTCACTTCATACAGGGAAATAAAGTGTGTCAAGAATGAAGGTGTTCACAAAACACACTCGTTCATAGTTTATTTTTATAATAGGTAATTAAATATTATGTAATAATGTTTTCATGTACCACTAATTAATTTGTTACGTGTATTAAAGGATTTATTAATTGAAATAGATTCTGTACTTAGATGATTGGTTCAATTTGGTTGTTCCATTTTACGTAACCATGGAAGGGTCGCTCATACGGACGGTAACCCCGCAAGCGGGGGAAAATAAGACTCCATTATTTGGAGGCTATAGTTAGTTTGGGGGGTTTAGTTTTCTTCGTAACGGCAAAAAGGTCACGTGACCACGGAACGCGTCTACGGCTTTACGTAGAATCCGAACCACGGGTCGCTCCATTATCCGAAAACAGTCCCCCATCCAACTACTGAACATACTCAACGTCGCTTAACTTCGTTGATCTAACGGGAAATGGCGTTGCAATGTGGTCACGACGTAACCCATTTGGAGAACACGCATGTTCGAACCAAATAAATTATGGACGGCGTTTTTTTTTACTTTTTTCCCACTTCTCATTACTGAGACTGGATTCATGGCTCATTTTCCTACTTCCTGTTTCCTGAAACTTCCTGCCTAGTATTATATAATAATTTTAGTATTCATTTTCAAAGCACGGATGTATCGCCCAATATTGCATCACGCATTTTATCTATGAACGACTATCTTGATTTTTGTATTTTAAAGACAAACCCTGATGATAATTACTTAATTACTTTTGGAACAAAGATTACAGGAAACGCGATGAATTCTTTAATTACACCGCTTAAAGTATGTTAACACACTTAAATTCTTAATTTTGGGAACGAAACAAACCTTGAAAAACTTTTACGAAAGATTAAAAGGAAAAAAGTCTTTAATTATAAGTGCAAATTACTCAAGAGTCTTTCAAAGCTTGTTTACAGTCAGAAGATTTACGTATAAAATCTAAAGTTCTGTTCATAAATTCTTAACCCCTTTGTGCATTAGGGTTACTTATATTGAGTTTATTTTTGGCTGACGCCAGACGATTTTAATGAATCTACGGGGAGACCTCAATGCAAAAATTGGTTGCAGGGACGGAAGGCCATGAAAAGTAAAGTATAGAACTATGGAGATAGGGGGAGAACAGAGAGTAACTCCTTCCTTCTTCAAATTTATCTATAATGAAGAGCAATATGAACAAACATTGATAGGTGAGTTTATTTTCTATATTAACCAAACTAAGCTAATCTAACCTACCTTAATAATTTCAATTATTTATATATACCTTGGTTACCTTGGTTTTGCTTCCGCCCGAATTGTTCATTCTGACGAAGGTCAACCTTTTCACTCCACCTACAGTTTAACTTGGAATCCGACCCACGACCCACCGCGGGAGGTCAGAAATTACAAAGTCCTCGCCCGGACTCGATCTCACGACCTCCCGATCACGAGTCCAGCGTCTCATTCACTAGGCTACCCATTTTTCTACCAACCAATTTTTATTGTATGGAACAGTTGGGTTTGCTGCGCGCCCTGCCATCGCCGGGTCTCGATCCCGGGGCCGGTGGATTCATAATCAGTGATACTAACCACTACACCACCGAGACACATAAATATATATATATATATATATATATATATATATATATATATACACACACATATACACACAGTATATATAGAGGGTGTCCGAGAATTATCTGAACAAGTTTTGGCTGTTATTAAAAGTCAACCATGAAGTGTAGAAATTCCAGTGTTGTCCCATTTTACAGAGAATCTCATTAAGTTTTTTCTGATACCAAGTTTTGACAAGTTTTTTAGAAATTCCAGTGTGTCCGAACATTATCTGTACAATTTCATCTTTTAATAAAATTCTTGATAACACACGTAAAATTCTTAAACAAGATTATTTAGAATCTGTATTTTCAAAAGTTTTTTATTAAAGTAACGTTACAAACATTCGATATGTGCACCATCAGTGATTCGCAAAACATCCAATCGATAATTAATCCAAATGTTGCCATGTACGCTGCAGCATATCCACATCAATTCGCTCAATAGCAGCTGTGATTCTTGCTTTTAAATCATCAATGTCTGTCACCCGCGTACAAAAAAGAAAAAAACTTGTCAAAACTTGTTATCAGAAAAAACTTAATGAGTTTCTCTGTAAAATGGGACAACACTGGAATTTCTACACTTCATGGTTGACTTTTAATAACAGCCAAAGATTGTACAGATAATTCTCGGACACCCGGTATATATATATATATATATATATATATATATATATATATATATATATATATATATATATAAGTAGTAATTTATAGAGTGAAATAAACCTGTTACGTAATTAAAACCTGATCTATTATCATCATTGTTAGAAGATAAAATTTAATTAATTTTTTTATAGGGAACAAGAGATCTGTTAAGATAACGCACAACTACTAAAATTTAAATAATTTCTGTATTGAAAACACTGCAAAAAAAACCTTAGTGCTAATCCTATATTTCTAAACATGATAAAACATGTAAAAATGCCTCGAAGAAACTCTCAAAGAATAATTAGGATCAGTATGCTTTCACAGCTTAAATGTAAAGAAATATAAAAATACAAAGTTGATGAAAACGCAGCCAAGTCTCATTATTTATTACAATCAGAGAGAAATACGAGTATGTAGCTAGATAGATAGATAGATACTGTTATCAGTGTAACAGCGAAGCACGCATGTATACTGTATATTAACTTATATCTCTCATATTTTAACTAATATGTATTTTTAATTGATTATTCTGAAAGTACGGTTAAATCTTGTAACAATAAAGTTATTTATGAAGAAATTCAATTGTTAACTATTGAGATTATATCGGTAGTACTGCATACGCTAGCGATATTGAAATTTGAATTCGAACAATTTCCGCGCCTTCGATCAATAAAGCAAGCCAAATGGAGCTGCCAGAGTTACGATGATTTTAACTGTGATGAATGATTATTTTCATACACGAACGCCAATGTTTTTATGTTCATAATTTAGTTGTTATTAAGTTCATTTTAATTATTCTTACTGTAGTAGAAAATGGATGAAATGACTGTAGTTTATTTCAGTATAATTTTTAAGGAAAAGGGCCTACACAGCTAAAAAACTTATGCAAGTGTTGTTAACTGCTGTAGGTCAGTGACTCAGAGAGAGCCAGTTCTGCTCTGCCTTGCTTGGCACTGTCATTGCCCTCCATTTACCGGGTCGTTTTAGGCAATAATATTTTAGTGTTCACAATTTTTTGTTAGTTAATTTTAATTAGTGTACGTTGTTATGAATGTAGAAAATTGTAGATAACATAATAATTAAGGAATACGCACCGCATATCCTAGAAATAGGCCTTTAGGCCTTAGTTTTGTGTTATAAAAAATTGGAATAAAGCTTAGATTTATATAATAACTTAGGTAAGATTGTTGTCTAACTTACCTTTGGTCTTCAGTAGCCCATTCGCAACTCCACTTAACTGAATTTAGCTTATCAAATAAATTTAGGATGTTGTCTTGAGTGGTTTAGGCTACACTGAAATTGATGATGTGTAAAACTTTTAACTTAGGCTAGATGTTTTGCTTTTCCTGTTATTTTACGAGAATTTTGTAGGCTAGGTCTAGACCTAGACCTAAAATTATAATAATAATAATAAGTTTGGCATCCGAACTTGGTGAAACCCAATGGAAATTTGGATTTTCTTTGAACATTTAAAAACTTATAGGCTAATTTTAGTTGGTGTAGCTAATGGAATACCGTGGGCCTGATAAGGTGAGTTAAATACGAAATTTGTTGCTTAACAGGGGGTCTAAGCCTACATCCAGGATAGTCTAACATGATAAAGTGTATTTATGTAAGGTCTTAATATGGTCAAAATTTAGGGTTCAACCGCTTATGTAATTTTTAAGTCCAATCATATTTTGTATCGTTGTGTTTATGGACTACACCCAGTTCACTGAGTTCAGAATGTAGGCCTATTAAATCAGCCAATTTGGGGCCTTGTGTGAAGCATAGGGTATACATTTTCTTATGTCAACATTTGGCTTTAAGAATAAATTAAGAAAATGTGATAAAAATTAACTAGCCTAGGCTATAGACACATTTCAGTGAATCACTAGGCCCTAAATATTTTATTACTAGGCTTAGTTATAAATATTTATTTTTATGCGAATGTAATATGGCTTGGAATTTTATTAATAACTTGATATTACGGTTTAATGGGCCTACTAATATTATTGTAGTTTGTGTAGGGTCTACTTAATTACCTAAGAATACTCCGTACGAAAGAAAGATAGTCAAATTATTTTTATCATTCATTATCTTTACCAGAACAGGAAACAAGAAAGATATTAATAGTCTCGAATATTCTCTGTTTTTCTTCTCGCATCTGAGCATATCTCCCTGAAATTACACATTACAGCTGCCATTGTAATTTATGTAAAAAACAGCACTTTACTGAATTTACGTTTATAGGTAAATTATGTAAAACGAATAATGTAGTTTTTATTAAAAAAGCAACAGCATCAAAGTAAGAACAAGTAATTTCAACATTACAGAATACAGTAAATTATTTAATACCTACAACAGTGTTTCTTTTCATCAAAAGCTTAATTGCATTCAGAAGTAAAATTATTATTGCCACGTTTGTGAAGGTTTGTTTGCCTACTGAGTAGGCGCTATATATATATATATATATATATATATATATATATATATATATATATATATTTGTAAATATGAACTGTCATTTCCTATCCCACATGTTAAAAACTTACG
Source organism: Bathynomus jamesi (assembly GCA_023014485.1). Classification (NCBI taxonomy): domain Eukaryota; kingdom Metazoa; phylum Arthropoda; class Malacostraca; order Isopoda; family Cirolanidae; genus Bathynomus; species Bathynomus jamesi. Next base: position 727,531 of record JAJOZX010000138.1, on the reverse strand, counting down.
TAATACGGTACCGGTACTTATAAAACTTTTAAAAAGTCTACTTCTGTAACGTGAATAATTTGCCTATATTAAAGGTAATTTTTAAATACAGTATATATATAAAATAAATATTTTTAGTATGAAAAGTAATAACTAAATCTTGTTCAGATATCGTATATTGGCTAATAAATATTTGATACGGTCTCTTGAAAATCCAAGGCCACATTGAATTTGTTTCCTGCTCTAGGCAGTTTGCCTCCATGATTGAATGGTAGTGTGGACTATACAGATATGATCGTAGCTTAGGCTTTATTTCCACTGTATAAGGTATACAGTAAATCGTCATAACTTGCCCCAAAAATAACGTAAAGAGCCGGTGTTTCTAAGTCAGTTTAAGTTAATTTGCCAATAGGCCAAAGGCGTATGCATTTTTCACTCGACCTATTAGTGAGCCTATTATTATAGGCCCTGTGGCCCATTTTCTCTGTAAGTATGATTAAATATTAATGATAATCATTTATGGAGTAGTGCTCTGTCTTTTAATTAAAATTACTTCATGCATGCTGGCGAAATGTTTCCCTTGAAACCCTAACTGAGAAGAATGACATGAGAAACTATAATTAAGTATTTTCATTCTTCCCGAAGGATTTCAAACGATAGATTGAATCATTAATGCTCTTACATTACGATTAATGCTTTAACTTGAAGGAGTCCAAATTTCTAAAATCTTCGAGCTCACCCAGTATGTATTTCAGCAGGTAATTATATAGCAATTGTAATAACTTATAATGATAGAGAATTTTATATATTTAAACCTTTGCTCAGTAAATAAATGTTTTAAAATAATAATAATAATAATAATAATAATAATTAATAATGCTATTTTTAGCATGTTTTAAAGGGCCTACAGTCAGTCGCATGCTTCTACCTGAGCGTGAGAGGCTCTCGCTATTTTGGGGGCGTGCAAAATTACTTCTCAGTGCCATTAAAGCTGACCTTGGAGTCGATAACCATGCCCTCTAACCCATTTGCTACGGTATATATGAAATATATCATTATAGCGAGTATGTATTTTTGTAAAATCAAACGCATTAATATTATAGTCTGAGGTTTGTCACGTATTGATGATAATAATCGACTTTCGATATGAATTTTGAATGTGTACGCGTATAACTTCGTTTTGGCAGTTTTTGTTTATTGAGAAGGAATTACAGTACATATCCAGTAATAAATGCTGAAGACGTAAAAATTGTAAGTAGAGTTTATGGTCATAGATAGGATGATGAATTCATTGATCGCTGTGAGGCGTTTCATAGTGTTTGCTTTCTATGAAATACTAGACGAAGGATCTCGTGAGCAAAACGGAATGGTATACACACCACCGAAACTTTTACGTAAAATGCGCATTACTTAATCTTTAATTTAATAACAGTAATTGAGATTCTTTAGTCTTCTTCGTAACTGCGAAGGTCGCTTGATGGCGGGGACTTATTACGGCTTTACGCGGGATCCGGACCACGGGTCGCTACATCATCCGAACGCGGAGGAGGACGGCCAATCAACCAACTATGAACGGACACAACGTTGCTTAACCTCGCTGATGTAACGTGAAGCGGTGTTGCGACCCGGCCAATGCCCTCTTAAATTAAAATTTTAACTAGCCCCGTCACTCTAGACGCGCGAGTAGGATATTAGGATAGGTTTTTTAAAATAGAGGGGACGTTGTTAATGAAAATTCGAGGGAAAAATGTAGCCATGGTAGAAACTGACTCTTCATGTAAATGAATATCTGAGGTCTTTAAGAGAAACGGTTGCGAAGAGAGAAAATGGCATCTTACTTCCACGAGACGAAGTAGGCTTATTTATCCCTCTTAATGGCCAGCACCAAATCTAAATTCTCCCAATTTAGATAAATGTCGATCGGGAAAATACCGTACGACCTTTCTTTAAAAATACGCGGCAGCTTCACCAATAGCTAAGAGGTTAGGAGTTATAAATAAAAAGGGCCTAATTATTTTGGGGAATTTTTACCTACCAGATCACGATTACTTCCGTCCCTCATTTTTATCAGACAGAACGATGAAAAAGTTCAGTGAAAATTATTTTCGTATAATTACGTCAGAATGTGATAACAATATTTTTTACTAACAACCTTCGATGTGGAATTACAGGTTTTCTTTAATGGATTGAGGAATTCGCGTAGCCGAAGCCGAAATATTTGTATTATTTTTATTATTTGTGTTGTTAGTATTTAAGTAGGCCTAAGCGTAACTGAAGCAAGAGAACCGCGATGAAGGGTAATAGGCCTAATTGCGGTATTTATGGGGCTTCTCTTTCAATGCCATTTAATACACCCTATATTGCTAATAAAGGTTATTCAATGATAGATCGGAGCTTAAGGCTAGAGCAGCACTTCACGCGATCCGATCCTTGCTGCGTGAAAAGTTCGAAATCGGATCGAACGTGTATTTGAACTTAGCCTCATAACCTACCTACTGCACTCTTGCGTATTCATCAGTTTGGGTTTATTTATTTATCTACTTTTGATTAGTTAAAAACTTAATATTTGGATGTGTTCAGCATTCACGCGTATCTGCCAAATCATAGTAAAATGAGGCGGCTACCATTGGCCATTTACTTTCCTATGTTAAGTTTTATTTCTTGGTTTGAAGCATTATTCAACGATTTCAGGTACATTTCTTGGTTTGAAGCATTATTCAACGATTTCAGGTACATTTCTTGGTCGGAGTATGTTAAACGTGTCAAACTTAGCCAAGTAGTACCATACCGTATTAGTAAAGCTCAACGAGACTAAAGGATTCTTTCTATACATACCTTCACTCAGTCTCCTTCAGGGCTAGTTTAATGGCTATTTGAACCTTCCGTGACTGCCAACATGGATTTTCTCCAATGTTACTGTTACTTTACATTTTCCATATCGACTAAAAGCTACTTGGAAAAAATCATTTAATTAATTACCCCCGCACGCACGCAGCTGCCTGCTCCGGCCAGATTATTCGCCAAATTTTCGAAGCGAGAAGGTGGTCTGATAACTATAACTGAAGTAGGCTTCAGTTGTGAAATTGAAAATATTGTCTGTAAAAGTAAGGAGAAATATCAAAGATTTTGGAAGTTGTTCAGAAATAAAAGTCAAGAAGTTTTTAGAGAAGATTACTGTGTTTGTTCAGCAAAAGTTGGAGGAGATTGCGATTTTTTTTTTTTTTCCGTCCTCGGGAACTGTCACTGCATGTCTGTCAAGTTTGAGTGGAATTTTTAAACTCAGAAATTTTTGCCAATATTCATGACAGCAAAAATAAATTTTAATCAGTGGGTATTCCTTCAGAGGCGCCTTTATTTAGCATTTACTTATTGAAAGGACTTAAAGTTTGTGGTAAAATTTATGCCCAATTTTGTTAATAATCAAAAGAGCAGAAAATAGTATAATTATTATTTGCGGCATCCTATCAGCACACACATATAAATATATTAAAGTGGCTCTTAAAATTCAACTTCTGAATTTCTTCACTCGGAATCCTGGTTTTTGTTCCTTTCTTATAGAAACTACATCTTGCAGAGTTGGGGAAAATTCCAAAATTATTCTGAGGTTGCGCAGAATGGTTTAAATTTAACCCTATGTTCCCAGAGGGGAGTGACATCAGGTGTATTATCGTCCAGCGTCCAGTTCTACCCCTCCACTGGAGTGAGTACTAGCCTCAACGGAGGGAATGTCATGGTCGCAAACTACTTATTGTCGCCAGGTTGAACTTTCAAGACCCTCTACCAGCGTTCCTTTCCTTATATCCGGGAACCTCCGCCGGTGGTCCTCTACGACTTTTTAGCAGTTACTGCTTCTGCTCCTCGCTCTTGGTGATGGAGGTGCTGTAGTCTTGGATCAGAGCGACTCCGCGCTCTGCCAAGTCGTTGACCACCTTTAGGCTTCTAACAACTCCAAGAGCCTGAAGCTCTGGCCAGGTCTCCGGATTCGCAGCACCCAGAATGGTGAACAGTTGCCGCGAGTTGGCCGTTACGAATGACGGCAGATCCTTCCCCTCCACTTTCTCCACCCGGATCCTGTGTGGATCGTCGGCTCCTTTACTGTCGAGGGCAGCGATCATCTTTTTCCTGGTTTCCACCGTCAAGCGTTCCTCGAAGAATGCGAGCCCCACCATCTACTAGCTCAGGTACCGCAAGTGGCTCCCAAAAGCAGCGCTGGCAGACTTGGCGACAGCAGCGTTTGAGTATTTCTTAATGGCCTGGAGGAGGTTTAGATCATTTGCAGGAGCCGTGGTGTTCAAGAGGAGATTGAAACCAGGCCTTCAAATAAACCTTAGTGATGAAGACCGTGAATTCTCTCAGTGCTGTTTCTTCACGCGCGGTCAAGCGAAACTGTGGCTGAAAGAGGAAGATCTTGATCGCATAAATTAGCTTGGCCATTCAGCGAGCACGACGTAGAACCCCTGGCCGCATGATCCCAATTTTGTTGGAATCAATCGCTTAAATATAGCGATGTCTGGCCCTATTGAGGGCCCGAAGAGGCTGACAAAGACCTTAGCCATGATTTCCAGCATGTGGTGGTAACAGACCGCATACAGGAGACCCTTCTCCAGCTTCCTCTCATCGGGACGCATGCACCTCTCTGTCTGGTGTTGCTGGCGGTGGTGTCGAAGGCCTTCGCTCTGATCTAGTCAGTTAGGTTCCAATCTTCGATAGCTGTTACGACGGCCAATGCCATGCTTCTACGGTTTCAGATGGGAATTTTGTCACTGCAAGGGACTTAGAAACGTCCTGACCAGACATCACCACAGACAGATGGTCGACGTTTTTTTCCTTCTGATGTCAGGCTGCATCTTCTCGTCCCGGTGGACCACAAGTGGAGACTCCTGATCGAAGCATTCTTTGATGTTGCTCGCAATTTGCTCTCGGTGGTTTCTGGGAGCGGTCCGACTGGTGGGTATTGGGCAAGGACTTCACGTCATGACCCCAGGCCCTTTGCGGTGGCTACCACGAGGTAGGATGCGAATAAATCGTTGATTTTCGTTCGGTGCAAAGCTTGCGCTAATTCCGGTGTCAGTATATTCGCATGCTAGGATCTATTCGGTGGCAATGAAGTTGCGGCGTGTGAGCAGCCTCCACCCGGGTAGCTGTCTCCCTCGCACTGTTGCTGCTGCTTCTTGATTCGAGGGTTGCCATCTCGCTCCGTTCTTACGACTCGGCTTCGTGGGTTCGCTTCCGCCTGATGTATTTTTGTTTTCGTTGAGTTTATTTATTCTTCTTGATGGGCAACTTCACATCGACACCGGGCATATGGCTTCTCCCGCCTTTCCCACTCTGTGCTAGGAGGAATTGTTGGTACCCTTCGATCTTATTGAGGCTCGATACGAAGGTGGCCTCGTTTGCGGTTTGAGTGGCGGATCGGCGGGACTTACTTTTCTTGAGTGCTTGGCTCTCGGAGTGGAGCTTCAGAAGACGCTTTTCGAGGTCATGCTGATGGGCGGTGGGGATTTGGGCTTTCTTTCAGAGACCCATAGCGGTTTTCAAGATTGCCTTGGCACTCTCATTCGGGGGAAGTTTCTCTTCTGAGTGGTAGAGAAAGAAGAGTACCAAAACTTGCTTCCTCGAAAGAAGTTTATTTCCCACGATCTGGGATGATGTCGAACCAGTCAACCAAGTGTCTTTCTTGGAACGCGTATTAGCACTGACACTATCCATGATTGGGCTAAACCTGTGAAAGAGATCGAATAAAAACTGATATTTACACGTTCAAGGATAATTGGACGGTGCAGATAGTCAAGTTCGTTGCTTGGGGCTAAGTCTATGAATTTCAGAAGTATGGCAGTTTAATACTACAAAAACTCTGCCAAACTTACGATGCAAAGCATTAGAGTTTACTCATGGTGAGTCATGGACCCCTTTTAGATATATCTCATTGAAAAATACTTATCACAAACTTCACATTACAAGGTGAAAAAGGAAGAAGCACTAGTTGTTAGCATTGTTCTCATTATACGTGTAATGGGGGAAATTTCAATCCCTCTGCGCAACCCCTAAACACTCGTCGATTTTTATGAAAAGTGAATCACTGCGGTTTCTAGGGATATGTAACGAAATGCAGGCTTCCGAGTTAAAAAAACATCGAAATTTTAATTTTGTCATCCCAATAACTGCTGACCACACACACACACACACACACACACACACACACACACACACACGTCCAACGCGGGGATTAGGTTCCTCGAGAACGGCGCGTTAGGTAAATTCGCGTTGGACAAACTTAATACAGTACCTTATGGGATAAATGGGAATTCGTGAACGCGGCCGCGTAAAGTCTCCCATTAATACTTAGATACGTAGATTTTTTTATTCACACAAATGAATATCCCTACCTATATTGTATATGAAATAAGAACATAATAAAATCATAAACATAATGCTATTTACATATGATAAATAAAAATATATTAAATGAAAATAGCACGTATCTTTTCTTCACTCTTTCCGATGGTGCGTATGGTAGACTCATTCACTTGATACTCGCGGCCAAGTAATGTTATGCTCATACCACCACGCAACTTATCTAGAATTTTTATTTTTTCGGCTAATGTCATAACCTTACGACTTTTCTTCTCTTCACTATCACTCGCAGATGCGTTACGTTTTGGTGCCATACTGCTGTCTAAGGGTAATAGCAAAACAACGGCAAAATACGACGAAAACAATCCAACACAACTTCACTGAACTTAACGCGTTAGCGGGACTGAGACAAAGGGTGATGCGAGGGGTGACGCGAGAGGGAAAGAGATGCGAGAGTGTTGGTGAGTGTAGGAGAAAACACTAGATCGCGCATTGGCACGCGTACAGTACTACTGCATTAGAGCGTGTTTGGCGGACGGTGTATAATCAAATTTTCCGCTTTCGACAAATAATTGTTCGCATTTATTTTTCCGTGTATAAGCAAATTCGCGCTGGACAAACGCGTTGGACGAGGGTTTACTATATATATAATGAATAAAACCACGAAGGAAAGGAAACACAGAATGGTGCTCAAGCGCTTTCGTCTAATGACATCCTCAGGAACACTGAGTGTTCCTGAGGATGTCATTAGACGAAAGCGCTTCATCATAAATATTTTTCACGTTACTTTCGTGAAATAATTTTCATATATATATATATATATATATAAAAGTCTGATGATATCTGTGTAGTCATTTTATGGCCTATTCTGTTATTCTGTCTGAAATTTAATTGGAGTCAAGAGAATTTGATAAAATCAAAATAAATGTGCTGAGAGCCATCCATCAAGTTCACTCATTCGTAGCTAGACATGCAACAACTTAAAATAAAAGAAGTTCGAATGCACCTTCATGACTTATGTATTTATTTACATAATTTCTAGAAATAGTCTTCGGTCCCAGTATGTACTATAACAAAGATTGTTTTAGTAATTAATCACCAGTGTTCCTTCAGTTTAGAATGTTAGGTTGCATTTTAACACAAACCCTAACCAAAATAAATTGAGGGAGCATTATTAGCATTACTAAATAATTTCGAAACGTTTGTTTTTATGGGTATGATTCGTGTTTAGGGTAAAGAAAGGAAAGGTGTGCGTCAAAAGAATTTGAAAATGATTCCCACAGTTGGTGCTCGTGAGATACCACCATTCATCCATAATGGCGATTGAACAGGTATTGTGGTTATGGTGAAAAATCCTACGCTTCTATATGCAACAACAGTTTATAACGCCTTGTTACAACGAACAGCGCAACATTATTTGCCTAAAATGTGATGCATTGATCTTGTGACTACAATGTTTGTGAAGGTTAACAGAAGCAAAAATTATATAAATACTTATGGCATTTTGGAGGCCTGTTTTGTTCTGGGTCAATTCTCATTAATGTCGAATGAATGAATGATAATGGGTATGGAGAATGGCTAGTCCCTAATCAAGCATTTCAGGAATTCTGTTTGAATTCCGCCCATATTTAATGGTGTGTGCTTGAATTTGGGATACCGGAAGGATTGACCTGTTGGACCATTCAATTATTACGTAACACTCGACGTGGGCAAGGGGTGTCATGGGATGTGTTACACTTTGTTAGCAATCGGGAGGGGGTATAGCTGAGTGTTATGTAATATAATCAACAGTTTCAATGGAAATAAAACTCTGATATGCTCATGCAATTTAATCAGAAGCATGTCACATCTGTATGTCTTACTATACTGAACAATCTATATATAATATGTATACTTTACATATACACATGTAGTTCATACTTTCTCCCACACAGGGGCAGTGGGCACGTGTTGTTACTGAAATTACAGGTGTTCCACCTTCAACACAGGTGGTGCAGACAACCTTTGGCGTCTTGCAACCAAGCGAGCTGGGGTGCGGTAATCTTCTGCACAGTGGTGGATGTTGATATTTTGTATTACAAAATATCGGTAGGCCTAGTTGGATTACACAGTTTCTCTTGAGTAAGCTACTAACCAACCATAAATTGTCAAAGAACTTTAAAATTTCAGTTGTTATATATGTTATCCTATTTCGTTTTTAGATAACTGTCTTAAGAAAGCCAAGAATAGGTATTATAATAATGTAATTGTAAAGGAATTTCAGCGTAAAAATATCCTTAGCCTACCTTACCATGTTAATTTTCAATACCTTCCAACTGTACTTAAAGCAATTGGCATTAATGTAATCTTTACGTATAATAATATTGTTAAATCACGCCTAATAAAGAATAGCCCTGATAATGTTGTTGGTTGTGTGTATTCGATCGGATGTACACAATGTAACTCATATATAGGCCAAACCGGTAAAACGTTAGATATTAGGGTAAAACAGCATAAATATGCTTGTAGAACAGCTAATAATTCCAATGCTTTATTTAACCATATGTATAGATGTAACCATAGCATCAAGTGGGATAGTTCTAAAGCGCTTGTTAAAAACAGAGATATAATAGAAAGAAATATCCTAGAATGTGCATTTATTCATTTTAAAAACAATTTCAATAACAGTACGGGGACGTATAAAATTGACGATATCATGTTAAAATTTCTTTTGCCTCTCATTAACCCTTGTTAAGTATGTGCTAATTGTTTTGTTTTTCCTGTACGTTGTATATATTTATGGGCATCTCGCCTTTTATCTTCATTCCCTGACGAGGTGTAGCTTTGAATACACGAAAGGCCTTGGAATCGTTTTTCTTTTTCCTTGTGGGTTTGCAGCATTCATTCGTTTCACGTGTTTTATGGTGAAATTCATCCCATATATATATATATATATATATATATGAAAATTATTTCACGAAAGTAACACGTGAAAAATATTTATGATGAATAAAACCACGAAGGAAAGGAAACACAAAATGGTGCTCAAGCGCTTTCGTCTAATGACATCCTCAGGAACACTGAAGTACATAAAAGGGTAACAGCCTATATATAGTTTTCCTGCCCATTGTGACGGTTACACGTGTTTCGTTGGAAAGTCCGAATAAAAGTGATATTACAATAAAAATCCTGCAGTTAGTCCTTTTTAAGTAGTGCCAATTTTTGAGTGAATATTCAGTGAACACAGTCGTATGCCTATTTAAGTGGTGAAATAGCGGCGTTTGTTGAAATAAAGCAACTTAATCTATGCAATCTATTCGAGTGTTTTCTCTCGAGGAAATCTAACTGCCTATCGAAAGGCAATATCCCTCCGTTATCCCTCGCGGTACACTCCAGGGCACCAATCAGTGAGAACCTACAGCGTGCCACATCCTCCATCCCCCACCCCACGGAATAACGGAAAACTTTCCCTCCCTCAGTTCTAAAGTCGAGTCAAATACCTTACTTAATAAATTACCATTTCAAGTTTATTTCGAGCACAATCATTTACATACCATTAGAAACATGGCAATGGTAAATCAATCCATACAACCCTGTGGATACTGTTAAAAAGAAACAGATGAATCAAAGTCGATTCGCTGCGATCTTTGCCAGACCTTAGTCGAATTTCAATGCCTAAAATGGAGCGACGAAGAAATCTCTTATAACGCGCTAAACAAGTGAACGGAATCAAGTTCTACAAAAGCTGCATAATCGAAATAAACTCGTTTACAGTTTTTAAAGCAGAACGAGACTATGAGGAAAAGGCAAAAGAGAAGTTTATGAATAGTGAACAGAGAAAAGAAATAAAAGGAACGAAGATGAGAGGAAACTGCGAAAAACGAACAGGAAACGAAAACAGAAAAAGCAGAAATAATAAATAAAAGAAGCACAAAGAGGCACAAAATCAAATCCAAAGTTTTCAAACAAAGGGCAGCAATAAGAAAAAACAAGTAGACAATAAAGAAACCATATTGAAACCACCAAAAACAAAGGCCCCAAGTAAAAATGGGGAAGAAAATATATGTAAATACTATGTGAAAAGGAATATGCAGATATAAGGGAGGAGAATGTATTTACGAACACCCTCCTGTGTGCAACTACTTCTACAATAATGGTCACTGCAAATTTGGTGGAAAATGCAAATTCTACCATCCGGACATTTGCAAGACCTACAGTGAGACGTAAAGGTGGCTGTGCTATCTATATACAGGAGAGGCATATGACAGAAATGACAATAAGTAAATCCAACAGTTTCGTGGAAACCCTTGCAGTGAAAATAGAGAAGCTAAGCGTGGTACTGATAGTCATTTATAGACCTCCAAACTCTCCAAATGAAAAATTTTCGGATGCCATTGATGATATCAGAACACTAATAAAGTCCGTAAACTCTCTATCCCCTAATATAATACTCTGCGGCGATTTTAATTTCCCATTTATAAAATACAAAAAGATGAGTAGAAATATATTTATACAGCATGATAAGGGGGCACAAGAGGGCCAGGAGCAAGCAAAAATGCGGATGGCTCTCATAAACGAGTTTATGCTGACACAGGAGATAACAGAAAATACCAGGAAAAATAACTGCCTAGATCTGGTATTCACAAATAACACGAACTTGATTGCCGATATAAAAATAACTCCAACTGTTATCTCAGATCACAATATAATCGAGTTATCAACAAATATGGCGATAACTTTAAAAGACAATACACATACGGAAGGAAGAAGCAAATTTGGGGCTTTTAACTTAAACTCCAAGACCATAAATTGGGAAGAAATCAGATCACACAAATACCTCTAAAACTGGACTAGAATACCTCTAAAACCAGTGACCCTTTTATCCAGGGCTGTGGAGTCGGTGATAAAATTTGCCGACTCCAACTCCGACTCCAAAAATTTTAACATTCCGACTCCAGAAATCTGACTTGTATAATTACGACTCCGACTCCGACTCCGATGGAATGTTAAGGCCAACTTGATTACGATTAGCTTTATTAGGCCAATGGAGATTCATAAACAAGGCATTTCGTCACCACCACATGACTCATCAGGTTACTTAGTGGCTGTAACTATGCCTTAATGGCTTTTTTCCTCTTTATTCAAAAATTACAATAAATCCCAAAATACAAACTGATTGAAGCTTAAACAAAATAAGATTATTATTGGTTTAGCAAATTAATAAGATGTTTTTGTATTATTATAAACAACCGTAACAAAATGTACTAACCTAAACTGAATTTGTTCTTAAAAAAAGGATCGCTTCCATTAAATCTTCTTTCAGTGATGCTCTTAAGTCAGAGCGGATGATTTTAAGGGCTGAAAATAAGCGTTCTACACTAATTTGAGTAGGTGGCAAGGCCGTAACAGTCATAGAAGCATCTTGGACAATTTTGGGGTATTTAGCAATTGCTTCTTTCACAGTCAACTTTGATGAACGATCAATCTTTTCCACCTCCAGTGATTTATAGAAATTGATTTTGAATTTATCCAATGCACTCTGGGGGTGTTCCTCCTGTTCCAATTCCAATCGCCTTCGCTTTGATCGTTCTTGTCTGTCCAGATGTTTTTCAAAATCTAATTCTTCATCAGAGCCTGAATTTGATGACGACGACGAAATCGTATGACTGCCATGAAGTGGCCCAACTACTGCCTCGGATTCATCATGACCATGATCTCGTAGACCTTCAATATGTATGGCTACATCACATAAGGCAGCTTTGGCTCTGATTTGCTGCGCTTCTGTTAATGTCACTCTGTACATGGCATCAACATATATAGCAGCCAAAAGAATATCATTGTCTAGCAGAAGCTTTTCTCTCTGTATCATCGAATTCCTTATATCATCGGCTAGTATGCCACCAGTTTGAGAAAGACGGAAAATAAGCGTCTTCCACTCCTTATAGAATAAGCCAGGAGTCAAATCATCTGATTGCAATTTTTTTGTCACGTTATAAGGATGGCGAAGTAAGCCCTCGAGTTGTTTTACCTGATCCCACTGAGCCTCAGTCATGATGACATCCGGGGAGGCCATGTCGCTAAGGAAAGGTTTTATTTCAAGAATCCGTTGAATCATCATGTATGTGCTGCTCCACCGAGTCGCTTGGTCCAAAATTGCTCCTTTGCCAGCTCGTCGCTTCAAAATAGAGTCTAGTTTTGGCGTTCTAGCTGCCACAGCAACTTTTCGTATTCTTCCAATGAGATTAGCTGCATGTTGTCCTTTCAAGCCATCGCGTATTGCCAACTGCAGTGTGGACACTGCAGCGCATATGATGGATTTTGGATATTCTTGCTGCAGTATCCACAAATGAATCTAATGTATCGTGACTATCATGATCATCAATCACCATTACTTGTTCATTATCTTCAGAATAATCATCAACATAATCATCACTGTCTTCTGAATCTTCCACAACTTCTTTTTTGTCAAATTTTTCAAGTGTTTTCACCATGTTGGAAGCATTGTCCGTTACAATTGACAATACCTGGTCCTTTCTGATGTTAAAATCATTTAATACATCCATTAGTAGTTTTTCAAGATAATCACTGGTATGCTGCGCTTTAGTATCTCTTACTGCTAATGTCCGCGTGACTACTTCTTTTTTATCATCGATAAGCGAATATTAATTGCAAATAGTTTACTCTATGGCGAGTACAGGAATCCATCTTTAAGAACAGGATTCGTCCTCGAAGACATTCTTTTAGTGCATGCTTCTGCTTTGCGATTCTTCCATTATCATATTACGAATGTTGCCACGTTCTAATGAAATGTCAAGTATATTTGCCATTTCCCCATTCAGATTAGCAAAGGCCGGGGTTGAAAAAAATGTTAGAGGGAGAGAATTCTTTACAACCATTTCAATTATGCATGCTTTAAATTTGTCTGCTGTCATAGTCACTGTGACTTTTTCACTCATAAAATATTTTGTGACAGTAGTTTGACGAGAACTTGTGCTTGAATTGTCATCAGCCTTCTTCTTTCTTTCATCATCCTTTTCATTCACAATTTTGTAATCCTTTGGATGATGCCGTTGAAGGTGGCGTTTTAGATTTCCTGCTCTTGTTGGAGCATTGGATCCTTCACCTGAGAAGGCACTAATTTTGGCATCACATATTTTTTCCTGATCATCATCAGTGCCCTTTTGGCACTGACATACGTAATATTTTCCATCAGCAGTGAGTGAAAAATATTCAAAAACAGCAGATTTATACTTTTGATGTGACATTACGCTGTTATCATTACTTATCAAATTGAAATCTAAAAATCTGAAAAAGATTTAGGGTTGCTAGTACAAAATTTTTAAATTTCCTTTATTATTATGTTAATTAATTAATTATAATCCTTATTAATTATAAGCAACTATATTTATATATTATTTATATTTATATATTTATATACCGGGTGCGGCAAAAATAACGCCCTTTTTAGTTTATTCTCTTTTATTGAAGGAAATAAATCAATTACAGCATTTTAAGAGAAATAATAAGGTTTTTAAGAAAAATACAGCATTTTAAGAAAAATAATAAGTACTTTCTCAGTTAAAACTAAAAAATAACTGGAATTTAATTAATTTTGTGGTTGGCTCAATACACCTTAAAAAAATGTACTCTACATACATAGTATTTACTAACCTAATGATCATGTTCAAAATGCTCCCCTTGGTGTTCAATACAACACTGAACCCTACCAGCAACACTTCTACAAACCTTTTGACACATTTCTATCGTTAATTGTAGTAAATTTTTCACGAATTGTTTGTCTTAATTCAGGAAGTGTTTTCGGTTTGACCTTGTAAACAAGATCTTTCAGTACACCCCACAAGAAAAAGTCAGGTGGTGTTAGGTCTGGCGATCGTGCTGGCCACTCAATTGCTCCACGTCGTCCTATCCACCTCCCTTCGAAATTTAAATTTAACCATTCCCTAACGAGTAACCCACAGTGGGGTGGCGCACCATCCTGTTGAAAGTAAATTCCATTCTGATTTCTAACTCTCGGCCAGAATTCAGTTCGCAGCATTTGTAAATAATTATCTTGATTAACAGTACTATCAAAGAATATCGGGCCTATTATTCCCATGGAAGAGATGGCTGCCCAAACTGTCACTCCTGGTAGGTTAACGTCTTTTTCCAAGATAACATGTGGGTTAACATCGCTCCAGTACACACAATTATGGCGATTGATATGCCCGTTCAATTTGAATGTTGCCTCATCTGACCACCATATCTTATCAAGAAAGGTCTCATCTTCATTGACTTTATTCAGGAAATTTTCGCAAAACTCTAATCGTCTATATCTCCATCATGCAAGCTCTGTAACACGCGAGGGATGCAAGGCTTCATCTTGTTCTTCTTTAAGAGTCTACGGACACTTCTGTCACTGTGGACTCACTGATACCCAACTCTGTAGAAAGACGTCTACTGGATTTTTGAGGAGTGTGCAACAATGATTCTCTTAATTCATCGGACTTTTCTAAGGTTGTTGCTGAAACTGGCCTCCCTGATCTTGTGGCATCACTTACGCTTCCGGTTCTTTCAAATTTCCTAATTAGACTTGTGATATTGCGGCTCTGCACTTGTCGAATGTTAAATTCTTCTGATAACAAACGAGCGGCTTTAGCTCCATTGTTATTGTTTTGGTAATAATGTTTAACTGCTTTCACTCTTTGTTCTCTCGTCATTCGCAAGGCCATATTTATTCAGAATTTCTGTAAAAATAAAAGAAACAAAATGATACAATATAAAACTAAAAAATTATACTGTATACAATTATAAAGATACAATTATTAAAAGGGCGTTACTAAAAAATTATACTGTATAAAATTATAAAGATACAATTATTAAAAGGGCGTTATATATTAAAACATTAGGTTAAATCTATTTTATTCATAAAATTGAGCTAGGTCTAGGCCTAGGCTGCTATGGTTATAGTTGAAGGATTTGCACCGACTCCGACTCCATCCAACTATGCACTTCCGACTCCGACTCCACTCAAAATTGACCGACTCCACGACTCCGACTCCTGACTCCGACTCCACAGCCCTGCTTTTATCCATACCTCTACGATCGCTTCAATCAGGACAATAACACATTGCTTGTGTATTGTAGGGTGTATTGACATAAAATGTCTGTGATTGTTTAAAGGAGCACAATAAAAGAGTAGAACTGGTACCAACATATGAATTTTCGGCATTGATTAGGCCTAGGTGCCCAAAAGCGTATTAAAGGACCCTGACCCCCATCCTAATTAAAAGTTTTACATATTAAAGCTAGGGTGACGCTTCACACTATGACAAAGTGTTAAAATTCTCTCCAAAAAGTGTTACATCATACTCATGAATGGCTCCAATGATGCGGAGGAAGGTCTCCCTTATTATCTTATACTGAGTATATTTACATTTCACAACCTTGTCTGAACAAGGTGTTCTGCATTTAGGTTAGACCTAAATACCGAACGCATTGTTGCAAGAATGTTGTATATGATGCATCTCCACTCGACGGAGTGCGCGTCATTCCTTGGGCACCAAGAAGCCCTCTCATGAAACAAAGGGAAACTATCTGAACTATGGTAAAATCTTGGCTATGCACTCACGCAAATCCCTATTGCTTCAACAGTAAGAAATAACCTACACCGAGTCCCGTGGAAAACTTGTTAGATTTAATTGGTTGAGTTCCCAATTATGTTCATACAGTATATATTAAGTGTATAGGCCGTAACAAAACTCCTTCAGTTACTAGAGCGCTCATTCTATTTCGGTAGAACTGTGTATAGATTTAGATATAGTGCTATGAAGAAATACATTTAGAAAAAAAATTGTAACATAGCTACCTTGAGTTGGACCTGAGTGAAATAATAATTGTTGTTAAGTCATGATACAGTAGATACAGTTTGGGGGAGAGTTTGTATTCAATAGGATTTATCTTTGTTAACCATTTGTCAATTAGTGGTCTTTAGCTTTACCAGAGTCCGGATAGGTATATACAGAATCTCGTCTTTTCCTTTGAAACCACCCATCCTGTGGCTGTGATGATTTGGCGTGGGTTAAAAAAAAAAATATATATAATATATATATATATATATATATATATATACACAAACTCAGAATGGTCCCCTGAGAGACCCGTTGCCCATGTCGGGCTAGCATCATGAAAAAGAAAAACTATGGTATTTGTCATTTACCATTACTTATTCGGACTATAGTGGATTTAATTTTCCCAGAAGAGTTCCTTGTTCCATGCACGGTCTGTGTTTAACTTATATATATATATATGGGACGAATTTCACAAAATTTTAAACACGTGAAATGAATGAATGATGCAAACTCACAAGGAAAAAGAAAAATTATTCCAAGGTCTTTCGTGTATTCAGAAGTACACCTCGTCCCTCCCTGACGTCTGACGAGGTGTATTTCTGAATACACGAAAGACCTTGGAATCATTTTTCTTTTTCCTTGTGGGTTTGCATCATATATATATATATATATATATATATATATATATATATATATATCTCAAAGAAAAATACCAGTAGCTATATGTAGTTAGTAATTAAAAATCATGTATATTTTCTGCGCATTTGTTTTGCGCACTTACATCAGTTTATGGCGGTACATATATTGAAGTGCGTAATTTTCTTTTCTTTTTAGCATCATAACCTAATCCTTTTTATTGATAAAGCAAATTTCAATTATTTTTCATTGTAACTTTGAACGTTTCAGATACCTTATTGAGTTACTCCTTAGGCTTTAATATCTTTCAGAAGAGAGCCATTGTACTTTCCTAAATCCGTATGGTATTCAAAGAGCCAAACCCGATTCCGAACTGTCGAGTCATTTTGGCAAAACTAGTCTAGGGTCTACGGAGTGAACAAAAAATATGAGAAGGTTTACGAGCAGTTATCATTTAACGCCGGACGTATACCCAACCGAAAGGTCAGTCTCAGCATCAGGCTTAACATAGGAGTTATTTATAGTCGCTTCATAAGCACACCGGACAAAAAAATTAGTCACCCCTCTCAGAATGTACCTAATAACGTGTGACGGCGCCTCTGGCCTTGATAACCGCACGAATCCGGCGAGGCAGAGACTCTACGAGGTTGTGCATGTACTGAACATCGATTTGCTGCCACTCGTTCATCAGCCATTCCCGAAGTTCCGCCAGAGTCCGTGGGTGTCTATTCCTGCGCTTCACTTTCTGTTTCCAGCCTGAACAACACCTTCGACGCATTCAGGATTAAAGGCTTCATTGGACCTGCGATGTACTCGTCGCCTCCCATCATTGGAGAACAAACAAAACCGGGACTCATCGGACCAAATTACACGTTTCCAATCTGCCGCAGTCCAGTTTTTGTGCCTCTGAGCCCATTTATAACGTGCCAATTTGTGACTTGCTGTTAACAGCGGCCTCTTCCGTGGTACCCTGCTCCAGATGTCAATCGCATGCAGTTCTCGTCGCAATGTCCGTTCGGAAATTGGTCGCTGGAGAACCTCATTGGTTTCTTGGAGCAATTGTTCTCTGGTTTGAAACGATTTGCAGTTACTAGACGAGAAACATGGCGGCGGCCCCTATTGTCGAGAATTGTTTTCCGGCCACAGTTACGCCGTCGATTGTCAGTTGATTGCGAACTACACCACTCTTTGTAAACTCGCTGGACAGTACGCGTTGACACACCAACAAATTGGGCTACTTCAGACATTTTGTGTCCGTGGGCTCTGCCAAACACGATGGCTCCTTTTTGCCACTGAGTAACGTCTGCCTCACGACCCATTTTGCAGACTATATCCAACACACACTTTGTTCTTCACCACCTCACGAAACAGATCTGATCCTGTGTGCTACGTCACCGCTACTTGTCACTTACCAATGCTACATCAGCGCCCTCTGTGTGGCCTTGAACTTCCTACTATTGGTGCTATTAGGGGTGACTAATTTTTTGTCCGGTGTGCTTATATAAAATTAATTATGTAACTTTAAGTTGGCGTGTAAAAAGAGCTCGATTGACACACTGCAACGCTGTTTATTATTTGCATTTTGACATGGCCATACAGTACTAATATTACAAACTCGCGGTGGTGAAGCGTGTGTACAAAAACCTTAGTTTTGCTTCCGCCCGAATTGTTCATTTTGACGAAAGTATTTTTTTTTTTTATTGTGTGGAAGGATGAACAGCTGGGTTTTGCTGCGCGTCGCCAGCCGTCACCGGGTCTCGATCTTGGGGCCGATGGATTCGCAGTCAGCGACGCTAACCACTACACCACAAACACAGAAGCTTAATTATTTATTTATTTATTTATATAAATGTTTTAAGACGTTATTAGCTTTAGTTTATATTTGAAGAAAAGTTTCAGTTTTACACAAAGCCTCCTCTTCCTATACACCAATTTAGGGTAGGGTACGAGCACAGTATAATTACCAAGTATATAGAGGGTCAACGTACTGATAAACGTACTGATAAACGTGCTGATAAACGTGGTTTATCAGCACTGGAAGCCACATTGCTGCGTTATCATGTTCAATGTGTGGCCAAATTTGTAATCATTTACGCGTCTGTCTTTAGTCTGCATTGCACACACTCCTGGTTCTATACATCCGAGTGTATGAGCCATCAGGAGCAAGATGCAACGCGAGATTGTTTCCTCCCCGAGGCGACACAAACGCACCCGTTTCAGTCACAAATACATTTATATCACTTAAGGTTTGCTGTACATAAACTGGACCAAGAACTCAGAATCTTCCCAATTTCAAAGCTTCCCTTTAGCCATGCCTTTAGTTCATTTCTGTATCATATTGACACCGTTACCGGTAACCGGGGCCGGATTAAAACGATGAGGGGCCTAAGGCTAATAAGAGGAAAGGACCTTTATCTGTACTATACTGTATATTGTATATAATTCATAAAATCTTCATACAAATAAAAATGTATATTTATTCAAATTTAACAACTAACAGGACTCGAAGCTATGTACTGTACCTAACCTCCCCCCACTCAAAAACAGCATAAAATTCAAATAAAGAATGATTTCTTCCTTCCTGGCTTTAAACCGTGATATCAAACAAAACACCCCCATTTCTTCCACATGCTGAATGATCATTAGGTTCATTACACAGGCCCAAATTCTCAACATCTGAAAAACAGATTCGGAAACAGATTAACCCTTTGAAGCCAATCATACAGAATTGGATGACAATCATACATACTACACATATCGACAGTAAACACCATCAGATATAATGACAAATTTGACAAATTTATCAAATTTATCAAAAAACCTCTTCGCTAAAAGCAAACTCTTATTTTCCACCTCCGAAGATGTAGCTAATTATGCAGTTATGTATGATATTACTTAACCAACCTTGTGGCAAAGATTTAGGGTTATGATATAAAAATTAGGCCTAAACTCGAGGACCTAAAAATATGAGGCCCTAAGGCAGTGGTGCACAAACTTTTTTGATGTGAGGGCCAAGCGAAGAAAATAACTAAATGTATTAGCCTACTTACTTTCCATCTAAGTCATAAATTGGGTCACTTTTATATTCTAACTTTTTCATTGAATTGAAAAGACCCGTGGGGCCACTGAAAAGACCCGTGGGGGACACATTTGGCCCGCGGGCCAGGGTTTGTGCATCACTGCCCTAAGGCTACAGCCTTATTAGTCTAATGGTTAATCCGGCCATGCCGGTAACTATCATAATTTTTCTAAAAAGGTTTCAAACCCAATCCAGTCAAAAACAAAATTACAGTTTAACTAAGTTAACTATTTTAACATTTTCAAACAAGTTAATTTTACTTAGTTTTACTACAATCTACTGCAGATAAACTTTGAGAATGAATGTGTTTTTATTTTTCTTATTGTATGTATGTATGTATATATATATATATAATATATATATATATATATATATATATATATATATATATATAAGCAAACAACCACAAGGAAAAGGAACACAAAGTCCGAGCGCTTTCGTGATATATTCACATTATCAAGGAAGATAATGTGAATATATCACGAAAGCGCTCGGACTTTGTGTTTCCTTTTCCTTGTGGTTGTTTGCTTATTAATAAGGTCACGTGTTATTTTGTGATTCTAGTGCATATATATATATATATATATCAAGATCAATGGGTGCAAAGAACTAAATTACTGGAAAGGTTACGCGAATTAAACCAATATTCACTGGAAAGGAGAGAGAGAGAGACACCATTATTTACACTTGGAAAATAATGGAGAAACTAGTCTCTAATCTGACTCTCTAATCGTAACTCCCCAAACAACAGTGGAAAGTAGAAAAGGAAGACTGTGTCGTGTTCCCAAATTAAAGGCGAGACAGGGAACATCCTTAACCCTGAAAGAAAATAGTTTTGTTGTGAGAGGACCAAAACTGTTTAATCATTTGCCCAAAGACCTAAGGAACACGAGTGTTGTTGCGGTAGACATCTTCAAAAGAAGATTAGAAGCCTGGCTCAGAACAATCCCCGATGAGCCGGGCGTACCTGGCTATGTGAGGTGGAGAATACAAGAAACCAACTCACTACTTCACCTGGCCAACTCGAGAGGAGGGGCGACAAGCTTGACCTTCGTGAAATGAGGAATCATCACACGGAACATTTGAAAGGTATATATACATATATACAGGGTGTTTCTGGAAGAAAGGTCAATACTTCGGGAGGTGATAGTATCGGTCATTGTGAGAAAAAAAGTTCATATGAACATGTGTCTAATTCTGAATGGTTACGGAGAGAGAGCTGTTTGAATCTACAAATACAAAAGCATTGTTAATGGTAATCAAGAAAGAGAAACCAATTACTGTTTCTAACATTTAATGTTTAAACATTGGCATTTTGAATGGTATAAGATACAGAAATGACAAATTTGTTACAGTTTACAATACTTTTTTTCGAAAATCCCACTTTCAACCTCAATGTACTTTGCAACGCATGTGCGAAGATCGCGTGTTGTTCGTCTGAGTTGATCTTAACGTTCTTTTATGCGGGTAGCAGCATCCAAAATGCGCGCGAGCAATTCGTCTCGTGTATCCACCTTTCTTTTATAAACTTGACTCCTCATCCACCCCCTACAAACAATAATCTAACGGAGATAAGCTGGAGACCTTGGTGGCCATTGAATGGGACCACCGCGGCCGATCCATCGACCAGGGAAAGTTTGATTTAGGTATTGCATCACCAGACGGTAGAATGTGGAGGAGCTCCGTCATGCTGAAAGTACATACCAGCGTGTGTAGCCAAAGGAACATCCCCCAATAGTCCTGGCAATTCATTTTGCAGAAATTCTAGGTAACTTTGTCTTGTAAGACGATTCTCTAAAGTAACAGGGCCACTCAGCTGATCATCGATGATACCGCACCACACATTGGCAGAGAAGCGATGTTGAAAATTTGTTTCCACAGTGGCATTTTGATTTTCGTCTGACCACCGATGAGAGTTACGAGTGTTGTTGATACCGTCACGGGTGAAAGTAGTTTCATCGGTGAACAGTATTAATCGAAGCAATCGGCGATTAGCATTTACCCAATGACAAAATTCCAGTCGCATGGCAGCGTCTCCTGGTTGAAGGTGTTGTACACGCTGTACATGATATGGATGCAAGCCTTCCTCACGTAATGTTCGCCATACTCTCGTGTGTTGTACACCGAGACGCGTAGAAATTCTTCGTGAGCTAGTAGTAAGACTACGCTCTACCAACTGAAGAATGTTTTCCACTTCATCCACATCTTGTTGACCTTCACGTTCAGATGAAACATGAGCGCTGGGAAGTGTACCGATCTCACGCAATGTGTCGAAATCCTGGTAAACACTCTTCGATTCGGAATTCTGCTGTTCGGAAACCGTCGACGGTATGCTGCAACAGCAGCTGTTGCACTTCCATCGCAAAAACCGTAGACATACACCATATCTACATATTCGGCATGTGTGAAGGTGTGTGGCATTCTTAACACTGCTTCAAACACCAAACAATGTCACTCACAACAGTCAGCTGTCGATTGGCTTATGTTACACGCTTACATTACAGCTTACATGGTTCAAGGTTATAGGGGAGGGAAGGGGGAGGAAGAGCTGCGCGCGCATCAGATTCAAACCGCTCTATCTCCGTAACCATTCAGAATTAGACACGTGTTCGTATGAACTTTTTTCTCACTGACCGATACTATCACCTCCAGAAGTATTGACCTTTCTCCTGAAACACCCTGTATATATATATATATATATATATCACCAATTTGTGGTGAGGAAAAGGCCTCACTTCCGTATTGGCCATTGTTATTGTACCTACAGCAAAACAAAAAGTCCCCAAAAACAGACATTTTTTTGCTCTAATGTATTACTTTTGTAAATTTAATTCAAATAAATTTTCCTATGAGACCGGACTTATGGGACACCCTATATATTATATATATATATACACACACACACCACACACACACACAGGGTGTTTCAGGAGGAAAGGTCAATACTTCGGGAGGTGATAGTATCGGTCATTGTGAGAAAAAAGCTCATATGAACACGTGTCTAATTCTGAATGGTTACGGAGATAGAGCGGTTTGAATCTGATGCGCGCGCAGCTCTTCTTCCCCCTTCCCTCCCCTATAACCTTGAACCATGTAAGCTGTAATGTAAACATGTAACATAAGCCAATCGACAGCTGACTGTTGTGAGTGACATTGTTTGGTGTTTGAAGCAGTGTTAAGAATGCCATACACCTTCACCATGCCGAATATGTAGATATGGTGTATGTCTACGGTTTTTGCGATTGAAGTGCGACAGCTGCTGTTGCAGAATACCGTCGACGGTTTCCGAACCGCAGAATTCCGGATCGAAGAGTGTTTACCAGGATTTTCGACACATTGCGTGAGATTGGTACACTTCCCAGCGTTCATGTTTCATCTGAACGTGAAGGTCAACAAGATGTGGATGAAGTGAAAACATTCTTCAGTTGGTAGAGCGTAGTCTTACTACTAGCTCACGAAGAATTTCTACACGTCTCGGTGTACAACACACGAGAGTATGGCGAACATTACGTGAGGAAGGCTTGCATCCATATCATGTACAGCGTGTACAACACCTTCAACCAGGAGACGCTGCCATGCGACTGGAATTTTGTCATTGGGTAAGTGCTAATCGCCGATTGCTTCGATTAATACTGTTCACCGATGAAACTACTTTCACCCGTGACGGTATCAACAACACTCGTAACTCTCATCGGTAGTCAGACGAAAATCAAAATGCCACTGTGGAAACAAATTTTCAACATCGCTTCTCTGCCAATGTGTGGTGCGGTATCATCGATGATCAGCTGAGTGGCCCTGTTACTTTAGAGAATCGTCTTCCAGGACAAAGTTACCTAGAATTTCTGCAAAATGAATTGCCAGGACTATTGGGGGATGTTCCTTTGGCTACACGCGCTGGTATGTACTTTCATCATGACGGAGCTCCTTCACATTCTACCCGTCTGGTGATGCAATACATAAATCAAACTTTCCCTGGTCGATGGATCGGCCGCGGTGGTCCCATTCAATGGCCACCAAGGTCTCCAGACCTCTCTCCGTTAGATTATTCTTTGTGGGGGTGGATGAAAAGTCAAGTTTACAAAAGAAAGGTGGATACACGAGACGAATTGCTCACGCGCATTTTGGATGCTGCTGCCCGCATAAAGGAACGTCAAGATCAACTCAGACGAACAACACGCGATCTTCGCACACGAGTTGCAAAGTGCATTGAGGTTGACGGTGGGATTTTCGAAAACGTATTGTAAACTGTAACAAATTTGTCATTTCTGTATCTGATACCATTCAAAGTGCCAATGTTTAAACATTAAATGTTAGAAACAGTAATTGGTTTCTCTTTCTTGATTACCATTAACAATGCGTTTGTATTTGTAGATTCAAACAGCTCTATCTCCGTAACCATTCAGAATTAGACACATGTTCATATGAACTTTTTTTCTCACAATGACCGATACTCTCACCTCCAGAAGTATTGACCTTTCCTCCTGAAACACCCTGTATATATATGTGTGTGTGTGTGTGTGTCACCAATGTGTAGGCTCCGGTAATTTGTAATTAAGTAGGTTGACGAGCTAACTAAATAATTAATTAGTTGTTTGATAGAATAGACTGACTGGACGGCTTTTTCCTTTAATTAATAACAGTGAATAACACTATAATTGCGAAAAGTGGATGTGCATTAATACAATGGAATTAAATGTTAATTATAATGAAGGGCAAATGCACAGTACATAAATGGCAGTTAAATTAGATTATTAAACAAATTATAAAATTGCACTCGAATAAATTTCAGTCTTTTTTTAAGGGTTGAATGAAATGACAAGTAGGCCAAGGCAAGGGCCTGTTTGAATAGACATTACATCTCCAAAAGGCGAGCCAGGACTGAAGAACTTTGATTGGTAAATTTTCTTTAAATCTGCCTACGGTATCGTGGGAACGCTTTCAAGAAGTCGACCGCTGCGTCAAGCCCCGGTGACAATTGTTCCCGGAAGCGCGAGGTGTCTCTTGTAACATGGAAAACCTTCTTAAGGGCAACGCAACCCTTTCCAATGCCACTCGATACGCTCTCGACTTGAGAAATGTATTAAAACTAAGCCTAAAAAGGAAATGTTTATGCGCACTACTATATCTATCTATCTATCTATCTATCTATCTATATTGTGTGTAAAGTTCTGGAAAGTTGGGAAATTTGTTCACAAAAACGTGAAAAAAAATCAGAATATGGCTACAAATTTAGCAGACGCCCTATTGATTAGAATCCTCATATACAGGCCTAATAACTACATTGGTTAGTTTCACAAAAAGCATATGTATATTAGGCCTGGCCCTAAAATAAACGACAAAAATCAAAGTTCCTAATGTTGGACGGACAAATTCTTTCCACTCACGTTTTGAAGACCAGGAAATTCCTGATCTTCCGCAAACCTTTGAGAATTTCTTCCTGGGAGCCGAGGAAGAAATTGAATGAATTGATGGTGTATTCCTTAAACTGCGTGTTTGGAGCTGGTTGGTCGTTGTTTTTCACTCGAAAAGCCGAACTTTCACCTCTTAAATTTTTCCATTTTAGCGAAAGAAAGCAATTTTAAACGCTAAAATGTTATTTCAAAGGTTATAGTCGAAATCGTATCGCTTGATTGGAAATTAATTAAATAATGCGAAGAATTTTGTTCATTATCTCGTAAAAGCCTCGAATTTCGAAGATCACAAAAGGATAAAAGAGGAAAGCAAACCCTTAGTTTAAGTTCTTTTTGGTTTCTTATTTTTGTTTATTCTTTTAAAACACGTAGCTATAGAATTAGAAATAAGAGTATCGAAATTTGAAGCTCTTTACCACATAGACTTACAAAACAAAGAAACTGGATTAAAATTTTATATGAACTTGAACGTATAATCGATCTACTCCTTCTTTTGACTAACCCCTTTAATATAAATCCTCCAACATCCAAACCTGAGCGTTGCTGAAACAAAGTATAATATAATCGATCTTTTGGGGGAAGGAAACGTCGGCTAGAAAAAATTACCCCCCGAAACTATTCCTTTTCTAATTATGAACCTGAAATCTGTTGTGAGTGTCAAGAATCACCTTTACGTTTGTTTTATGTGGTTTTTTTCCTTTGCTTTACGTAGGTGAGCCAAATTTGTTGCATACAAGACCCGTCCACCAACCACCCGTCAATTCGCCATTAATCACTTGAGCAACGGACACAGTGTTTGCGCACTCTTTTTTTTTTTTTTTTTGACAATAAATGATGTATCAAGAATCTCTCTCTCTCTCAAGGTAGTCAAGGTCGCTCTAGAAAAGTATAATATTTCAGCCATGTAGCTAATATGGTGTAAAATAACAATTCATCACTGCTAATCGATTTAAACGAAGAAAAATTGAGATTTAAAACAAAGTTTCAAGTTATTGGAAATCCGGATTTGAATCCAAATCCACTCTATCACGAACCTTAATCCGTTGCTCGAGTTAGTTAAATTAACGTACGAGGTTCACTTCTTTTTAAAGTTTGAGAAAGAAAATATACGTTTATCTTATTTTCTTTTTTGGACACCTTGGCGCTGGTGTTAACATTTTGAAAATGTGGTAAGTGCCATTTTTTTCATATAATTTTAGTGTAGCCAAACATGTTGCATTTGCAGTTTAGGGAATTTGAGGATCTGTCCTTATTAACATTTTGTTTATTAACGTCACTTCACGAGGTCCATGTTAAAAAAAAAGGAATGTTGACTTTTTTGAGAGTCGGACTGCAGATGCGTGACGTCGTGGTAAAGGCATGTCCTTTATTCACAATCTTTGTACAAGTATCATATTATATATATAATAAATAAATTATATATATATATATATATGTGTGTATATAATTTCAATAAATTACTTTTTATATATTGTAAAAACATATAAAACATATTTAAAATATACACAGTAAAATAGGTTTTCTTTTATCAGGTCATCCCATAAGTAATGTCGTTTTTTACGATAGATTAAGTTTAAATTAGTCCTACGCGGTTTAAGCATAAATTTTCCGGAGGTTATATCTAAGAGGAGATCTATCGTGTTTCGCTACATACTTTACAGACCTTGACCAGTGAAGACGTGTGTTTTGCTTTATGTGAACCCCTCATAAACATGGCGGTATCAGAAGAGCATATCAGGCATATAATGCTTTACGAGTTCAAAAAGGGAATAGTGCTACTGAAGCAACGCGAAACATTCAGGACGTTTATGGCAACGATATTCTGCATGTGAGAAAATGTCAAAGATGGTTTCAAAAGTGAGTTTGATGACCTGCTGTTAGCCGCATTTGAAGAAGACTGTTCAACAACTGTCGAAGAATTGACCCAGAAACTCATTTCATCCCCGTCCACCATCCATCGACATTTGCAACAACTCGGGAAAGTGCCTAAGTTAGGAAAATGGGTGCCACATGAATTGTCGGTCGACAATCTGAGGATGCGGGTAAACATTAGCACAGCTCTTCATTCCCGTGAATTCCAAGATCCGTTTTGGCACCGTTTAGTGACTGGTGATGAAAAGTGGATACTGTACCAGAATGTTAAGCGTCGTCGACAGTGGGTTTGTGCCGGAGAACCAGCGACACCACAGCCAAAACCAAATCTTCACCCTCGGAAGGTGTTGCTTAGTGTTTGGTGGGATAAAGGTGGTGTAATACACTTTGAAACCTTACACACTAAAAGAAAAGAGACCTTCTTTGGTTAACCGGAAAGGAATCGTGTTCCACTACGATAACGCACGTCCTCATACCGCTCGGATCATTTCTGCAAAAATTGAGGAGCTTGGGTGGGAAAAATTTCCACATCCTCCATATTCTCCAGACCTTGCGCCTTCAGATTATCATCTCTTCAGGAGTCTGCAAAACTATCTTGACGAGAAACAGTATACTTCTTTAGATGACCCGCACACCAGTCTTTGTACGTTTTTTGCCTCAAAACCGCCTGAATTTTATAAACATGGCATTGAAAAGCTTGTAGGACGTTGGCAGAGTGTCATTGATTCCGATGGAAAATATATACTTGATTAAAAAGTTTCAGTCGAGTTTTTTTTTCCTTCAAATTCCGATCTAAAAAACGACATTACTTATGGGATGACCTGGATAATTAAACCTAGACGTACAGGCTACAGCATAAGCTTAAATTTTTTAGTTCTTATATATTTGAAATAAAAAATATAGGTAATTATACAAATAATGAAATAATTGCTAAATGTTATAAAAGCAAAGAAAAATATCTAGTTGCGTGTAAGATTTTATTAATTACGGTACTGTTAGGTTTAGGCCAGAGAGCGAAGTTTCTCAACCTTTTTTGAGTTGACAACCCCATTTAAAAAAAAAAAAAATCGCCATCCTACTTCCCTAAATGATGATACAGCACATACTTCAACTGCAAAAACAACTCTCGAACTATTTTCCACGCGATGGTGGAAACTTGCTAAGATTAGTCCGTTCAACGAAAGGGTGGTAGAGTCCGCCGAGCTTGCAGGAAACCTACACGATAAATTGACAACGTTCTTCTAACAAGGCGCCGCAGTTGTCATTCCCGTCAGATAGATACATTTTAGATAGCGTGGAAAAGCCAGTATCAAGAACTGGTGTTTGAAGCACTGAAAATTTAATTCCAATTGCAACCTCACACTTATGCGAATTGGGCATCTCAGCGATGGCTGAAATTAAAACAAAGCAATGAAATTGACTGTATCCTTTACTTTGTGTTTTGTCTTTATTCAACCGAATATAAGAATATTAAAGAATACAAAGCAGGCAAAGGTATATCATTTAAAGACAGATTAACAGTTAAGGTGATTAAGACTAACAAAAAGTAATTTCACCTGTAAAATTGCAACATTACACGAGTTTTTCATTTGGAAAAAAAAGATAGTCTGTCTGATTTTACATATTTTCTTTTCGATGGAAAAATAAACTTCGATTTTTCCATATAGGCTGATTTGTTTTTGCAAAGCACTGAGAGAGACCCCCCCCCCCCACACACACGCTCTAAGCACTTGTCCCTACCCCCAGGTTGAGAAACATTGCCTGTGAGAATATCTGATGAAATGCTTTCAACTCTTCTTTTTAATAGTTAGTAGCAATCAGGGAGAGAAAAGCGAGCCACATTAAAAATCCCAAGCATATCATGATAGGCTATATTTAACATGAAGTACTTATTGATATACAGTTAAAAAATATATGTAGGGAAATTGTACATTGTACTGTACATGCACACAATATGCAACAGTAATTACAATACTCAGCTTTTTACTATTAGTAAAGTACCTTTTTATTGTAGTAGTATGAGGTAATTGAAGTCCACGGTGTCCGATAACAATGCTTCAGAAATAATTAGCCATATTTTTCTTATTAATTAATTAATTAATATCTATACAATACTCATATATATATATATATATATATATATATATATATATATATATATGGTTGTTTACATTTCCAAAGTGTTCCAAGTATTTTAACATAACCTATAGATGAAAGTCCAAACGGGTTAAGTCGGGTGATCGAGGTGGCCTATCCAGCGCTGAAACACATCACACGAAAGGGATTCACCAAAAAAATTAACGTTTGGTGTGCTATGTCACGTAACCATAATCAATTCATTTTTTAATTGACGACTGTACCGTGACTGGAGCCAATTATGTTAACTAGCAAAAAACATATCTAACATACATCTTAAACACTTGGGCCCACAGGGAATACTAGCTCTCACAAACATCAGCACATATTCATACCAACACTGTATTATTCCTGACATATGGAAACAAGGTAAAATTATTACACTACTCAAACCAAACAAAAATCCAACAGAACCAGCTTCCTATAGACCCATTACTTTACTATGCACAGTGCACACCTTCCAAAGTAACAAAAACTAATCTTACAAATCACCAACCCACACATACCACTATCGCTTACTCAACATGGATTCAGACTTCACCACTCAACCACGACATTACTCACTAACCTCAGGCAGCACATCATGGAAGACATCAACTCCAGACGACCAGCTCAACGTACACTATTAGCAACAGACATTAGTAAGCATTTGATGCTATCCCACGCTTCCATATTATAAACAAATATTCAACACAACATGCACAATAACACCAAAAGGTAGCTGAGCAACTATCTTTCAGGAAGATACTCATATGTCACATTTAATGGCAAGTCATCCAAACACAAGCTTTTTCCGAACGGGGTCCCTCAAGGCTCTGTTCTCTCATCAACACTGTTCAACTTATACAGGCATGACATTCCAACACCCATAGATAATAAGTTTACCTTATCATCATATGCAGATGACATCACTCTAACATCAACCCACAACAACATCGACACCGCTACAAATAACCTACAAACATACATAAACAGTATACAAGACTGGCTCACACACAATAGACTCAAAGTAGCGCCTACAAAATCAACCATCACCTTGCTAACAAGCAACACAAAGAATACCAGATAACTCCACAGATTACACTAAACAATACCAACATTCCACACACTCACAGGACCAAAATACTTGGTGGTCACATACAACACATCATTATCTTTTGCAAACCACATTCAGGACATTAAAAACAAATGTACGTCAAGACAAACTTTGGACACCAGCAGGAAACAACATCACTCGTATACAAACAATATATTCGCTCAGTTATGGACTATGCTAGCCCATGCTGGGCACCCATTATCTCAAACACACACATAAACACCTTACAGACAATACAAAACAACGCATTTCGTATCATTACAGGATGCACTCAAACAACACCAATAGAACATCTGCACACAGAAACAAAAATACTGAAAATTAGGGAACATTTAAACATGAGGGGAACACAATTCATGGCAGCAGCGACAACTAACCCACAACACCCATGTACAATCATGCACCAACACCTCGCACCATTAAGGTAACACCAGAGAGACATTATAACCAAATACTCCATTCCATACCACGCCCCACATACATCACACAGTACAGAAAATACACACACACACACACAGACACACACACACACACACACCTAACCCACAAAGCACTGACACGACTCGGTCCGAATGCGGTCCTAGGTGCGAAGCTGCCACCCATTGACAGGTCAGAGACCAGCAGATCGGATCGAGTTAACTTAGCATGTTCCGATGTGGACATCACCCCAACTTACAGACATATAAACACAGACTAGACAACTCCACAGACGACACCTGCCAACTGTGCCAGGACACCACAAACAATTGAACACATTATGACAGACTGTACCGCTCTAGCACAACAACGAACACAACACATCACTAGTGCGCTGAACCTCTGATCCACTCTGGAGAGGGCGATCGGTTACCTGCGTGCCGCCGGCTTGCTCGATCAGGGTGGGTTGATCGGCTAACCAACAACAACAACAACAAATAGCAAAAAAAAAAAAAACACGCCTCACGGGCGGGATATTTTTGCTAGTTCCTACGGAAGGCTGTTATCACCCTTCGGGCAATGCAAATTTACTGTAGTCTTTGTACTATGTGCTGGCATTATAATCCAGAATGTTTTTAGGAAACAGTTGTTTGGTAGTTCTTCCAAGTGATGTTCAGAACATTTCATGTTTTTTTGACACAAGAGTCAAGCAATAAAATGTAATGAAAATTATTTTAAGAGAATTTTAAGCGAGTTAGAGTTTAAGATTTACAATTAGCTCACGAATCACTTAAATTTTAAATGCAGCTTCACAGATTTTACCTGAAGCTCACGAAGCAGTTAAAGTTCAAATACAACTTGTTAAAAAAAAATGTGACTGATCATGGTTTCCGATACGTAGCTAAAAATTTTGATGGCTACATTCTTTTCTAAATTTATTCACCAACTTTATTTTCTTCATTCCACGAAAGTGTATGAAACTGTAGAAGCGGTTTGGGACATAGTTTACTCGTAGACTTTAATGATAGGGAAGGCCATCAGTCCACCCTTCTATAAAATTTTATATTTTTCTAATAGCCAGAAATGTCAGCAGATCAACAGATTCACGAAAGAAAGCAACTAGCAAATTTTGAGTTTCACATCCCAAGATGAAAGCCAGAATCCTTAAATTTAAGTGCTTTCTGTTATAGCATATAATTTTTTTTTTTTTTTTTTGATAAATTGATAAAATTTTTCTGGGACATCTGATCTGGAAAAAAAAAAGTTGTTAAAAAAACTCCATGAAACCAAAGGGTATTGTCGCCAAGTTTCATGAAAATTGGTTCAGGCGTTTGGGTAAATTTTTACAAGTGTACATTACAGGCTTTGTAAATCAAAACTATGTTTTTCTGATGGTTTTTGATGCGGTTTGAACGAATATAACCTTCGTTTCTATCGGAAATCACTAGTTTCTGAGGTAGCCCCCCCCCCCCCCCCCCCCCCCGACTATAACCTCAGAAGGTAGTGATTTGTGATAAAAACGAAGTTTAATTTCGTTCAAGAAACATCAAAAACAATCGGAAAAACATAGTTTTAAGATATAACCTAACCTAACCTAACAGATCAGGAATATTACCAAAATCTTACCTTAATCAGAATCGGAAAATTCTGGTGAAGCCGATGAAGGGCCAGGTTTAGGGTCGTCAAGGTCTTGAGGGTCATCGTCTTCTTCGTTGTCCGGTGGAATTGGACGCTCTGACTGTGGTGGGTAGAGGAGGGCGGCCTGAACTAGAAAAAATGAAGAGCGGAGTCGCGTGCTTGATGTAAGAAGAGTAGCGAGAAAAATATTGGCGGAAATATTTAGCCTGCTGTCCTGGTCGCTTAACCCACTCAATATCACGCTACAAACGTTCAATGTTCTGCGTATGCATTGCAGCGTCACTTGGATCCACAAAGTTGTCTGAATGATTGACAACCTTGTGGATATAAAGTCGCATAGGCCCCCCAACCATCACTCACTATCACAGAACCAGGTCGGATGTACTTGCGGATAAGGGGAATTAAGGTGTCACACTCACGCCTGACACCTTCGGGTTCCTCTAACGGTACAACACAAATTTTTTTGGAGACTCGCTCAATCCCACCAAATGCCCAAACCTGACTCAAGGGCCTTCCCTCTCGAACTTCCTCTTCCCAAAACAACTCTCGTCAATTTCACAGACGATGCCTTGTCCTCCGATCGGCTCCTGGACTTAGGGGTGGATCGATTTACATTTTTTTCGATTTCCATATTCTAATAGAGACAAACACTTGCGCATGCATGAGAAAATAGCCTCTGCAAAATCTTAGCTTAATAGGTAATCATCTTCTGCCCCCGGCAGAGCGATGAAAATCATATTTTAGTAGTCAAAACGTATTTTTCTTATAATTTTTAAAATATTTCAATATGCATCAAAATTATTCCTAATAACTATAAAGTCGATGAAAAAGACCTCATATGATCGTTTTTCCAAGCGCGTTGTCCTACGTTAATATCTTTTGCCCCCGGCAACAACGTCAAATGTTGAAAAAATAGGTAATTTATATACATATTTTCAGATCGGCTCTTTGTCTTAAATAATGCATTTATATATTTCCCATAGCATTTATATCGTTGCTTAGGCATGAAATAACACACGCAAAATTTTATGACTCTAGAGTAATATCTTCTGTCCCCGAGAAAAGTCTAAATGTGGATTATAATTACGTTAATGCGATGTTATAAGTACGATAAGTACTAAGTACAGCTCCGATTTACATACGGTAATCTTTCTTAGAATCAAATCGTGGAATTTTTGTTCGGGAGTGAAGACGGGAGCGGATGAATCCGTCCCTCTCTTCTATTCCACTTACACTGGCAGAGGCTTCGGTTACTAATTTGATGAGTCTCTCGACCGCTTGAGTATGACAAGGGAATAGTGGGATCAGTCCATCAGGCTGGTCTCCCGTCTCAACAAACTCTTTTATTCGGGTATCATTTCGTAATAGTTTTGACTATCGTAGAGCAGCTCAGGCATGGCGAAGGCTCGAATTTCCCCCGCTGGTGATTGTTTTGATCGTGCTTTTAATATTCTTCTCCATCCCAATTCTCTTATGTGTTGCTCATCGGCATGTAGCATGGAGATCAAAATATTTTCTGGGTGAGCAAAGAAAGAATTTCTACGGAGGACTTTGTTGGCGATTGTCTTAGATCTTTGAGGCATGGTCTGAGAGAGACGCATCATTTCGAAAAAAATGTTTTGCGCCCTCAGTGAAACTGGAGTTTTTCTTTCTTAAACCAAATTGGTGCGTAAACTGTCATAATGAATCGCACAATTTCGTTGAAGGTGCTGGAGGGTTCACTGGTTGAAACATAGAGGCGCAGAAATCTATTTGCTGTTGTCAGCCACCTGGAATGCGCCATCTTACCTGGATTTCGAGCCGCGAGAGCTGAAGAGCAGCTACCGCTCGACACTGCTCTGTAGATGCCTAAAAAATATTTTTGGTTAGTGCTCAACTCGGCATCATCTATGTCAATGTCGGGAGATGGAATGGCATCGAATTCTGTAATTGGAAGTTTTTCGCAGTCGTTCAGTTGTTTTCCAACTGGTCCAGTAAAGCCCATTGGCCCAGTTGTTTTGCCGTCCAAGTCTTGAATGAGGTGTCGCAGTGATAATTCATTACCGTGTAATAGGCATATGATCCACTGAACTGGCCTTTGTAGTTTCATTTCAATCATACGAATGGCTCCACCCTTTCGACTGGCGCGTCAGTGGCAGCTGCTGCTGGCAGCACTCACCAGAGATGACCTTTAAACCCTAGCCTAGAGTCATAAAATTTTGCGTGTGTGTTATTTCATGCCTAAGCAACGATATAAATGCTATGGGAAATATATAAATGCATTATTTAAGACAAAGAGCCGATCTGAAAGTATGTATATAAATTACCTATTTTTTCAACATTTGACGTTGTTGCCGGGGGCAAAAGATATTAACGTAGGACAACGCGCTTGGAAAAACGATCATATGAGGTCTTTTTCATCGACTTTATAGTTATTAGGAATAATTTTGATGCATATTGAAATATTTTAAAAATTATAAGAAAATACGTTTTTGACTACTAAAATATGATTTTCATCGCTCTGCCGGGGCAGAAGATGATTACCTATTAAGCTAAGATTTTGCAGAGGCTATTTTCTCATGCATGCGCAAGTTTTTGTCTCTATTAGAATATGGAAATCGAAAAAAATGTAAAATCGATCCACCCTACTCCTGGTGGTCCAGCCAATACTCGGTAACCTCGCTGCCACCTGTGGTACGCAAGAGGGTTTTAATACGTAGTTTGCTAATTTATAATTACTGTAATGATAATGTAATTAAGTAATATTAGTTTAGATCAGTGGTTCCCAGCGTTCCCCCCATTACAAAATGTATGTACTTTAATTTTAAGAAAAACTAAAAATTGTTACCTTCTATTAATAAATCACTTATCACTTATCCTATTATATTATCTTTATGAAGGGGACACCAGCAGATATTGATGGACATAAGGGGGCGTAGGCCTAAAAAAGGTTGGGAACCAGTGGTTTAGATGAATAATCCGCAACCTTTCCGACTGTGGTACTTAAAAAGGCTTAATGGTAAATCGACTTAAAAAGATTGGGAACCCCTGGTTTAGAACGTTATTTGTATAGAGAAAAATAACTCGAACAACCGAATATATTGTTAAATATTTGTCAACCAATTCCAGTGGCTAATCCAACCATACTAAGTTCGAACGAACCATACTTACATGTTTCCGGTAACAAATTAAATAGTGCAGTATATATAACATGATTAGCTTAACCGCGTGACTTGGCAAATATTTAACCTAACTTTATTTGGTTGTTTCAGCTATTTTTCTCCACGCGTCTCTTTCTCGTAACTGTTTATCATTTTCTAATCAATAAATGGTGACTCTGTTTATATATTGGTGCTATAATCAATAAATATAGTTACAATCAATAGCGCCACTTTGCTAACATAAAATATATTTGAAACGCAAACAAAGACTATTTGAATTTGGAGGAACGAGTGAAATTTATGATGGCGATATATACAAATTGAAAGAAGTCAATAAATATTTCGCTAAGAAATGATGAGTGACATTCTTCATGTTAATTTAATGAAGACAACGATTCAAGGAGGGGAGTAAGACCACTCTTTGTAAACGTAGCGACGCTCAAAGTGCGAGAAGGCTTTTGATCAATGTTCACAACGAAGAACTCTCCGATTATGAGGTAATTGTGAAAGAATTTGCTCATCTCCCGTGTCAAAGGTGGATTTAGTCTGATGAAAACGATTAACATCTGTCAGATTTAATATTCGGTCTCAATTTAGTGGATTTTAGCCTTTATTCGTTCGGATAATATAGTTTATACTCTGCCGAAACGCGGATATACTCTTATTTAATAGGCCCATGCTACTTAAGTTTCGATTCTAAACTATATTATGTACGTACTCTTCTTATACGTGCCAAAATAAATATAAAACTTTAAGCCTATTAGTTGTAATTATCGGATAACATTCTTGGTGAAAGTACTTTCACCCGTTACTACAGGTTGTTTTGTAGCTATTAAATGTACTAATTATATGATGATTAATGTGATATGTAGTATTGGTAAATATAAATATAACGCTATTACAATAATTTCAACATAAAATTGCTAGTTGGACTATCGAGATTTATTTTTCATGTTTAATTTAGCCCTTAAGCTCTAGGCATTCCTGGACTTTCAGAGATTAATTAGAAGATAAAACAAACACTTCATAGGTAGTCGAGACGAGTAATGTAAGTTTATACAGGGTGTCCCATAAGTCCGGTCTCAGGAAAATTTATTTTAAATTAAATTTTCCTATGAGACCGGACTTATGGGACACCCTGTATATTAATCCTAAAATGCACTATTACAGTTTATCAGTATTAATTGTATTAAAATAGACTTCAACTCATTTTTAAACGCAGTGACATTAAAAATATCTTTAAAATCAGTGTTTAAATCATTCCATAATTTCAAACCTTCGAAAATAGGTGATTTTTTGAGATGAAGACACTAAGTTGAGGCATAACACCTACACTGGTCCTACAGGGTGCCTCAGAAGTCGCGCACCACATATTCAGGTCATCCGCACCTATAAATATGGTGTGCGACTTCTAAGACACCCTGTATTTCTCTTTCTTGTCTGGTATAAATGGATTTCGTGACGAATTAAAAAATATTGAATTGAATTCAATAACCTTTATTAATAAATGAATACATTCGTTTTACAATTTACAATGACATGAATAATTGTGAAGCTCGACTATTTATTTTATTTAATTTGGCCCTTAAGCTTTAGGCTTTATTGGGCTCTTATTAAAAATAAACAGCTAGTTGTTATTAATTAAAAATAAATAAATAATTAAATAAGTATTATTAATAGTTAAAGCATGTATTAATCTTAAATTATCACTACTGACATGACAACTGCAAGGTCACCATTGAAGGCATTATACCAATACATACAAAGAAACCAATATTATACATGAGAGATAAGAACTGAACAATCCCAAGAAATGTGTTTTTAATACTAGATTACACACGAGAAATTAGTAATTAGTAAACAATATTGATGGACATTAATCCTAGATTTTTGTTAGTATGCTATTATTAATCGGGATTTCAACTTGGTTTTAAACAAAGTTACATTCACAATATTTTTTATATCGGCATGCAAGTCATTCCATAGTTTCAATCCAATGAAAATGGGTAGTTTTTGAGATGAAGACAATCTAAATTGAGGTATAACAAGCTTTGATCTATTTCTGGTCTGATACGAGTGGATTTCTTGATGAGTTACAAAATATCTATTTACCCATTGTAAATTAATGATTTTGTTCCTACACTCGTAAGTAAAAATAAAATGTGCCAGTTTGGTTATATCATTGAGCTTTAGTAGGTTTAGCTCTTTAAATAATGCACTAGAGTGATCAAGGAAATCAGCATCAGATAATAACCTTATTGCTCGTTTTTGGATGACAAAGATACCATTTAATGCGTTGTTAGCGGAGTTTCCACAAACAAGGGTGCAGGCTAAGTTTAAACATTATAGCAACGCAGGGGTGGATTAAGGTTGTGCGGGGCCCCTTGCCTCGGTTACGAACATGGGCGTCGTGGTTAGGAAAAATGAAAATGTAGGTCGGCCATTAGTGAAGAAGTGAAAATTCCATTAAAAAAATCACAAAGTTTAAAAAAAAAATCACAAAAATGATGAATTGCAATATAAAGATCAGTGATTACGGATTACGAGCTCGGGCGAAAGCGTCAATAATCTGCAGCGCAATCGCAACAACGGCTGCAGCGACAGACACTGTGATCGTGACGTGTACAGTGTGCTTGTGCCCGTGGGGTGTGCGGCGATATGCATTCGCAGCGCGGGGCCCCCGAAAGCAAGGGGCCGGCGGCATATGCCGCTTTTGCCATATGGTTAATCCGGCCCTGTAGCAACGCTTCTTGAAATCTTTTTCGCGATATACTTTACATGATCACTCCATTGCAAATTCTTATCTAGCATTACCAAGAAATTTTGTTACACTACACTCCTTTATAGCGATTTCATTAAGTTCATGAAATTTGTTTTACTGGTATTTAGGAAGAGTTTATTGGTGGTAACCATTTCATTACACTGATGAATTCTGAATTAAATATATTCTTAGCTGAATTAACATCTTTGCAAGAAAAAGAGACAGTTGTATCATCTGCAAACATTATGAAGTTTAGTATATCAGATTAGGGTGTGTCAATTTTAGGGAGCAAAGTGAAATCTTTAGATTTTCAAAGACTACTAGTGTCCAAATGATGCATTTTTATGTGCTAAATCGAAATATGGCTTTAAAATCCAGATTTGACCACTCCTAGCTACTTATATTTGAAGTTGAAGTTTACGAAAAATCAGCAATTTTTGCAAGTATTTTTTTATTGTATATAACTACATTTTACATACATTACATACAATTAAAGACATTTTGATTGTATTTCAATATTAAAACTTAGAAATATAGATAGGTTTCTTGAACTTTGCCGAGGATGCCATATATAACTACATTTTGCATACATACAATTAAAGACATTTTGATTGTATTTCAATATTAAAACTTAGAAATATAGATAGGTTTCTTGAACTTTGCCAAGGATGCCATGTCTGCCTTGCTCTTGTTCCTGGACTTGAGCTCCCTACTGGCCACCTGGCCACTGATGTACGCCTCCCTCCTCTCTTGTGAGTAAACATGTTGTGCTGCTTCATTTGTCATCCTTACACACCTCTCTACTGACTGTGTGTGTGAGGGCCATGCAGGAACTTCCATTGGTCTATCCAGAAACTCCTTGATTGCAGCAGTGGTGAGGGAGCAGGTCAGAGGAGGCTCAGTCACGCCAGAGTTCCAGTCAATAAGCTCCGAGAGTTTGGTGGCATCTGGGTTGATGTCAGGAGTCTTCCTGGGTCTGACACTGCAGTCTCCTACCTGTGTGTCCTCATCTCCTTCACCTCTGATTTCCAGTATCCTCTTCACTGCCTCCCTCCTCTCCTCCTCCACCTCACTGCACAGCATGGCCTAGAGCACAGCCTCAGAGTGTGCATATCAGGCTGATCTCTTCACTGTAGGCATCACTATTCCTATCACCTCCTTCTTCTGACTTCTGAGCAGCTCCAGCTGATACAGTACATGCCTGGGACCCTCCACCCAGCTGTGATTTAACTTGATGTTGAACCAGTTTGGCATGTAGACTCCCACTATGAATTCCACAATTAACCTCAGATTCTTCAGGTTCTTACCCTTCAGCCCATGTTTGGCAATCCACAATCTGCAGAACCTTAGAGCCGTGGTGACCCACCTACTGTGACAGACTGGCCCAATCTCCAGGAGAGCTAGATTCTGAGGTACCTCTCCCGATTTGATGGCAGTGATGATTCTGTAGCCATATGATTGGTCTGTACTGAGGTCCTTGACTACCTCCTGACTGAGATGGGGTAGAGGAGGACCAACAGTGATCCTCGTGAAGTTTGGGTTGATCTCCAGCTCAGTGGCAGTGTCTAACATCTTCCCTAGGGGCCCAGACCACTTGTTGCTCAATGTCTTGCCATCCAGTGCAGTCACCAGGTGTCTGAGACTCGGCTCCCCAGTGTGCAAGTCACAGACAATCCACACCAACTTCCTGCTAAGCTTGGCTTCCACATAATGCATTACTCCTCCCTCCCAGCCAGTATTCACATTAGTACTGTCGCCTATGGCCAAAAGGGTCTGGTCTGCTCCTCTCTCAGCCAGTTCACCAGATGATCAGCAATGACCTCAGCATGACTTCTCTCCTCTGCAACTTCCTCTGGTACAAAATGCCACAAATATTTCCCACCTGGTTCATTGCACACTGTGTAGTGTTCTTCCTTAATGAGGCCAGGAAACTGCCTGTCACTGCCCTCAGCTCCATCATCACTTTGGTGTCATCTCTTTTCCCGTCAAAGAAGATACAGGTGATGCCATTTTCCCTAATCTCTTCATCAAACTTCTTGACAAGCTCCTTAGTCAGTCTCTCCTGAGCCCTCCTCACCTTGTTGTGGTCAATTACCAGTGCTGTGTCAAACTCTGTGATAAGACCAACATCAATCTAGGCAGCAGTGGCAATCTTTGCAGTCTCTCTCAGCCCAGTGTGATGTCTCAAGCTAGCCAGAGCTATGTTGGTGATATCTTCAGTGTTGTATTTCTTCTTAGCCACAGGCAAGGAAGAAGTTGTCGCAGCCTCTGGTATGAAGTCTTCGTCCTCCTCTCTCCTCCCTGCCTCCTTCAGTATATCTCCAGTCTTCTCCAACTCCATCTCCAGCAGTGACTCCTCCCTCAACTCCTCTTCTTTCTTGGCTGACTCCTCTGCCTTCCTCCTCCTCTTCTCCTCGGCCTTCCTTCTCTGCTCCTGTCTCTGCAGCACTGCTTCCTGTCTCCTGGTCTCAGGGTGATCAGCTAGACCCATCTGGTGTGCCCCCACATTGCCCACCTTTTCTCTCTGACCTTTAATGAAGGCAAGCTCCTGCACTGGTATCTTCTGCTCGCTCCTGCAGCTGCAGTCAATGTGAGTCTCACTGTTGCAGACAGGGTTGCACCCAAGCTCACTGCATTTCCTGATCAGTAGGGCAGTCAAAAGTTGACCGAAAAAATTAAGAAAGTTGACCTTACGAATTGAAAAAATTGACTTATAAAGTTGCCTTTACTTTCAATAATAAAAACGATACTTTAATTACTTATTCTTGCTCTTCTACATCAGTTGACTGATTGTGGTAAATTATGAAGTATTTGCCGACATTTTCTGGCAAAAAATTGCGATCCTTACTTAATAATTATAAGCATGGAAAGATCTCTCTACAGCAGCAGTTGTTGGTTGCATTGCAAAAGCTGACCATAAACTGTTGGTGAATTTCAGGTCTACTGATTTAATTATTTCACAAATACCATTTGTCTTGAGTCCTTGTTTCAATGTATTGTTTGACTGAACACATATCTTCGCCAAGGTTGATAGAAGAAATGTTTCATATGCCTCTCTAATGGTGCAATCAGATGCTTCCATCCTAGTCACTAAGCTAGCAATCAAACTATAATTCATTTTGATTGACATTAGTTGCTTTGGCAGTTTTTCATTAGCAACACTCTCTTTAGCCTTCTGAACAATGATTCCTTCATCTTCAATAAGACAATACGCACGAAGTTGCCAGTTAACCAAAAATGCCAATTTTTAGTTATTTTAATTATTTATTCCAAAATTGACTTTCCTCATTGCTATTTTTTACCTAACAGTAAAAGTTGACTTTTGGTTGACCTATTAACTTTGGTAATATACCCCCTACAGTGTTTTTATTGCATTTTCAGTCGTTTCAGTGGTAATATACCCCTACAGGTGTTTTTTATTTCTCATCGTTTCAGTGAAAATGCCCCATAAACAATTTGACTTTATTGACTTTTGACCGCCCTACTGATCACACAGTGATAGGTCAGGATGTCTACCAATTTGTCCAGTTTCATCATGAATGTATCTTTTCCTCTAGCTTCACATTGCCAATGGACACCTTCACTGCCTCACCCACAGTGCCTTCACTTTAGCCCTGATCCTGACCTCATGTTGATTACAGGTCCTTGAAAAGAGCGTTGGCCTTCTCCACTGAGCCAGTAGCCCTGAACATGCCG
This sequence comes from Bathynomus jamesi, assembly GCA_023014485.1. Taxonomy (NCBI): domain Eukaryota; kingdom Metazoa; phylum Arthropoda; class Malacostraca; order Isopoda; family Cirolanidae; genus Bathynomus; species Bathynomus jamesi. The sequence continues at coordinate 685,489 of JAJOZX010000138.1, read as the reverse complement.
TTAATCAGGTCATTAACTGGGTAATTCTCCTGTCTTCCTCACTCATCTCTCTCCTCAACAAACCATACCTCAGCAGATCTCTGGCTGTGGGCATCAGCAGGGGGAAGTTCCCTCCCAGTCCCCACCAAATGACTTAGGTGACAACTTGATTTGCTTCGGGTTCTGATTTCTTTCTGACTCATCCTGTGGACCTGTGAACAAAAGAAATGTCATTGAAATTTGGATAGGCCTACTGTTTATGATTACATAAAATTAAGTTAATTGAAATTCTTAATATCTTCCTATAAGCTCAGATAAAAGGTTGTGTTGTTATAGGTACAAGACTTAATTATTCAAAGTAATGACAATTTCATATATCTATCATATCAAAATATACAGAAAGTTTGGGTTACACATAACATTTTGAATAATTTGAATTACACAATATTTACATTACGAAGTAATAAAAATTGTCAAAAAGGAGGGAAAACACGCATTCACAATCAAAACACCAGCATTTGTGACTGTGTGAAACTTAGAAACCATACTGCACACCAAAATAACCAAGTTGACCACACATATCAATGGCACATTGATATACGATGCTACAGTCATATTTAGGTTATATTTCAAACCTTTATGGTCAAATATAAGTATAGGTAAATGACTTTTTTAAACAACACTAAAGATATTTCTAAGTTTGCTAGATAATATGACATCATTTGAGCATTAGTAGTTTTTGAATTGTTGACTTTACTAAAATTGACACCCTAATATCAGACGAACGTGGAAGGTCATTTATATATAATAAAAATAACAGTGGACCTTGAACTGAGCCCTGTGGCACACCATGTTTCACAAGCGCTTTAGTTGAGCAAACCTTATTTACTGATACAAAATGATATCTATTGGTCAAATAACTTTTAAACCAATCACTGATTGCTCCATTAAAGCCGTAACAATATAATTTATTAAGTAGAATATTATGGTCTATTACATCAAACGCCTTACTCAAATCCATAACTATTAATATCATTATTTCTTTGTTCTCGTTAGCTATAGTACAGGGTGTCCGAGAATTATCTGTACAATATTTGGCTGTTATTAAAAGTCAACCATGAAGTGTAGAAATTCCAGTGTTGTCCCATTTTACAGAGAATCTCATTAAGTTTTTTCTGATACCAAGTTTTGACAAGTTTTTTAGAAATTCCAGTGTGTCCGAACATTATCTGTACAATTTCATCTTTTAATAAAATTCTTGATAACACACGTAAAATTCTTAAACAAGATTATTTAGAATCTGTATTTTCAAAAGTTTCTTTTATTAAAGTAACGTTGTTACAAACATTCGATATGTGCACCATTAGCGATTCGCAAAACATCCAATCGATACTCCAAATGTTGCCATGTACGCTGCAGCATATCCACATCAATTCGCTCAATAGCAGCTGTGATTCTTGCTTTTAAATCATCAATGTCTGTCACCCGCGTACATTTCTAAAACACTTGTCAAACGTGGTATCAGAAAAAACTTAATGAGATTCTCTGTAAAATGGGACAACACTGGAATTTCTACACTTCATGGTTGACTTTTAATAACAGCCAAAAATTGTACATATAATTCTCGGACACCCGGTATTTGCATTTTCCATGAGATTTAAAATAGCCATTTCCATTGTTTTATTATTACGGAAGCCATATTGATTTGGAGATAATAAATTGTAGGATTCTAAATATCGCTGCATTCTACTTTTTACAATTTTTTCAAAAACTTTGCTGAACACGGATAATGAACACACCGGCCGGTAATTTGTTGCTAGTGTAGGATCACCCCCTTTAAAAAGGGGTGTCATACAACCAGTTTTTAGCATTGATGGGAATATTCCTTTGGAAATACTTTGATTGATAATTTTAGCCAAAGTTACAGATATCTTTAACAATTTCAATATAGGTACAGGAATGTTATGAATGTTATTTTTTGTATTTTTTAATTTACCAATAATATTCCGGACCTCAGTAGAGGTAGCAGGAACAAAAGAAAATGAATTTTGTTGGCTGGGTGGCATATATTCTAGAGGTGAGTGATCATTATTTAGTAATTGTGAGCGAAGCTTGTCCGCTGTTGAAGTAAAATGTACATTTAAAGAGCCTGCAATAGCAGTATCATCAGTAATTTCTTTATCAACATTTAATTTCTCTATTGAATTTTTCTTAATTTGTTTTCCGAGAAGATGGTTTATGGTTGTCCAAGTGTTTTTCATATCTCTTTTATGTTTGTAAAATTGATTGTTATAATAGTTATATTTTGCAATTTTGATTATTTTAGTTAATTTGTTTCTGTATTGAGTATATTGTATTTTAGGAATTCTGCTCTGCAATTCCAATTTGAATAATTTATCTCTGTTCTTTATTGAAGTGATAATTCCTGGAGTGATCCTTGGATTTGCGACACTTTTGGGCGAAACTCTTTTTCAACTTAAAGAAAAGCAAATATTAAAAATATGGAATAAGGTGTCATAGAAGAACTGAAATATATGATCTGGGTCATTTATAGGTTCGTCACAGTAAAATCGAGTATTTTCTACATCCCCCAATAAATTTTCTTTCGTTAACCTCTGAGAATATTCTGTAATCAATAGTTGTTTTGACCGCAACCTGAACAAAGTTATTGAATATAGCGTAAGTAGGAAACTAATCACTGATGTTTGTGGTTATAATTCTATAATTTACGAGGGTATTGCTATTTACAAATATATTATCAATCGTAGATTCTGTTATTCGATTACCATAGTTGCAGACTCGAGTGGGTTTGGTAATAGTATGACTAAGATAGAAAGAATTCATTAAGTTTAAAAATTTATGAGAGATTGCTTCAGTTTGCAAATTGATGTTGAAGTCTTCCGCAACTATGGCATTCGATTTATGGAAGTTGCATAACATGTTATCTAAGTGAATTAAAGAGCTATTGATATTAGTATTAGGTCGTCTATATATTGCATGGACAGAATATACATTATTTTTGTCTTTTATATTAACAATCAGGTTTTCATTATCACTATTACATACAGAAAATACTTCATTAGAGTCGTATGTTTGATGCACATACACAGAGATACTCCCACCAATATGACCATCTCTTACAGTATGATAAGCAACGTAATTATCTATATTATACAGGTTTTTAATATTACTATTTAACCAGGTTTCCGTGAGAATTATAACACTAAATTTGACCGTAGAAGTTTTCAAAAGGGCCAATAAGTAGTTATAGTTCTTAGGTAAGCTTCGAATGTTTAGATTTAGCACTGAAAGAGTTTTATAAATATCTTTTTGTAATACAAAGGCATTAAACTCATTCATCGATGAGACCATGCAATTGCCTACACCAGATTCCTGTTCTAGATTCTCTAAACTGGATATAGAATTTTTTGTTAATGAATTGAAATGATTAATATCAGTACATATATTATGAAAGTCTTTACCGATGAAAGCCATTTTAACAGTAGTTCTCAAACAATTCCACTAAATACAGCATACGGGAATAAGGAGTTACCGCCCAATTGAGCCGAGAATGGGAAAGTCGACTGATGAGATCGTATGCGGAGTTATTCGCAGGACTCCTGTGTGCCGACTGTCGGCTGGCGTTTTCATAGTTCTCATAGCTTCGAACGCTTTTTCACTAACGAGGTGAACTCCTTTGACCGAAGTATTCCGCACTGGAGGAGTCTCTCTTTCTTTAATAATTAACTTCGCTCCAAGGAAGGAGGCAACTTTCCCGAGTCTCCTCGCTTCTATGAGTTTAGGGAGCTTTTCTTTACGAATTTTACGCTTTCCTCACATACATCGTCATTGACGAAGATTTTTGATCTTTTCGGCTTTCTTCCTTTTTTTAGTATTAAATCTCCGCTAGTTTCATCCTCACACTACTTCTTTTATAGCTGAAGTGGACGTCTTAGATTCAGAAGTGTCTTTAACTCTAGAATTTGCCTTTTGTGGTGGAATTTGTTTTTAAAATCTAAAAGCACTTTTGATCTTAATATTCCCCAAATTCAGTCTATCTTTTATTATGTTCTCCACCTTTTGATTCGTTTCACCGTTCGTTTCTCTATTCATTTCAGATACCCCAATTATGATTAAGTTATTGCCAGTGAATTATCGTCTAAGCAGTTTAATTTATTCCTAATTGAATCGTGCTCGGTTTTTATCATCTCTGTGCTACGATTATTTTTAGTAAGCGAGTTTAGACTAGAGTTAAGAGCGTTTATCTCATCGTGCGCATACTGAATGCTCTTTTCGAGCTCTGTATTTCTACAGTATATTTCATGTTTTGCGTTGTCCCTCTTTTATATTTTGTTATTATGTCGCGCAACTTTTATTACTGCTTTAAGGTCTTTGATTACCCTATTACTTTATACGCTATTTATTTATCCAGTCGAAATTAATAATTTTGTTCATACATTTATAAATAATTTATTTATAATTTATTTATAAATAAAAATCAAATGCGCAAATTTGATTGAGTTTGATCGTTAATAAATAATTTTAATGCTAAAGAATGCAACGAATATACAGGGTGTCCCATAAGTCCGGCATCATAGGAAAAATAATAAAAAAAGGCAAAACAAAAGCTTTTATTTACAGAACGTGCTCAATATGTCCACCATTGTTTTCAATACACAAATTCAGACGTGATACCCAGTAGGTATACCAGTGAGGGTTGTTTTGAGGCCAGTAGCGGGTGTTCTATCGATTTACCTCACCATTTCCATAAAAAACAGCCTCGTCACTGAACAGAACGGTGGACAGGAAATTGGCATCCCGAGCATATTGTTCCGTAGCCCATTCACAAAATTCCATCCGCCGGTCGGGATCATCATCATCATCATCTTCGCTTAATTTCTGTAGGATCTGAAGTTTATATGGATGTCATTTGTGAGCCTGAAGAATGCGATGGATGCTACTTTTCGACACTCCTGTCTCGGCGAACAATCGCCGAAGAGACTTATTGGGACTTCTGTTAAAATGAGCCAGGATAGCAGTCGCTGTATCATCGTCAGTGGACCTCCTTGAAGGTCCACTGCGTGGTTTATCTTCTATGGATCCTGTTTCCTTAAACATTGCAACGAGTCTGCTAACACAACTCTGCTATTGGCTCGCGGTCTGGATGCAGTCTGTTAAATTCAGCAGCGGCCTCTCTTTGACTCCGATTTCCTATGAGTAGAATTATCTGGATTCGTTCTTCCTTACTCACAGACATTATGGCCTGTAGAAAGAGAAAAATATGAATTATGGTTTGTAGAAATAGAAAAATATGAATTTCTCCTATGATGCCGGACTTATGGGACACCCTGTATATATAAGTTTAAACCTAATTGCAGCCCTCCTACAAATGTTTTTAAGAGATACCGTGATACCTAAATATAAAATGTCGACGTCCGGAATTAAAAGTCTTAAAATATTTTAAATGGGCGAAAGAAAAAAAAAAAAAGTGTTATTTTTAACGTGGGACTGACAAAGACTTCCAATTGCATCAAAAGATCTTATCCCTTTTTCTTTTTCTTTTTTTTCCCTTTGAGCTCATTTCAGCTATTTTTAACGTTTTTTTATACATTTATTTCGTATTTATTTCTGATAATCTCGACTAGAGACGAAATGTTATTAGATTTTTATTGTCTGGGATTGTAGTTTATCATCATTACTGCCCTAAATAAAAGATATAAAATATACGTGATATGACTCTTTTATTAATGAAGTTCGTACGAAAAAGCTCCAATGGATTCAATTGTGAGCTTTTAGATTTTTTTGTTTTGTTTCGTAACGAGAAGAAGCAACCATTACAACACTCGAAATTTGAGCTTTTACCTAGGTTAGTTAATTAGGCTTTTTGCCAAAAATATATAGAATAGGGAACTGTACGTATTACAAAAAATTCATTTGGGGACGCAATAGGGACCAAAATTAACGTCGGAAAGTTTCACATACGATGCCTATTTGACGTATAGAAGCTTTTTTCTCGTTTATCCTTTATCTCGAGAGTGTAATAACGCGTCGTGATTTTTTGCGTGGCATCGTTTCGAATTCCTCCCTCATCGCCTCAGAAAAGAAATGAAAACGATGAACGGTTTAGTAAGACGGAAAGGGAAATACGGATGGATAGGTCAAGTTAGGTTAGAACGTGTGTGTGTGTGTGTGACTGGTCTGGTCAAGCTAAGTTAGTTTAAAGTTATAAGGAACGCGTTGATCAGAATGTGTATTTGGTTAATTTTGGTGGTGAGCAGTAGTAGTAGTAGTAGAGGAATGATACCCTACCAAGAATAGTTGTTATTTTTTACAGGGTATAGGGTAGGTCCGGTGCTAGTGTCTTCGAGCAACTAATACAATGAGAAAACGGACATAACTAAGTAGGATATAATTTTGTTTTTGTATATTTAACAATATTTCACGTTTGCTTTCCATAAATTTATTTTTGAAATTGTTTAAAAATTTATAAGTGTAATTATTTATCGATTTATTTTTAATTAAACGAAAATTTTTGTTCTTTTGTCGTTCAATTTCCTTCATGAATAGTATTTCCTCATTTCTAGGTCCTTTCCGAGACAATAATATATATCATTCGAGTTGGAAGCCTTAGTTTTTATTTGATTTTCTTTCTTTAATTTACTTCCGTTTCATTTTAGTCGATTAATTAATAATTTTAAAATGAATAGGAAAAGGAACTTCTCTAATTTCCACTGACGTTAAAGAACTCAATACAAATTGGAGAAAAGGATCGTTTCAAAAGCGAGATTTTTCTTTTCATGAACAGTATAGTCGTATGTGAGTGACGGCTAAGAACCATCATTAGATACGTTGTGATTGACTTGACGAAAGTATAGAAAAAAATGTCGCCTAAGGTTGAATTTACGCGTCCACATTTGGAAGAGATTCACGCCCCCTTCCCTACAAACTTAAAATTTCTAAAAATTCTATATCCTATACCATAAAAAGCCAGTCCCGTTTGTCCGTAGACACCGTGTATTTGGGAAACTTAAGATTTTCATGGCTGCGTTCTTTTCTATAGTTTTATAAACCTAATAAGTGACTCCTTAGTAATTGGGGGGGGCTGCACGCCCCAGCACCACAGGTCTAGCTAAATGGGCCCGTAGGGCCCACTTTAGCTAGTATACAGTATATAAAAAAATGCTATTTGGTAATATTGTTTTCGGATTTTTTGTTCTTTCTTGTTGGTGACGGTAATAAAATTCCCCTCCCCACCAAAAAAAAAGCCAGTCATTACTAATATATATATATATATATATATATAAAATGCTTAAACGTATGTTTTCAGGCAAATTTTTTTTTCTTCGAAACTGTATAGAAATGAGAGAACAGTATATGGGTTAGGGTTAGTTGGTCGACCGTCGACAAGTTGTTTTAAGGTTAGGTTAGGTTAAGTCAGGTTAGGTTTATTTTTAGTGTCGATGAACTTTCCATCAACGAAATGCTCGTAGATCGTGGTTAGTATGTAATTTTGGTTAAAAAAAAAAATGGTATATAAAGGGGGTATTTTTGGATAGTAAAAAAAAAAAAAATATCCAGGGAAAACGTTTTCCTTATTCCGAATATTTCGTAAGTTCGCTTTTCGGGGGCCATATCACGGTAGTCCCTTTTTTTTTTACGCGCTCCCTTTGGCCTTTACGAGGCTCCAACATATTCTCTGTAACGTTTCCTCGCATTTACGAAATTAAATTTAACGGCCTTCTCTAATCTTATCCTTCGTTCGTTCGTTTTACGGAATGGAGACCCATCGTGAGTTCCTTCATTCAAAGTCCATTACGCGAGTCGAGGGAGTCTTCCCACGCTGCATGATGGGCCCCCTTTAATTTCTGGAGGCCTCGCTGATGGAGGTGGGGTTGGGTGGGGCTCGGAAGGGCACAAAGACGGGAATATTTGCATCATAAGATTTCTTTTAGACCAAATTCTTTTAAAGTACTGCGAAGATAATAACTCATTTTTAATTGGCATTCGTCAATGTTCAAATAGATGCTGATGGGCAGAAAGAATTCTGAAACACACACACACACACACACACACACACACACACTAAAGCATTTAAAATTTTCAAATAACAGTTATGAAGGGAGACGAGAATGCGGCAGTCGAATGAGGTGCAGGACAAAATTGTATACATTATATCCAAATTTGAAATTAAGAACGATGGATATATAATTATTTTTTCACATAATTGTTAGAATGATGCTTCACACACACACACACACACACACACACACACACATACATATACTTGGCTTACCTTGGTTTTGCTTCCGCCCGAATTGTCCACTCTGACGAAGGCCAAGCTTGTTGCTCCACCTTAGACCTACAGCTTAACTTGGAATCCGAACCACGACCCTTCACAAGTGGTCAGAAATTACAAAGTTCTCGCCCGGACTCGATCTCACGATCTTCCGATCAGCAGCCCAGCGGCTTAACCACTAGACCACCCAGAGGTACTTATTCATTTACCAACCAATTTATGTTGTATGAAAGGATGAAAAGCTGGGTTTGCTGCGCGCAGCTGCCGTCACCGGGAATTGAACCCGGAGCCGACGGATTCGTAGTCAGCGATGCTAATCACTACACCACCACCCGCTGCACATTGCGCAGCAAAAGCCCCCAAATAGAACCTAGGGAGGACCTGGGAGGGGCGGGTGTGCTACTAAAACTTTCCCTGGTTCTCCTTTAATGTGTTTACTAAATTTGGTGCAGATTACCGTAGTCGTTTTGGTGTGTATAAACAAACATAAAACATCAGACAGACATCATCATCATCATTATCATTATTCCATATACTCGTGTATATATATATTTAAAGATTCAAAACAGCGATAGAGAAGAAAGTCGATGAAGAAAGAGGGTGTGTGAAGAGGCAAGTAGGGCAGAAGAGGCAGAGTAATTAATAAGTTTGGAAGGAGGATGAATGAGAATTACGTAGAGAATAGGAAGTTGTTCTGGAAAGAAGTGCGGAAGTGCACAAATGAAACTAAGAAAGAAAGTTTGAGAGTAAGGGATGAAAATAATGGAAGAATGCTCACAGCGGATGTGGATCTATTGAATAGATAGAAGAAATATTTCGAGAGTTTGATGGGTGAAAGAGATGAGAGGAGTGCAAATATAAATATGATAGGATTTGGTGGTGTCAAGAGGACATGTGACAGAATGCCTGAGAACAAAGCCGTGGATGGAGTGAAAGCGGCGGTTCGTATACAGAAAAACTGGAAAAACGGCGGGTGTGGATGGGATATTTGGCGGAAAGATTAAGTATGGGTGCAAAAAACTTAACTTTTTTCTACGTGAAGGTCAAAATATGAAAATAAAACCCCACTCTAATAGACAGAGTTTATTTCCACAACAGTTTCGACGCCCACTGGCATCCTCCTCGGGTGGATACAGAGGAGGATGCCAGTGGGCGTCGAAACTGTCGTGGAAATAATCTCTGTCTATTAGAGTGGGTTTTTATTTTCATATTAAGTATGGGTGTTTGAAAGGGTCAGAGTGGTTGTGGTGCATATGTCAGAATGCATGGCCAAATAGGAGTGTGAGAATAAATAGAGAACTATGTGAATAGTTTGATATAAGTGTTGGTGTGTCAAGGATGTGTGATGTCTCCGTGGCTGTTCAATCTGTTCATGGATGGAGTGATGAGAGGGGAAAGTACGACTGCTAGAAAGAGGAATGAATCTGGTGTGTGATGGGAATAGGTGGGGCCTGTCGAATCTGTTGTACGAGGATGATGCTGTTATTTTCTCAGAGTGATTGTGATATGCAAGATGCTGTTAAGAGTTTTGTGGCAGTGTGTGAGAAAATTGTTGAAAATGAATGTGGGTAAAAGCAAGTTATTGATTGTGGAGAGGGGAGAAAATTCGGACTGTCATGTGATAGTGAACTGCGAAACACTGGAAGTAGTAGTCTTTTTAAGTGTTTGGGATGTGTTTTGAACAAAGATGTACGAGTGCGGATGAAATTAATAGTAGTGAATCAAAGGAGAAAAGTGGCAGGTCCGCTGAAAGGTGATGAGGAAACGGAGATTGGGTAGAGATGCTGCGAGATGCGTACTTGAAGGTGTTAGTACCGTCACTTTTGTATGGCTGTGAAACATTGACATGACATGAAAGGGAGAAATCACCGGTAAGAGCAGTTGAGATTGATAACTTGAGAAGTATGTATTGCGTGTGCTGGATTGATATAATAAAAAATCGTGTAATCTTGGACAGATGAGGTGTTCAGAAGTCATTGAAAGTGAAAATTGAGGAAAGCGTGTTAAAGTGGATGGGACATGTTGAAAGAATGTAAGATAACGGAGATGTGAAAAATGTATAAGAGTGTTTGCGAGGGAAGAAGGAGGAGAGGGAGGCCGAGAAGATGGATGGACATAGTGAGTGATTGCGTGAGGAAACGTGGATTTGTTTTGGGTGATGCGCGAGAAGTGGCTGCGAGTAGGCTAAAGTAAGAGTGTTTGATAGACGTAAGTTCGGAACTCTGTCTCTCTTATTTTTGACAAATCCACCCTGAAAGCACCACCGCGCATGACGTACGAAACGCGGCTGGTGTGGAATTTGGTAGCGGGTGGGGGCTGGTCCACCAAGATGCCGGTGTGAATGAATGCGTATGCTTTAGTTTCAATTTTTGTCTTCCTTTCTCGCACTCTACAGTATACTTTATGTCGGAACATGTCTGCTTTCTCGCCTCAACTCTTGAGAAATGAGATTTTTTTTACAGGAAATTCGTTTACATTGAAACTAAATATAGTTTCAATAAATTGTTATTTATTATAGACACAAACAAATATTCGATATGCGTCGCTGAAAATAAAATTAATTTTCTCTGTAATTAAATTTATACGACAGGATACACCGTACGTGTAATAACTATATTCCAGCCTTTATATTTCGAAGTATATGGATAAATAAATATATAGTCATTAAAATACGTTTAATAAATGTTACAAACATAAATAAATATATCCTGCAGACGTGTAAACATTATAAAAGTTTTTATAGTAAGTAATGTTAGGCCTAATCCCTTGAACTGGGGTGTCGTGAGGCTATAAACATTTGCGTCAAAATATATTATTATTATATATATTATTATTATATTATATTTATTATATTATTATATAGTTTCCTTTGGTCAAATGAAAGAGATCTTTTTGTTCTATATTAGAAAAGGTTGGTTAGGTTTGTGAATTCTCGGGTAGATATTTTCAATGCAACGAAAGGTTAGGTTTGGCGCCAGGGGCGTAGGAACGCTTTTAAAAGTGGGTAGGCCATGGGTAACTTCCGAATGTACGAATATATATATAGGGAAGCATATTGAATGATCTTTTCAAATTATATCGCTTTGGTCTTGGACATAAACACTTCTGGCAGAGAAACTACACTCAATAACGAGCTAAGTAGTGGACTAAACTCATTTTGGTCCAAAATGGACATAACCAGTTCTGGTTGTCAGCCCTCGAATATATTTTATTTCAACTACAGTAGCTGTTACCATAATATGAGTTACGCAATAATTAATTAACTAAACATTATTTTAAGCTGAGCTGAATTTCATTTTAGAGCTGAAAAGTGGGTGGGACAATGCCCCTCCGGTTCCCCATGTTCCTACTCCTCGTTTGGCGCAAACCAAACGATGGAAAAAGAACGCATTTTGGGCGCAAACGCTATACACCGTTTCGTTACACTACCAAATCCCAGGGTTTGTACACTCCTTGAATCCTTGAAACTCCTTTAATTTTGACAAACTCATTCAAGGACCTTGAAACTCCTTTAAAAATGATTTATATCCTTGAACAATCATATCTATCCTTGAATTACTACTGGAGTCGGGAAAGTACTTGAATACTGAATTACTTTTAAGTCTCCAACAGAAAGTACACTATATAAGAGTATAAAGAATTTGAATTTTTCAATGAAAAATAATTATTGAGTTATGTTTTATACATACTTGAAGCCAGGTCTTTTCCTGACTCGAACCAATTTTTTGCATTCTTGTACATTTCTGCATTTTAGTAAACGATTTGTGTCACTAATGTATTTAGTGTATAAAATATATTGATTATTTGAATTTATGTAATGATATACGTTGTGTATAAGAGGTTTATTATGTACAAATATACAGATATTATGTACAAAAGGTTTGAATTTATTTGGTTCTGGTTTGAATTTGTGTGAGGATATGTGTAGTGTATGAGAGATATTGATTATTTAAATTTATGTGAAGATATATTGTAGTGTATAAAGAGATATATATAATTGAAATTTGTGTGGTGATATACGTTATATATGGGGCAATATTTTATGGAAAAGGCGAAAGAGAAAGAAGCAAATTTGGCAAAAATAGAGGGGGACATTAAGCAACAGCGGGAATGTCTTAAAGAGGCATTGTAAAACATGCGCTAATATACCTAGTAGGGTGTGTCAATTTTGTCAACTTTTTTCAAATCAATTTGGTAGTGAAAATATAGTGTCTTTTCATGTCAAAACTTGAAATTGGCCAACCAAAATGAAATAAAATAACCCTTACCTACATCAATTTTACCTTAAAGTTTCAGAAATTGACTCTTTACTAAATAATAGGATATAAATTGATTAACTATTCATCTGTCACAGAATTATCCCACTGATCGCATATGGAGTGTTTTCAAGGTCATATAGTTGTTGTACAATGTACAAGTCACAACATGAATAGAACTGTCCCTCACTCTCAGTCCTCAGTTGCCTCTTAGATGTCATAGACGGTGGTTTGCTGTTATTGCTCTTGTACCTACTTCATAGTTATTCTACTAGACGAATACTACAGTTTAATTGTAAGTATGGATTATTGATTATTACAATTATTTATTATTATCATATTCTTCTGTCTAATTATGTTGTAATCCCATGAAATATTTTTTTATTGAATTTTAGAACATCGAATGACTAAACTTTGAAACATCGTAATTGATATAAAATACTTAAATGTTTTTCTTT